>CAXAMN010010558.1:37150-120713 GCA_963970005.1 Durusdinium trenchii | reverse complement strand
AAAAAAGGAAACGGCATGGTACAGCTGGTGCAGCTGGGAATGCTACCCCTACAAAGACCGACCTTCAGCACAAGACATGGAGCACTGCCATGTCCACTCATCGTCAGCCCCATGAGGTCGGCTCCAAAGAGGTTTTGCAGCTGATCCTGTATGGCCAAGACCGGATGTGGTGTAAAAATGAAAGCTGTTTCCTGCTGCCGAAATCCACTCCAGATTGTCCACAGCATCGTTGGCTTTGTCCAGATCTTTGTGGTTCGTTTGATGATAAGAAGGCGGTGGACCAAGAAATGCATAAGTAAGCCACAAGACGATGAGCAAACATAATCTGCCTGCCCAGTGAGGTTAACTTCGTCTCCCGCTCGATCCTTTCGTGCCCTCGGCGAACCAACCCAGTATACCCTTGGACATGCGGCCAAGGGAACTCACCATCTTTCCAGAAACTTGGGCTCGCCACTCCTCTCCTGGCAAAGCAACTTCAGTCAGGTCTGAATACCTGAACTCATAGCCTTTGGCTGCAGAGTTGTTGCGGCAACACGCTGACACAGTATGTTTGTGCAACCCAAGCTGCTCAGCTACCGCTGTGGCAGAAGGGCTTGTTGTCCAGTGCATGGTTCCAACAGGTCTCCACAGTACAGGCTTCCTCTGTGCAGGTCCGCTGTTGCGTCTCAAAGGGTTTGGAGTATCAGTATGAGCCCCGTACAAGTTCGCTTCGAGTTGCATACTCCAGGTTTTGCAAGAGATTGTTATCTCGTTTGCCATCCACATGATGCACCTGCCAGGCGTCCTGAGATTGGGGAAGACCGTGAAAGGTGATCTTGACGATGCGATGAACTGGATCACGCCGTCCCGGATGGCTTTTGTTACGTGCCTATACTCGTCTGGATTGGTCTCTCCCCCCAGGAAACGTCTGGATGTGAGTGCTGCAAAGTCTGCCACACGAGCTCACCCGCCACCCGGCTGAAACTTGGAAGCGGCTGACTGGTTGGTGAAGTATCGCAGTGCACTTCGCCGAGTGCAGCACAGGCCACACCCGATGCTCGCCATGTGGTCGGCCTTGTCCTAGGAGATTGTATATATATATATAATTCAATACCCATGTTTACTACCCATGGTTGCAAAGCTTCAAGACTATTCAAAACTCACACTGCCACATGATCCACATGTTACGTGATTGACAAATCAAACCTGATTGAAACATCCCAAATAATGGATTCCAGGTTCTGTGCAGTCAGCTGTGCACCCCCAATTCTTGTCATTGGTCAGTGAGCTTTGTTGGTCACTTGCTGTTGTACCAAAAGTTCCACATCCCAAAAGCCACACCTTACCACAGCGTGGAGCCCATTCAACCGAAGTCCTTGGTCCTTTCTGGGCAATCCTTGAGTTGGAGAGGATGAATGTAGGTAGTTGGTAAATTTGATTACATTTGCCATACGGACCTCATTGAACTACCACCAGTATTCTTCTCCAAACTGCAACCCAAAGAAAACAAAACAAATGATTGTACATGAATGTCTGCACTTGTGCTCAAAGGATCAAGCAAGGAAAACCTATCTTGTGATGTCAATGAGTTCAACTTTGCATAGCATCTGACCAGCTGTACCTGACGATCAAAAACCTCCCAAATCTTCGGAAAAAGGCCACACTGAAAGCTCTCCGGTGCCCAGGTCATGTCCCGGCCTTTGATGCTGTCCTTCAGAACCGCCACTGCGAAGCGCGCAGCTCCTGCTTGCCCCAAGTGGATGAGGTTGAGGCGGACGGACACAGGCTCTCCTGGACAAGAATGAGAGGGTCGAGTCGAACGTGCAGTCGCGAGATCAAACAGTGTGAAGTCTGCAGCTGGGATGGCCGCGTGAAATCCCCGTTCACGTGTGAAAATGGAGAGAAGCCGATCAAAGCCGTGGGTATGAGTTGACGTCCGCGCAAGCGCGCAAAACACTGGGGTCCATTCATGGGCCCTCGAGGCTGCCAGGCGAAAGCGAGGCTGAAGGTTAAGCTCTCTACCGACTCTACCTGATCAGCTGAGTACGGTGCAGGGCTTTGAATCCATTCAGGAAAAACATAAATTAGGCTCAGCATGGCTCAGCATGGGACGATTGCCTCTAGACCAATGCAGTCTTGACGCCTGCAATCTGCCACTAGCATGGTGTGGTTCCTGCTTCGTGCACTCTGAAAAAAAGACACGTCAAGTGTTGAAGACACTCTGTGTGTTTCCAACGCCAAGTGTTCCTTTCTATCTTTCTTCTACCTGCTACAGGTCGAGAGGGTCAGACAGTTGAGACCCGGGGTCCCGATCATCTCCTGCGCTGATGCTGTGGCTCACCGTCACCGACAGCTCCTAGGAGGGAGCGCCGGTTGCGAAACGGGAGGTCCAGCCAGGTGACCCCGAAGCAGCAAGTAGTTTTGAAGAACTCAATCACTATTGAGATGCCTTTTTCAGAATGTCTTCAAGACCAATGGATGCCACGGCCATGCTCAAATGAAAGCTTTTCCACCCAAGGCACAGCTGATGCGAGTAGGTTTGGGGCTTCCGCAGCGCTGAGATCGAAGCCGGCTGAGAGGGCGTCCACGCGAAGTGAGTCCTTGGATCTATTGAGCTGCAAGCTGGAAGTGGTGCAGTTCAGCAGGGTGGCACATTGGATGTGCTCGATAAACCTGAACAACATGGTCCTGTCAGAAGCCAAAAAACAAAAAATATCAAAAAATTACAGTATAAGTTGTTCGATATAAACGAGATTAAACGAGTATAACATCGTTTGAACTCCAGTGGGCAGCCACAACCCAGTCTTCCAGTTGCTTCGTCAACAAACATAGCAAAGGTTGAGATATGTTGAGATGATCTTGCAAGGCCCCAAGGACTCCTATGAGTTTCTGTGTTTCTTCATGTGGCAATCTAAAAGCACCCCCACAGTTTCGTACCTGGGAATTGGTGGGTGAGACCTCTTGGGATCTCGTCTCAGCGTATGATTCAGCAGTCCTTTCAATGACGTGACGCCTTGAATCCGAAAGGTCCCCCACAGCACAAACTCACAAGCCGAGCCCCAACTCGTGAGGCAAAGCCACAAGTGGTGTGAGATGAGAAGCCCAGTCAACAAAAACATGCTGCATCAAGGTGTCTTTCTGATTTTCATGTGCAAACACAGTCATGTTTGTTCAATGTCTGATATGTTTTGTTGTATCATGGCCCCTTTTCGATTTCCTGAAAACACTCTAACAACCTCAGCGAAAAGACCGTGGCAATAAGTCGCTATATGTCTCAAATTTGACGGGAGGGTATGGACATGTTCTGACCTGGAAGAGTCCTCACGATCCGGTTCATGTCCACCATCGATTTGGTTCCTTTTCGGGGTTGAGTCTTTGCTCTCTTTTGGGCCGACCATGATGTGAAAGCCAAGGCGCAGCCTGCACAGGGCTGGTCAATTGAACCTGGCTGGTCGGCGGAGGAAAGTGGGTCTACGCTCTGTTTTGGGGCCACTGGCAACATCTGTGCTGCAAGCCTTTGGTAGTAAACCCGAAATCAAAAACATCTCCGGTTTCAGATCTGGGCATAAGGTTAGCATCAAGCGAGATGGTAAAGGGATTGAACATGGATCCCGTCAGCTTTTCCATGTCATGCATGGATTTGTCATGGAAATGGGGGAAAACAAAGGACACATTGAAAACATGTCGGTATATTATACATTTCTTCTCATCTCTTCTAACCACAGTATACCGTATACCTTGCATAATGATTCATATTGCGTCGTTCTGAAACAAGATTTCACAGATCCCCCACAACGAAAAGGGCCGTCAGCACAGGACCATTCCAGTGCCCAAGCGAAGTTATGTCTAACTACACGACGTACTGGATCTCCAAATGGTCCAATGCCGACCCCCCTTTCCCTGGAAGAAACGGCATATATATATATAATCAAACCTTTTCCACTTGCTGGAGTTGAGTTATGAAAGCCACTCCTCCGAAGAACAGTCTTGCAGGTAATCCACATGAATCCACTGTAGGAATTGTTCAGGTTCTATCATCCACGTTCTTTTCAGGTGCAAAATGAAGCAGAACAACACCTCCAGGCCTCCAATGTGCTGGAACTGCCACTTGCGAGGTGAGGGCCCAGGAGGATCACTTGGCACCTAGGACGATAAAATGAGCTTGCGAGCTCCATAGGCGGCAGAATGAAGAGATGAAGGGGATTGCTTGGTCTGGTGTCGAGCTACAGAATCTGGGCCGTGAGCTCCTACCCCCCCGCCCGTGGATCGAAAAGGCGAAGAGAGAGAGCAGGGCCTGGCCCTCCAAGGGTCTTTGCAGAATCTGTGCAGGCCCTCCAGGGATCTCGTAGAACTTGGATGAACTTGGTAGGGTTGCGCAGTGAAAACCAGTTGGGTCCCCCAATGAATTTGTGCCAGAACTCAAATTGGTGTTCAACCCGCCAAGGGCCATCGTTTTCGACGGATCGTCGAATGTTTTCAACCGACATCGCGACATCAGGGACCTTTTTTGAAATTACAAGGCAGAAAAAGGATGTTGCTTGAAACAAGGGTGTGTCTGTGTGTGTGCTTCGTTTCAACTGCACTCCGACGTCAGATCGCATGAAAGTGGAGTGAAAACCACCTGTTTGGTATTCGGAAAATTATCATCCGAAATCGGTCCCGAATGATTATTTCAGGGAGTGTGTGTACCACGGTCTTCTTTGTGATGTATGGCTGCAAAGAAATCAATCGTGCTCCAATACCCTGATGATGCCTGATGGATTCTCATGGTGACGTGAAAATCACGGGAATACGCATGAACTCCTGGTTGCGCACGTCTGGGATGCAAGCATGTGGCGGAAGACTCATGGTCGCGCCCCAGATTCCTCAAGAGTGGTCGACCACTCGTCTTCCGCCTACCTGGTTTGTAGCCTCAAGGCTTGGACGATGTTGAAACCACGGTGGTGGATCTTCAATTCTTGACATGTTGGACGAAGGGCTTTGGATGGCTTTTGGAGTGGTTGCATAGGCTTCCCCAAACATTCTCTGATCCATTCAAGCAACTCCCAACCCCATAGGTGGCCCAAGCGTTCCAACATGATGAGTAGTGAAGGACTCATAAAGGTGCCAAGTGGGCAAGGAACGGATGTTTTCGATGAGCCCGAACTAGTTCAACACTTGTCTATCGGTCAAAGACTCATCAAATAATGCATTTAAACCCACATAATATGTATCATAAAGTATCACAATATTTAATATGGTGATCTCCCAAATTATTCAGATTCCAATCCCTTGCAAATCCACCTTCCCAGCCGACTGCCCCTCCCGAGCTGGACAACCCCGACTGCACCAGCTGCGGAATGATACGCCAAGACTTGGCTGCTGCCGATTGCTCACTGCTCGCAGGGCTCGTCACCTATGCGAACGACGTGACTGAGGGAAGAAGCGAAAAGAAACACACTTTATTTAGTAGGAATGGTTTGGAAAGCTTCGCCCCTGGACTACTTTCCCTGATTCGATGCTTTCACTGGATCCATTCCCGAAAGATTCCTTCATTTCCCACGAACTCGTCGCACCCGGAACCACGAACTCGAGGGAGATGAGCCCACACCCGAATCCGGTCAAAGCTCTGCCGCTTTGCCACTGAGCTCAACGGGCTGAGGTACCACTGGAAACACAATCTCTGGCAAAACCACGGCGTGGCTTTCTTCAAAGCTTCGGTGTGGGGTGTCCTGCATTTCTTACCAGTGGGCCGTGAGTTGATGGCTCAAAATGCTGACTCATAAATCGGAGGATTAGTCACTCTGCAAATGAATCAATTGATGTTTATTGTTTTCATAGTGTTTATGTGTTTCCATGTTTTTCCATGAACACCTGGATTTACAACAGCAAGCTCCGCAAGCTCTCTAAGCGTGCTCGCAGGCCCTTTGTGCAAGGATGCCTCGATGATCCAAAAGCTGTTCACCAAAGCAGGGTTGCCTCGGCCGTGACGGGGAGGAACGGTTGCCAGGTGTTGGATGGGTTGGAGTGAGGTAACTCACACGGATGGGTTGGAGAAGAGGAGATGGTTGAGACTTGGGGAGAGAGGCACCTGTTGAAAAATCCCTGCAGACCAAAGAACTTGGTCATGGAATGGCGTGATGAACGATTAGATTATAGATCCAAAATATAACCTCTGAAATAAACTTAACATACTGAAGACAGTATACCATTGGGTTCTGTAGGTGTCGATTTCCCTCGATCTCCTGGTGAGGTAGGTATTAACTGCATGTATATATAAATAGATCCAAAGGCTCCAAGCTTGCCAAGGCAAGTCCTTGATCAACGCACTTGATTTGTGGACAGTTGGGCTTTGTTGGGCTACTGCTTCAAACACTCTGAAAGCTATACACGTGCAGCTTACTTGCCTAGCGGGTCCGGAAATCCGATGTAGAATGATGTACAGTAGCTCATGCTTCCAAACACTCATTCCAGGACATGTGGACACGTGGACCGGTGCACAGCGCGAGCGGTGCAGGGCCAAGACTTCCAAACACTCCAAAAGGCCTATTCAGGGCCCATTGAGGGCGCCTGGTTCATTCTGCAGCTTCACATCCGGTGAACGTGACAGTTCTACCGACCAAGTTACGGGGGCTTAGTTTCTACCTTCGCTTCGCTTCGGGGCTGTTGGAGCCATACAGTTCGGGTCCTTGACAGCTCTGCCACAGGCACATGAAGATAAACTATTTGAACACAATCACAAGAATCTATTAATTATAGGCAGTACTGGAATTCAACAAAAATTACATAATATCCCAAACAGCATACAAGAACAGCCCTCAAACGGACTCGCTGCCCTGTAATCTCATCACCGGTTTCCCTGTCTTTTTGTTGACACCTGTCCAGTCGAAGAGCTCATAGGATTCTGCACCTCCAACTGGAAATGCAACTGGCCTGCAATCTCATCACCCTGCCAAGCCGGGCCGATCAGAAAGGACGGAAGCGACACAGCTGAAGCGCTCCATTTCAACCCCCCTGGCGGACCTGGCGAGGTGCGGGCCTGACCGGGCCTCCGGAAAGGCATTTGTGACAACGAAGTACTGCAAGTGAGTGCAACTGAACGACACCAACTAATTGAGGGCAAGTCACTTTAGCCATCTTTAGCCTTTAGGAGTCCTCGGGTCTTCTTGTTGTTGCTTTCCAGTTCTGGCTGCAAGAAAACGACTACCCGAATGGCTCGGTCCCTGACACTCACCACGGCTAGCAAGCTCAGGCCTAGTGTCGGATGCGTCTGATCTTAGCTGGTATGGTTTTTGCTAGGAAAGAGATGGCATTCTCAAGCCTCCTAGCTACCCCGACAGGCCTCCCGCGAAAAGACAGGAACAGAGAGTTCTTTCAATACAGGAAAAGCCCTCTCCGTCGAGTTCTGTCAATACAGGTGCAAAGGGTTGAAATTACCTGAGTTCATATCATGTGAGGGGACGTGGGGGGAATGTTAAACATGCTGCAACAGGTGCATCAACCCCCAACTTTGCAGTCAACCATGAAAACGGCGCTCTGCGGTTGAGTCCCACGGGTCATACGAGGTTCCGAACTCCGCCTGACCCAGCACCAGCACCAACAGCTCCTTGCTACAGCTCGGTCGTGCGGCGACGGCGCTGCCAGCCAGGATCCGGAAGGCATGGCCTTAGGTGGAGCGGGTGTCCAACCTTTCTCAACGAACACAGAAGATTCACAGAGTGAGCGCCGGTTCCAGCCAGGGCGTTGTTCTCTCACAGCCCTTTTTGAGGTTCCCAGGTTGGCTTTGAAAAGGAGACTGAGACATACTACCCTTTTCCCAGCAATCTGAGGTGCAGTTCTTCCATGTACCCAAGGTCAAGCATGAGTGAGATCGTGAGGTGTTAAAATATGTCTTAGGGATCATCTGGGCGATCTGGAGGGAGAGTGGAGAGAGTCCAAAGTCCACACAGTTCGGCACGGCATGGCAACGCCAAGCACAACCAGTTCATGTGGAGACCAGTTACATCTTTGGGGGGAGGAGTATGGACTCTTGTGGCTAGGGTGAAACCGGGTGAAACACCACTTTTCAGATCTCACAGGTGCCCAATTTCACCCTAGAATTGCAAGCACCGAATTTACATTTGCTTTGGATGTCATCCGCCGAGGCTTCTCTTTAGATGCGCCCGCCCCTGGGCGCGGCCGCCCCTCAATGGGGGATCCTGCGGGACTCGCGGGACGATCGAACCTGAAAACACAGGATCTTCCGATATTTCCCACATAGTTTTTTCATCCCCAAGCTAAACGCGGGATTATCAAAATAGCATGAACAAGGGCGCTGATCATCAGAGCATACGTTCCCCAAGCAATTTCAGATCACACCCCTTTTTCAGGGACGACTTGGCCTGCATCTTCGCCTGCTCGACCTGATGGGATTCTGCTGAGATACACGTGCTGGACGTCAGCTGCAAGTTGCACACCTGTTGCATCACATCTGAACCTGGCCGGTTCTTTCCCCGCACCATTTCGAATTTCTGCGTGCGCACCAGTTGACTGAGGTCTGTTGTGGTCGGTAGGTTCTCCCAAAATGTATTGAGAATAGACTTGGACTGTGTGCTTTGGGGATTCTGAAACTGCATCCGACCCGCCGATAGCCCTTTTGATTCTTTGTGATCATCCAAACATCAGCAAAAACGTGCAGTTGCGAAGAGGTCAAACAATGGTTGTCCCATCTCGTAAGGGAGCACGACATTACCCTCTGACGAACACATCACATGGAAATGATGATGGCATGGTCCCTTGGAAGATGATTTCCCTCTACCAACACCGGGGGGTTGTCCACTTTCATGTGATGTGTTCGAAGCCGAGTGTATGTTTCTCTTGCAAATCCAGCCCGGCTGGAAGAACCCTGCAACTGTGTCATCTGAAGGACTTCTGTGTGTGTGTTGCCTATGCCAATTCATGCCAATTCCATTTGGAAACCATGCTGGAGGACTGCTTTGCCGAGTAAACAGGCTGTTCAACACGTGCCCCAAAACATTATGTGACATCACCATGTCCAACAACTCTCCTGTGGAAGATGTCATGAGATTTCACCAACCTAGCACTTACCAACGGATGCCCAATGGAGACCTGTAAGTAGGGTAGTCTATTGGACACCCATTGGATGATCCTGGAAGGTGAGAAAGGGGAACGACTGGGGGAGAACGATTCACCGGACAGCACGGGAACGCTTCACCGCCGCGGGGCAATCTTCCTCTTCACAAAGTTGCAGACTGCCCACATCTCGATGACCCTGACCTTGGGACATTGAGGTCACTGAGACATACTGAGACACACTCTCTTGCTGTGCACCATGACATGATTCGAAGACGTGGGCGGCTTCCTCCGCATTCGAGGTGCAGCTGCCATCCCAAATCCTCCAACTGGCAGCTTCGGCCTCGCCAGGCCGTGGAACCCGAAGCGCAACACTTCGGCTGACGACGGGGGTGTTGTTGTTTGGACAGGGGGCCGCAAAGATGGGCCGTTTCTGCATCAAACCGAGTCGAACATATGTTTAACCAGGCATGCACCGCATGACGACTTGGTAAATGTTCAGATTGCATATTGCATATATTGCATCATTTAATATATCGCATTGGGGCAAACTGAACCTTCCAGCCAAGACCGCCATAGAGGGCCAACACCAATAACCTAAAACTGCCTTCAACAACGAAAAAGTCACTCTATATACATATCCATATACATCGATATACTATGATATACTGTGTATATATATATATATTATATCAAAATATATCGACTATTAAACAAATACAATGCTAAGCAATACTCAATGTGATTTAGGCATATATATATATATATTAATTAATACGCCGTTTTCACGACAGAGCAGAGAAACTCAGACAAAAAACAACTCTGTCGCTCGGAGAAATCGCGAGCCTCCGCCATTTCCCGCCACACGCGCAGCGCACAGGCTTGGAGTGACACGGCTCGCCCCACGGTGGTCGAACTGCGGCACGGTGAAGGCTCCACGGTCACCAGGGATTGAAACAGAATGGATCATGGAGGAGCACCAGTGAGGGGTGTTCCCACGTGGGTCACTGTTGGCTTTTTGGGGTCACTCTGGCATACCAATAAGAAGCCGCTGACCCTGACAAATGTGTGTTGGAAAGAACACCAAGCTTTGTTAGATGTTTTGAGTCGTTTGGGGTGCGGATCAAAACTGTTGACCCTCATATCAAGTAGACACACACACACACATCTCTCTCTCTCTCTTCACATGTAGTCGACAGCAATGTACATTTATTGATTCATTTAAATAAACAAACAATAACTGCATGCGCTGTACATTGACCACACATCCTTACAGCTCAAACTGTGCATGCTTTAACAAACTTCACAATCAAACAAATATCCACAAACACACACTACCAAGATCATCCTGTCTGCGTGTCCAATAGACTACCCTACGTAAACAGGTTTCCAGACAGGGCACCCGGACAGGAAGTGCTAGGTAGCTAAAAGAGTTTGTCCTCTTTTCTTCCAAACCAAGGACCCTAAGGAGCACGCTCTGCCCGGTTTCTGCGCTCCGGTGCCCCCGCCTTCCTCCCAAGACGCTGCCGGGCAGTTCGCCACAGTCGGGTGGACTGGTGAGGTCGAATCCACCGGGAGCACGGATCAACCTCGCCGGATAAGATCCGTGGGGGCCGTTCCGCGCCGGGAACGCCGCGGTGGAAGACATGGTTTAGGGTGTTTTTGGGGCAAAGAGGAGTCAGTTGGAATGGACACTGCTGTCTTTTGACTTGGATAGTCTTGTCTTATTTGTTCGGTCGGATCTCAAAGACCTATCGCCTCTCGACACCTTGTTCGCCAAGCGACACCTGGCTGTCCTGCCCCAAGTTAGTGGAGGATGCCAAGGAGAACCTCACTTGGCCAAAAACAACCTTGCGGCATAGCAAAAAACAAAACACTTGAACCTTGATGGTTGATACAAGCAAGTAACAAGCAGCCCTTGGAGCTCTGCACTGGACAACTAAGACGATCTTGACTCATGGATCTAAAAACCAAACAGAAGTCAAAAATGTCATCTCTGCCCAAGGGACTCCACCACAGCACTTTGACCTGCGCGCACGGATCTTGCAGGATGGAGAGTCAAGGTTGCATGTTGCAGGTTGAGTCTCTGAGTGGCGAAGACTTCGCGACACGGGGCTGAGACATGCGAATCGGGGGAGCTGAAACAGAAGCGAAGCGTGTCTTTGGGCCTTCCCCTCTCTACCTCAGCGCTGAACTGCTGGTTCAGCACTCGCCGACTAGCAACGTCCAGACAAAAGAAGACAAGAGGAAGTCTACTTGGGTGGAGGTTGCAAGCTGCTTTGATATCACAGTGGCAGGGTCAAACCATCACCCATAGAGTATTGTTCCACTTCCAAGTCATTGTCAACCCAGGCAACACACCTTTGTGGTCATGGTCAAGCTTTTTGTGGCCACAGAGGTCTCAAAAGTAGATCCCGTCACACCCGGATGAATCGTTCGGGTATTTGGATTTGAACAGTCCAACTCTCGACATCCATGTCCCAACTCTTAACATCCAAGTGATGCAAACAAAAACTCTCAACATCCGAGCTCATTCCCAACGAGTTTAAGACACATACATATATGCATCAGCCTAGTCAAACCCGGGATCCACTTGAAGCACGAAGAGCAGAATTCGTTCTTTTTTGATTTTGGGTGTTTTTTCCTGATGGCACCAAGCTGTGGCAGGGGCTTCCACACAGTTTCGATGAAACCAGTCACCCTTAGTGTGCAACAAGGGGTTCATGGCATTTGGATCGAAAGCAAGTTTTCTGTGAAAGCAGCCTGAGATAGCCTGAGACTACACACTCACTGTACAAATATGTATCAACAATCAACATATATTTAATGTATATACAATATTATATATACACAGTAATATGTAATACTAAGTATCTCTATAGTCGAACAATGAACCAAACAACGGGACATGACATAACACCTATTCTCATCTCCAGCTACCTGCACCGCACAAAAAAACACCCGCCCGCTGGCGCACGGGTGTTAAGCGCCCCACCAGCATGCTGCTCCGTGGCAGGACCGTTCACCTGACGAGTTCCCTTAAGCCAAAGCAAAAAGGATCAAACAGGTATGTGTTGAATCTGGCTTTTTCAAACAAGCAACATCTTCTGCAAAATCCTTCCTTCCGTCATCTGCAGTGAACCTGCAAGACGAAAAAAGAACCCAAGAGCCGCTCTCCCTCGACCACGCCTCCCAGGTGGAAAGCCGGAACGTGGGTCGGAAGCCTCAAAGATGGTGGAAGGACACAGCGTAGCGACGCTGGACATGTCCGGAGCTTCAAGTTCTTATAGACCACAAGCGACCACACATCCGGTTTCGGCAGATTGCGGGTCATAATTGGGGATTGAGTTGGAACAAAGTAGGGAATCATCCATGGAAGTTGGAGTTCACCACCTGACTGCTTGGTATTCGGAAGTTATGGTCCTCCACATCCATGATATACCATAATGAGGAAATTCCAGGGAGAGTATGGAAACACATAAAACCACTTCCATGTTGAACACCAGGGGCATGTCTGATAGTGGAGCCAAGCGCAAGGAGATTCTGTGTCTTCCAGTAGTCCACCTGGAGCCAAACACACATACCATGTCATGCCATCAGAACAAGGATTGACCCGACACTGGAGAATGGGATGCTCCCCTGGACAACATGGACGCCATACAAGGCCCTCCCCATATCAAACACCCAAGTATATACTGTAGGAACAATGACAAGGGCATTACCATTAGTAGCAAGAAGCTCCTAGGGCATCGCTATGTTCGTAGCTTCTTGTTACTAGTGGTAATGCCCTAGCGATGTAGCCGTGTAGCTTCTTGTTCCCCCAATCTACGAGGCTCACAAGTTAAGGTCAAAATTCACCAGGTGAGGCTTCTTGTCACAATCCCAAACGAAGCACACATGACCGGCATTCACCACCCGAACCACCAGTCCTTGAGGTCATACATTTAGGTTTATGAATGACACTCAGAAAACCCATCCCTGCAAGCTAAGAGCGACCTGACACCAAGTTCAGACCATCAATTCACCTGGTTTCCCACACTGCCTGGTGGCTCACCACTGCCTCCCCCGAGTTCACGTTCCGCGCCTGGAAAGCTACTCCGATCCAGTGCCACTTCCTCGCTACCTGCGATCCAGGTGTTTTCGGTGCAGTCTTGACTCTCCGAGGATGTCGGAGAGGAAGCTCCATTCACTAAGTAGGCACAAGAGGCACAAGGCGGGCGTGTGGGGACCTATGACGTGGGCCAGGCGCATCTACTTGGCAGGAATTCCTTCTGGTCTTTGTGTAGCTATGTGTCAGTCTTATGTCCAGGACAAAGACATACAACAAGACCTCTCTACTTCTGAATGAATTTGTTGGCAACCCTGCATGCTCCCCAAAGGGACTCCCACCAGATCCTCACCCACCTCCTCTGGCATCACGCGCGCGTTAGCGCCTGAAGCATCGCTGAAGGTCCACACGATCCACGGTGCCGTGGACGCCGGAATCTGCGCGGGATTGATCACCTGCCGCCGGAATTGGCCGTTTGCCGGTCCCTAGGCTCTCTGCAGCACAGTCTCTTGACACGGTTTGCAGCCAGGCTGTGGTTGCTCTTGACACGTATGAAGGCTGTTGAATGATAACTATAAGATTCAATAATTCTAACACTGTTAACCTCCATTACAACGTGTTCAAGGCTTCCCCCACAAACAATAGAGGGGTCGATTATATTATAATAATATACACATGAGGTTGATTCTGGTTGATTGATCTTGGAGATCCTCTCTGTTGATCCACAAAGGGAGTTTGGTATTTTTGTGGTTTGACATGGTTTGACAGGAGGTCTGTGGTGGAAAAATTGGCTGAAAAGGGTCTGGAGGCTTGAGAATATTGAGCTTTTCAAGCTTTTCTGCAAAAAGGTAGGTGAAGGGGACTCTGCAATATACGGTATTTCACATCTGCACTACCGGAGCAGGGATCTGGTATTGCAAGGTCTGTACTGTGACAGGAACACAACTGTTTGGGACTAGGGACATCTCATGAAATATTCTTTGCCGCAATGCCTAGATCTTCCAAAAACCACACACGCCCGATAATTTTCATGTGATAAAATGTGACGAGGCTTCTCTAACTAAGCAATCCATGCGCCCACGCACTTCCAAACTAAGCAAGGAAATGATCTGGTCCACCACTGGTGTCGTCAGCGGTGTCGTCAGCGGTTCAGCTGCTGAACCCGCTCGCTCGACGCAAACGTGCACATCGCGCCGGATGTCGGGGGGCCCTTCTGCGAATATAACCCCTCATCAATTAGTCAACCTATGAAACAACACAAAGCACCAAGTCGCAGGTCACCAACACACCCTCCAATGTCCCCACATAAGCTATGACATAGCACTCTCCTTCCAATCTGTACCTGCTTCTTCTCCAGTCCCAGAGTCCCAGAGTCCCCAGTCTTGCCTGCATAATGAGCTCGTAAAGCCGCCCTGGATCCAAGCGCCGTGCCACGAAGACGAACCTTGGGCGCTCGGCCGCGACGGGACCGGTCATCTGCACCGGTGGGGCCGCCGAAAGCCCCAAAAACGAGGTCCTTTCGAAGGGGGCTGAAACACCGTATACACCTTGATGTGATGCTTCAGGCAGATATTGGTCTCGCCAGTAGCCGATGAATCGCGTCCTGTTCACCGATTGGATGTTTGTTTGAGCTACCCAACATTACCCAACACTTTTAACGACACAAAGCCACGAACCAAGCTAATAGGGAAGTTGCATAACGAAAAACACTGGCATTCTTGCAATTGGGTCGTTCACAGCGCCGGTAGCTCAAACAAACAGCACCGGTGTCCGCGACCCGAGCCGCAACGACGCCACAGCACCGGCTGTGGCTCCCAACGACAGGCTCGTCACACCTGAGCGACTGAGATGACCGGTCACCAGGTCGGTGTCTGATCGGTGCTGATCGGGTCTGATCTCTCAGTCCAAACTGGAAATAAGAATCTGTATTTTACAGGATCAGCTCTAATAGTACTAACTACCTAACTAACCCTGCTAGTCCGGTAAGCGCTACCTTTTGCTCTACCTTGAGAGTCAACGCTACGGGGTCCATGGGGATGAGGTGAATTTCAACACCCCCCTTTACAAGGAGCTACCCGTAGGGAAAATCTCGGGGAGGATCAAATTCTAGCGACGAAGGAATCATATTAGAAGTCCCTCATCAAGCTCGTGCATGCACTATACAAGGAGAACGTAGCTACCCTAATGTACAGTTTTCGCCTCACTCGGCATGTGGTTAAACATGCTAGGCCCAGGTTAGTGTTAAGCATTGATTAAAAGTTCACTCTCCGACTATGGCAATCCTGTTATGGATGCATTGGGAAGTGAGACAATGAAGTGAAACATCATCTCACAGCGCGTCAGAAGGTGATCTTTATCTCAACACTCATAAGCTGCAAGGCATACCATTTATGGTAGCTATTCAACATCTGCTTAAAGAAATTGTATTCCAAAACGCTCCGTCTCGTCATGCCATCCCTGCCTCAACCACTCCCACAATTCCATGTGATTGGGCCAATAGTTCTCGCCCCATGGGTCATCGCGTTGCCATTGTACTCCAGGAAAATCAAAGGGTTCCAATGGTCGATCAATAGTTCCACGAATGCTGGAAGTCGGCGGCCCAGTTAAGGGTGCATTATGTGACGATGATGCCGAAGCGGATGAAGTTCCGGGTGGCAATGGCGGCGGTGGCACGTTTTGTACATTCCATTGCTGTGGAGCATAAGGTCCTCCTCGAACACTCACCTGCTGCTTATCCTTGCCCTTTCCTTTTACGGAAGGTTGCAACCGACTGTAAAGGTCTGTAAGCGGCGGCGGCTTCGGCGTGAGATTGAAATCTGTCGGCCTTGTATGTACCGGAATGCCACTGGCTGTATTGGGTGGCACTTTCGGTGGAGGAACCTTTGGAGGAGGCACCTTTGTTGGTGGGACCTTCGGAGGTGAAGGTTTTGCTGGACGTGGTTTTGAAGCCGGGGATAAGCCGGCCGTTGGTGCATCATTTGGTGCAGGTGGTGGAGGTGGTGATGCTGGGGCCTCTTTCACCGGTACTGACGGTGGATTGGAAGGAGGCTTTGGGATTGACGGTTTTGCAGGAGTGGATGGTGGAGTGCGAAGTGGAGGACCCAAAAGGTCATTGGGAATGTTGCCACGCTTAGGTGGAAGGTCTTCACGGCTGCGAGATATTGCACGGGCAACTGAACCACGTGGCGTCCCTTTTGCGGGAGCAGTGGAACCTGACGCAGAAGAACTGCCTTGCCCTTTGCCCTTACCGGCAACATCTCCTCGCACACTGGCATCCCGTTTATGGGAGTCTCCTTTGCCTGATACTTGTCCTTGAGCAGGAGGTGCATTCATACGGAATACCGACGAGGTATGCGTCCCTGTTACGGGAGCTGGCGGCTGAGGCACGCCTGGCGGTGGAGTCCGGTTGTCAACCCAAGTTGCAATACGACCAGATTGATCTCGGTCTTCTTTCCTCCTCCACTGCAGCCTCGGTCGTTTGTCTGCATCTCCAATAGTCTCCATATACATCTGCGATCGCTTCCGCGTCAACGGGGGCCTTGTTACAGGTCCTTGAGGAGATGGGGATCCACGCTGTCCAAACTCCAACAAAAGTTCTTCCAACCTTCTGACTTCGTCAGATGACATGTCCTGGCCACAATCGGCAAACTTGGGATAAGGCGTGGCCATGCGCTGTTCGATGTTCATGAAGCCCATCTGTGAAACTGGCTGTCCACGATCGCGTCCCTGCATATTTGCAGACTGTTGCGCGTTTCTCTGATATTGAATGTTTGCATAACTTTCATTCTGCTCTGCAAACTCACTCAAAATCTTGTAAATGCCTGTCGTGTCTCCACGAGGAATACGAATTGAATGAATATCGCCATAGACGTCCGTCGTGGGGATAAAGCCCTGGGTCTTGATCTCATCTCGGCTATCGCCAATTACGGCGGCGTATTGTCGGAGTGACATAAACTCTCGGCGATAACTGATCAGAAAGTTCTCGTCGACGCCTTGCTTGAAACAGGTATGTAGGTTGTCAACACCGCATCGAATATACGCGAGCTTGGCGAGGTCAACCCTGTCCAGTCGATCCAAATCACTGACAACCGACTTCCCTTTTGATCTCTGCTTCGCTGATCTCGTGGGTGCCGGTAATTGCAGTGACGCAAACAAGTCTTCTTGCGCTGCATCAAACGCTGTGCATCCTTCTCCGGTTAAGGAGGTGGCGAAGACGTCGTCGCGGTTGAATCGATCGAATACATTCTCATACCCTGATTTCAATGCTTTGCGAAGGCGACTGCGAGCTGCAAGAATAATCTGACTGTCAACTGACGGGCTGCCACGAGCTGGAGGTCGTCCAGACTGTAGGTCCTGCGCGGCAATGCTGTCAAGCATGCTTGTTGCGGTCATGTTCTTGGGCACGCCCCCCTGCTCTTGTAGCACCTTTGCACGCCTCATCTGAAGTCGCATAAACTTTGAAATCGGTCCATCTGTTGTATTGCTCTGAAATACTACTCCGCATCGATGACAAGATGTCATTCCTGCTAAGGAAAGTGTCGTACATTTATCGCAGCTGAAAGTTCGAAGATGTAGAAAATATCCACTCTCGATCTGTGGTACAGCTGTATTGCGATTTGCCTCCATCTCTTCCTTCTTTGCGGCACTGCTGCTAGCTGTGCGTTCTTCGGGTGTGGCGTCGCTTGTACCTTCCAAAATGGTGCGTACTTCCGACACTTTTCCCGGGACCAATGTCACATCATCTTGCGGAACACCGACCTCAATGTTCGAAGGATCCAATGCCTGCGGCCTCGAATAGAAAACTTCCGGCTCCGCATTTGCGCGGGCTCGAGTTGCAAATAGAATACACGTATTCGGAACGTGATGGCTGGTAATCACCGCGCCAGAATTTGTGAGGAAAAGATCAACTCCTGCTTCAATCACATCCGGTGTTGAAAAACAAATCTCCACTGGTCGATCAGCACGAACACCAGATATCGCCTTCTGGTTTCCCAGAGGTTGTGTTGAAAAGAAGGAATTGCCTTTGCTTTTCGGTCCACCGGCTCCACCGCCGGGAATGAGCCCGCTCGCAATAATGGATCGCGCAGCACCTTCATGCGTTCGGTGGTAAAGCCGAGGTGGTATATCGCGGTTCCCGTGCGCTGTCAAACGAGCATTGTACCTGTGTACATGGTCAGGACGGCAGTAGATTAGTACTGCTAGCACTTCATTTGATCGCGTCTCGAGAACGTCGTCAGTGTGGCCTTGTCCACATCGGATCTTGACGGGGGCGGCGAAAAGTTCGAGCTGCTCGTTCACACGAGAGTCGTACACGCATTGAAATTCGAAACGATCTTTGTTGTCATAAATAGCCATCGAAATCAACTCAAAAACATTCATAGAATCAGCATAATCAGGGAATTTGGCCTTCGCCAAATCTAGTAGTTTGTAAATTGGCAAATAACACGCCGGATCATAAATACTGACGTCTGGGACGTGTCCACGAAGAAGACCAGAAATACCGCGACGAACATGATGTGGCCAGGAGCAGCACCACTCCCAAGGCCCATGATGATAATCCTCATATACATAATAATACCTATGGCCAGTAACGTGGTACAGCACGTACTGCTTGGCGTCGCGGCCCAGCTCATCCTCGAGGAGTTGGATGTTGCCATTCCCGATGGCCTTGAGTAGGTGATCCGGGTAAGGATACCTTCCGAGAACCTCTTCAACCTCGACCTGCATATTTTTGTACTCGGGGTTAGGCTTCGTCTCGCGAACAAGAACGCCCTTCCCTTTTCCAGAAAATTTCAAGTCGGGGTTGTCGTTGTTCTCAGGTGCAAGAAAGCTCCCCGTTACGGGAGCGACCGAAGGGGTGCCTTGTCCCTGCCCTTTGCCTCGCAATCGCGGCAATGGTGGTCTCGGGTCATATGAAGACGCTTGACCCTCTGCGGGTTGGTCCGCGTCCGTAGGGATCATAGGAACATCTCCGGTTGCACCTTCTTCAACAGTCGTTTCATCATCAGCCAAAACATCAAGAACCTCGGCCTCGATCTTCGCCATCTGTGGATCAGGTTCTGGTGCTGTCGGCAAGGCATTTACGCCTGCGATACCAGTATCAGGCCCAGGTACTTCGTCGGTTGCGCCTGTATAGCTATCGGGCATCTCAACGTCCGCGTCGGTTTCCTCAACCTTCGGCTCGACTTTTACGTCGGCTGTCGCAACGTCATCCATCGGCTCGTCCAATGCGGGCTGTTCCTCCGGTAGCTCAATAACAGGTACAACATTGACAAACTGCAACACATCTTGAGGATCTTCGCCTTCCAGGTTAACGGAGGCCTTGAGCTCTTCGACTGACACGTCATTCGTCTCAAAGGGGCTGTACGCTTGTACTTCCTCGACAGTAAACTGCCTGCTCTTCCCCAACGTCTGTTGCATTCGCGCGTTTCGCTGTTCGACAAATTCATTGATAAGTTGTAAATACGATTCCGGTATTTTGACTGTCGCTGAGGAATCCCAACTGTATTTAAATCTTCTCACCCTGTTGAGCGCGGCAATTCCCTCTCGGGAAGCTTCAACGACGTTCACATGGTACGACAATTTGACAATCGAGGTCACATAGTTCACGAAGCGATCGATGTTCTCCTGCGTCTTTCGCATATGCCATTGATCAACTTTATCGGATTGGTAAACCAGATTGTCAGGCTGGAATCGGTGTATGCCGAGACTCTCAATGATGTCGTTGATTTCTGCCCAGAAAATATCGACAAACGAAGGCAACTCAAAAAGATAAGAAGATATTCCACATATACAGCAGAGCTCGTCGGAGATCTCCTTGCATTCGGCTAACAGTTTAACGTTGCCAAGGATGCGCGCCTGCGTACCGAGTCTGTCGGGATTTGCAGCCTCATAGCGCCACGTAGAATCATTGGGCGTGATTCCGTTCCTGCCGACGAGGTCGTTGCCGTTCCACCAAATTAAACCAAAGATGCGCGGGGTATCCCTTGCGGGATCCCTCATGTTGAGCAAGGCCCTCGCATTTACGCGAGCAACAGCAGCCTTGTACTCTGCCATTAAACGAGGTAACTCAGCACCCCATACGATCTTGACCTCGATGAAGTCCCAGTCTCCGCCGAAAGCGACATTGAACTCTTGTAACGGCTCATAGGCTGTACGACTTCGCTTCCCGTTAAGGAAGCACAAAATAGAATCGGTGACGATGACCACGGCCTTCCGGCGTTGCGTTTCCGCAAGCACATTCAGGTGACCAAACGCAGACGGATGAATGGTTGTAAGGCCCATCATTGATTCCGTAAATATGTAGTCACGCACCCAACAATCGTACAACATGACTGGATATACTGCACGCAGCAGTTCCACCAATTGGTCGTGGTGCTGTTTCGAGCCCTCTTCGGTCAATAGCATACCTTGATAAACTGCGTACGCAATAAACTTTGTCCAACGCGACTCCGTTTCCGGAGAGTGGTTGACCGATAAATACCTCTCGATGGGCTCGTTGCTATACTGGTCCCACTCGATCTGCAGCAGGTCGTCCTCCGTCAGGTCGCCCATGGCTTGGCAACCCGATGAAGGGTGCTTGGCGAGCGAAGCACCGACCGCGCGAGAAGCAAGGGACCTAAGCAGCACCTTAGTTCGTGAACTGTGACGTCGAGTGGAAGTAGTATGAGGTATGTGAGAATGGTGGAGGTGATAAGTGGAGTAGGTGTGGGTGTGAGTATGAGTGTGAGTGCAAGTGCGGGTGTGAGTGGTGGTGGCGCATGCGGCATGAACAGTGGGCTCCTCAGTACAGGGTTGAGCATACACACGTGAACACAAGTTCCTAAACATGGTGTGTATCTTATCAGTTAATTTAAATGTGTACCCTTCTGCATCCCTAAGTGCCTTACCACGTGACTGAGCGTGTACATGCTGTCCGTCGCACCTAAGCTGTTCGAGAGCAGCAAACGCCTCAATGTCGGATGCAACTGTCCAACCCTTCTTAATTGGTGTCCCATGTTCGTCCGTCACCCCAACTTGACACCCATGAAGTTTGTAGTCAACAAGACGATACTTACGTTTAAAGTTCTTCACACTTTTCCATTTCCAATATTCACAAAATGAAGGAAGCTCAAATGAAATGGTGGGTTTAACAACGGATATGCCTTCAAGAAACTTATCAGCGTTCTTAAGAAGGGCAGCGAATTTCTTTTGATGCTGTTGTATCCTTTCTTTCCCACCTGGCAAGTCCTTATTCACATTGTTCCATGGGCATCCTCCCGTACATGGAAGTGAAATGTGGACGTGCACGTTACATTTGCCATTTTCCTTCCAAAACTGAATTGTCTTTTGTGTCATTTGTTCAACGCATTTCCTTGTCGTGGCGTCCTCATTTTCAGTAACCCTAAAGACAGTACATCCTTTAGAAGCGGCCCTTTGTTGTCCGAGCTTGGAGTCAGGTGAACAACACCATTCGACCATGAGCCTTTGTTTTGTCTTGGGTTGCTGACTGGGCAGTGCATTGCCCCCCTGATCCAATTCCTCATTGTCAGAATTATCAGGGGTTGAGATGTCGAAGTACTGCACAGGATCGCCCCTTGAGGGCGTCACGGCCAAGGAGTTACCCTTGCTTTTGGGTTGTTTGTAGGTATATGGCACCATGTTCAACATATACAGTGCTGAATTCCATTTCTGGGGGAAGTAAAAGGTTTGGTAAGAACATCCGCAGCTTGATGGAGGGTATTCACATTTATCAAATCGAATTGGTCACTATCAAAGGTTTCCTTTAACCAGCTAAATGAAACACGTTGAGTACGGTCAGTGTGACGCATGTTGACAGAGTTACCATTAGAAAGGATGGTGATGGTAGCTTGGTTGTCCTCCATAAAACGAATAGTAAAGCATGGTCCTAAACGAACTTGAAGGTGGTTAACATTAGCAACACTTTCAGGACCATCATGAAGAAAACCGTACCTAATCTCATCCAACTCGCGATCGATTCGAGCGATCGACACGGGTTCGTGCAACGTAGGCGCCTTCGGCTTGGCAGCTACGCCAGCTCGACGCGTTTTGGCCTGGGGCGGACACTTAGGGTCGCTCATAGCGATCAAGTAATTGAAAAGCGATAGCGAGGGTAGGCCTTGAGCACGAACAGCGTGATTAGCGGCAACAACTTCGGCTTCCGTACTAGACATAGCAGTGGCGGTTTGCTTCTTGCTAAACGCATTAATAGGCCAATAAGTGTTGGGTCCTACTAATGCCATAAACGTTCCAGTAGTACTCTTGTTGTCATATTCCCCTGCAAAGTCTGCATCAGCAAAAAGCCAAAGTTGACATTCTGAAAACTTATCGCCCATGAATCCCCGCATGGCCATGTCTAATGAACAATTAATATATGAAATTAACCTATGCAACCCTGCATCACAATCAGGTGACCATTTTGTAACCCTTGAAGCTAATGACTGAGTCGCTCGCAACAAATCATAGCGCGCCATACGCGCTGCGAACAAAACTTTCATAAGGATCCGGCTGGCAATCCCTTTCAAACGACCCTCAGGCTGCTCCTCGTTTTCACGAGGTCTTGCAATTCTAAGCTCATGAAACGGAGTGGAAGCTTTCCTGAGGTCCTTGCGTTTGACCTTAGCTAAATCGCAGTATGCATCTACGCATGATGATAAGAAATCGTGCATATCATAATATACACAGTTGACTTGCTTGCGCATGCATTCACCTTTGACGACCGGGAGGTCAGACATGTTGGTGAACTTTTGTGCACGTGCAGCTTGTTTAGCTGAAGTCTTGTTTCTTACTCCAGTTTTCTTTTTAACAGCCATGGCATACCCTTCTGGGTACTCTATATCGGCTTGCCGGTTAGGGCAGCACTGAAAGACTGTTTTGCCTGTCCACCAGCCCCCCTCGTTAAAGGCACCATTGACGGTCCAATCATCTTGCACCTCAGTGTCCTCGTTGTCCTTGATGGTTGTCCTTAGTTCAAGGAAGTGCTGGCAAGGCACAGTCAGACCTTGGTCCACGGGAACAAATCTTCTTTTCCTAGGATACACGTGATGTCTAGTATATGTGTTTTGTTCCTCATCATAAGACCAATAGTCTTCAGTTCGCGTTTGTGCGGCAACGGATTTACCCGTGCTGAAGATGTCATAGAATGGGTGCTCTTTGATGTCGAGTTTGATGTTTCGTTCTTCCCTATGCTCGCATCCGAAATACCTATTGAAAGGTTCTGGTTCATCAATGTCAATCATACTAGAAATTGACTTCCATGCCGTTTTGATCTTCTTGGTGGGTGCAGCGAGCTTGAGGTCGTCTACATAGACAACAAGAAGTGCATCAAACTCTGGATGGTAGAAAACTGAACGCCAAATCTCTTTCAAGACGGATTGCCATCCCTTCTTACCAATTTGCTTTTCGAAGTACGCTTCCCAAATACCACCACTATCGGGGTGTCCGTACAAAGCTAACAACATTGGTACTAAAGGATCATTATATTTACCTTTCCAACCCTTAGGCCATCGATCCTTAGGAAGTCTCAACCATGTCGGCACGCCGGTGAAGGCGGCTTGGGTATATGCTTGCCGAGCATCCGCTTGTTCCTTAGAATACCCAGGCTGAGATCCGAACGCATCTAAGATCTTGGCGGCTTCCATCGAAGCGGGTGAGGATGACATCTCAGAGAAAATAGCATAGTCAGAATTCTCATCAAACACATTGTTACCTTGAAAACATGATCTACCCTTATACTTTCTTTGAGGGTTTCCTTCTGGCAACTCACTACCTTTAAGAGTGCATATTTCAAAGATTCTACCAATATGAACCTTCTCACCTTTTCTACGTGCCTCATCAACCACACGTCTACACTCCTTGACCCGTTCCTGATCCCATGTCTTCTTGTTTAGAAGCTTATCCCACTCCTTATCCAATGATGCCTGAGCTTCCTTGGACGCTGCGATCTCTTTCTTGTTCAACACTTTAGCTACAGCAGCAAAGCAGGATTGGAACTTGGGTTTGACAAGGAGTTGAACAACAGCGGCAAACAGACTAGCGTTAGCGGCTACCATAGCTGGGGGAGTTTCACTTGGGCTTCCTTCTATGGAAGCTTTCTCCACAGCCTCAGCTTCTTCTTTCTTTCTTTTCTTTTCGAGTTCCAATTGGTAGTCGTCCCACGCTTTCTTGCGTTGTTTGTGACTCAAATTTTGCCATAAATCGGTTGGGAATCCCGGAACCCTCTTTGAACCTTTTCTTTCTTTGACAAGTCGAACACCACCGTAAACGTAACCCTTTGGAACTGGTTTTCCGTCAGGAAACATGTGAGGGTTAACAGATGGGTCATAATAAAGTTCAAACAAGGTTGGTTCCCTTTCTTTCTTTTCCTTCCCTTTTTCTTTTGGCGGCTCAGCTTCTACGCTGGCTGTTTCCTCTACCACAATTTCAGGAACATCTGCTTCACCTTCAGGCGCCCCTGACCGAGGATCTGGAGGACCATCATCTGTAGGAGCGTCGTCGTCCTCATCATCATCGTCATAAGCCTCAGGCTGGTAGTCCAGATCTTGAAGGTCCAGGATTGGCTTTTCCTTGAAGTGAAGAGGGAAGATAAAATCTCCATCTGGAAGGGCGACGCGTTTTGTCCGGATCGTTTTAAGATGCCCTTCCTTCAGGAAATATTCAAGGCTATCAACATTAGCAACCAAATACTCTCCCCTCCAAACATGTCCTGCCTGGATGTTATATCCTAAGAAAACGCCTCTCTTGGCATTGGGGGCAAACTTTCCTCTCTTTGGTTCGTACTTACCTTCCCAAAAGAACAGAAGACATCCAAAAGGAAGTTGCCTACCAAGAAATCCGTTTTCAAAGCGAAGTGCCCATGGTGGATCACCACCATTCAATTGTTTTACAATGTTTATGGCCATCGCATGATGTTTGGAGGCATAAGGCCACAAAGAAAGAGGCATGTTGGCCTGGAGGAGGTTGGAGCGCGCCCCTTCCAAAATGGTGCGGACTTCACGCTCAACAACCGCTTTGGTGGAATGTTGATATTCAACAGAAGTCTGGTGCTTGAAACCAAGTTCTTCTATGGCATCCAGCATTTCTGGAGCGTTGTCGGTATACACTATGCCAACAATATCAGAAGTCTTCAGAAAATGTTTAAAAGCTTTCACAATGGAATCGGCTGTTTTGTTTTCTGAAGGATAAACACATCTGTATTGAGTATAAACATCTTTGATCACCAACATTGACGTTTGGCCTTCTATCCCTTCTTCAATATCCTTGGGAATAACATGGTCGCACACTATGTGGTCGCCAAACCCACGCGCCAAAACATGTTGTGATCCGCCTACGCTTCTACCGTAGGGAGCAAGCATTTTAGCTTCGCTACAAACATCGCAGTAGGGATTCTTTGGTCGATGTGTGAATTGATGCGCCCCTGATTTTGCTTCCTTTCGAAGTTGCTCTTCGGTCTTCTCCCCTGCTACGGGAACGTCTTCAAAATCAAAAGGAACCTCAACTTCTGGGTCACTGTCCTCTTCGTCCTCCTGTCCATCATCGGCATTGGCATCTACGCCAGCTTCGTCAGCCTCCTCTTGGTCTTCCTCGGGTTCGGACTCATGGCTGGCCATGGCGTAGCCCTGGTCGATGGTGAACTGGTGGATGGAATCGAGTACCTTAGTAAGGCGAGTCCTCAGTGATTCAGGAATTGAGAATGGGGTACATGTTTCATCAATATATGGAACCCTACCTTGCAATTTGAATTTAACGCATTGTCCATCAGGTCGAAGAAATATGGGAGTAGTGTCCTTTCCCCAAACAAAATCATATCCCTGTTCTAAGCACCTCAAACCAATTGAAAGTGCAGAGGGAGTACTTTGGAGAATGTAGGGGTTGAAGGATTCACATAACCCTGGCAAGATCACCTCTACTACTTCGTCAGCAGTGATAGGTCCATTGGCAGTAGTAAGGGAGATTGGTTCGTTGGATTTGAATATCTTGGTGGCCCTGTTGACTGTCTTAGAGTCCTTACCTACGATGTCCTGGTCAGTGCCAGTGTCACCCAGCCACTTCTCCATACCAACCATGTTTGGCATCGCTGTTAAGCGAGCACATGACGGCACCTGTTCTCCGACGACTGTTCTGCACTTCGTGCAGCACAAATCATCGGGGCCTTCTGGGGAATGTTCACAAAGGAAATCACACGCAGGCTCCTCGGTATCCATCGAAACGAGCATCTGCCTAAGTGACTCCGCTGCCAAAATGGCGTCCTTAGTGTCACACTCGCGGGATTTTGGGCATTCCTCAGTGGTCCGGAACAGGTTCCGCTTCTTGCTCTTATTCACTACATGCCGGTACATTTCCTTCCAAACAGGAAAGGTGTGTACCTCCGGTTCTAATTCAAAACGAATTCTCTTCTCTTGCACAACACGGAAAATTGACTTTCCAGTCCAATCAAATTTCTGTTTCGCGTTTGGGTGTTTCTTCCAATTACCCTTGATTGTCCTACTCTTTCCCTTTGAGTCAGTGACTACCATGGTAAACTGGTCTTCCAACCTAGATGACTCAACTGGACAGGATTTACGTGTTGGGAGAAACGACCTGTGCCTAGGCTTCAAATGGTGCCTAATCAACTCATTGCCATCTTTGGAGAATTCCCAGTAGTCTTTACTCTTTTGGGTCCGAGTTGCGGTTGCTGCTAAGCAAGACATTGCGAAACCTGTTTGAATACATGGACTGGCCTTTGGACTTTTGTCCTTCTTTTCCCGTTTGCTCTTTTTGTCCTTTTTGTCCTTCTTGGATTTCTTGTCCTTAGACCTTTTAGCTGCGGGCGAGGGACTCCTTCTGCGCGGGGCTGGTGTTGCAGTGTCTCCGTGTTTAAACGGGCATTTGTCACCCCTTTTGCAGTTACCCTTTGCAAAGAACCTGCATGGCTTGTCAGATTTCCTCCCTCTACTGGAGCTTCTTGATGAGTTCCTTGAACTGGAGCGGGAAGTGTGTCTTGACGAACTTCGAGATCGGCTTGACCTGAACGATGAACGGCTGCTCGGACTTGCGCTACGCGAACGAGACGACTCCCGACTAAGGGAGCGGGGACGGGCGCTAGAGTCGTGTGAGTACTTGCATTTGCTCCCGTACTTACACTTACCAGTTTTGGCATACTCATAGCATTGATTGCTTCCGTCACCCTTTGTGCTTCGTTTGCCATAACTTGGGCTTCGCGTGCGCTTGTCGTGCGGTGCCGGGTTTGCGAACTTTGCCGCGTGTGATTGTGATATCTTTTCGCGATTGGTCCTGAGCCTTTCCCTGTCAAGGTAACGTCGAACAGAATTGATAAGAAATTCATAGCTTCTGTCGTTACTTCCCTCCGGCGCTCGTTCATAAACATCAAGGTCAAATCTGAGCTTGCGGGACTTCCTAACCTCTCTATAAAACAAATCCTTGAGAGTTGCCGGGTCTGGGACATGACTCATTCCGGTCAGAACACTCTCCCATTTTCTTAGAAAGGATTTCAAGTCGTCGCTATCAAGCGAGATCTTGAGGAGGTCCTCAGTGCCATACAGTGCACCCGCTTCTTCACTGGTCTTGAAGTGGACTTCAAACATGAGCAACACCTGACGACCACGGACGATCCTACCTTGCTGTGCCTCAGATTCCTTATAATTAAGGATCTGCTGAGACAGTTCACCTTTGGCAACCTTAGTTAAAGCAGCAAGTAGTTTCGTGTCTAAGGTCCGAAACTTGCCTGGGTCAGCCAATTCGGAACAAAGCTTGGCTTTGTCTTCACGAACAGCGTACACCTCAAGCACCCATGCGAACGCAGCGTCTGGGTCATCGGACGCGGACCGTATCGCTTCGCGAACAGCGGCCCTCCAAGTGCGGTACCTATCAGGACTTGGGAATTCGGGAAGATCTATCTTATCAGCCTCCTTTGCCTTGGGTTTGTCAGAGTCTTTGCTCTTAGCGCCCTTAAACCCTTCTAGCAAGGCCTTCTTGATGATTTCCCCCAAATCTTGGTCTTGTGGAGTTCTTACCTGAGAAGCCGGCCCTTCGTCCTTGCGATCATCCTTAGTCTTTGTTGCTCCCTGATTAAAGGAGCTTTTGTACAAAGGATCATCACTGAAGTTATATTGTGCTGACTTCTTCATGTACTCCGTCCACGGATCCGGTTGTTTGAATTGTTGCCTGTCCGTAGAGGCCGTTGCCTGTTCCGTTGCGGGCGCCCCTGTCCCTGAGAACATTGATGGGAATCCAGTGTTGCGCGTGGACGCTGTTGCATCCATAGCCGTCTTTATAGGGGTTCCGCCTTCCTCACGAGGCTTACCGTCTAAGGTTGCTGGAACAGTGCCTTCCGTGCGTAGAGGTTCAAAAGATCGCGGTTGACCAATTGGGTGAGCGTCTTGTCGAGCAGAAGGTGTAAGTGGCTCAGGATATTGCGGCCCTGGCTTAACGGGGCTAGAGGATTGCGCCTTGCGCTCCGCTTCCTTGCGTTCCTCTTCCCTGTCTGTCAAGGACTGTACAACACGTCTGAGCTCGTCCATTTCACCCTTCAACATTGCATTGTCCTTGCGAAGCTCAACTATAGTTTGCTCTTGCGTTTCCCGATCAACCTTATATTGCTTATTTGTTGTCTCCATCTCATTGACAAGAGTTTTGATCTTTGCCTGTGCAATTGCTAACGAACTGTCCAGTTGTTCTCGCTTGAAGTCAAGCTCTATGGCGATCCGGGATTCTTCAGCAGACGAATGTCTTGCCTGATCCTTTGCCTCTAGAGCTGCCTTCAGCTTAGCCTCCTGTTGCTCAACATACTGGTGATGTTCAGTTCTCATTTTGTCAACAAAAGCATTGCCTTCTTCCGCCATGGCATTCTTTTCCTGTACAACTTTCTCATGAGCTGCTGTCGCCTGAGCTAGCCGCTGCTGAAAATGTTCCCTTTGCTCCTCCAATGTACCTTGCAACCGTTTGATTGCAACATTGTCTTGCTGTTGGACCATTTGCTGAACACTTTGTTCCTGCTGTTGGGCCCTTTGTTGAACATTCAACATTGCCTGCTCTGCGGCAGCCTTTGTTGCCGCTATAGATTCGGAAGCTTCTCTTTCGTAAATACTCCTGAAGCGCAATGCCTCGATTTCAGCTTCCCTCCTGGCTTGTTCGCTGAGCAAAAACTCATGTTGTTGTAACTCCCGTCGTAGTTCTTCGTCGTTTGGCGTTGCATTCAGGTTGACGACGTTGAGCCGAGTCATTGCCAACAAGTTGTTTACTGTTGGCGCACCAGCTACGGTGGCTGACGGCATACCTGCTAGGGTAGCTTGTGTCGCCTCTTGAAGAGTAACACTACCACCACTATTTAGCATCTCTTGGTACACCTCCGAAGCAACCCTTGGATCCATTGCAGCCACTTGTGCAACCGCTTGTTCATGCCGTTGAACTGCATCCAAACTATTGGGCACACTCGGAACTATGTCAAAGCCACTTCCGTAGGAGTTTGGTGGGACGTCGTCATCCATCGGGTCCATAGCTCTAATCTAGCTAGCCTACGGCTGATAACCTGTATTTTACAGGATCAGCTCTAATAGTACTAACTACCTAACTAACCCTGCTAGTCCGGTAAGCGCTACCTTTTGCTCTACCTTGAGAGTCAACGCTACGGGGTCCATGGGGATGAGGTGAATTTCAACAGAATCACACTTGTACTAGCTACTATAAGTAGCAATAATGATAGTAACAATAGTCTAGTACAAAATAGATTGGTACGATAATATCTTATCCACATAATCCCCACATCTATGGGTGTAAATACATATGGACTGAACAACGTCAGTGTGGCTCCTACCTTGGCTTTCTCTCTCTCTAAATGAGTCCGGCTGGAAGGCGCGCAGAACTCTCTTTTAGGGTCCATCACCTCTTGTGGATGCCAGACTACATGCAATGGTCATTTCATGTCATACGATTAAAATTGCGCTCTTTTTGTCTGTGATTGAGGTCATTTCTAGATCAGGCGCTGATGAAGCCGAAGAAGGATTCACAACATGTTCATTTGCTTCAGGCATTCATGGTCTTGAACCCCAACAAAAGACTATAGCAGTATCTCGCACTGTTTCCTTCATCCAAGCCAATTGATTCTGTCAAGTTAAATCAGGGGTTTCATAGGTTGGCGCGCTAAACCGTCGTCTCTATTGATAGCTGTGAAAGCAGCTGCACTAATTATATATAATATTGCATGTTAAATATTGTTCCATTATCAAGGCTACAAAGACTGACATAAAGCCTGAAATTGTTTGCTGGAGGACTGTTACAGTAATGATTATATGTTATCTCCTCTGCAATCAACTTTTGAAGCAACAACACCCGCTTAGTGGATACAAGTTCCGCCCCAAATGCATGCTTATATACTAACTATACATATCTATAATCTGAAAAGAACCTTTCCACTTCCACAATTCCCAACGTTGAACGTGGTTGGGACGTCCTTGCTCGCTCATCTCGTCCCGCCTGCAGTGCACGTGACATCGCTCCCTGCATTGAAGAGGACCATGGCGGTGAGATCCTGCAGAAAGAAGTCCTGCCAGGTGAGACTGCTGAAACAACAAGTCCCTCGACCGAGAATCGAATGCTCGACAAAGAATCGCGACAGCAGCTGTGTAGCCGCCACTTCCAACCCCGACCGAAAGACCGAAAAACGACCTCACATCTGTCACTGGAGAGGTCGTTTTTTTGGGGATTTAGTCGACCCAAACACGGGACTGGAATCTATGCCGCCCCATTAATTCCCTCGAACCCCCAACTGATCGGCAGTCCTATATGGCAGTCCCAGGTCGACGATGCCGCGGGGGGAAGAGATGATGACAACACCAGGACCAACGGACCAACGGAAGTGTCTTGAGACACTCCCTGCATGCTGTCGGGTTTGTTCGATGCTGTCAAGGTTTGCACCTTGAAAACATGGAATGATTCAAAAAAAGATCTCGAGTTGAGTGCTTAAAAGCTGCTCGTTTCCTGGTGACATTGAAGTTTAAACATGGTGTCTGTGTGCAATACGTAATCTGGCATCTATACATGTGCAAAAAAAAACATCTGAGAGTATCATTTAGCTCATCAACTCCCTTATACTTATCATCTCTAAATTGCATATTCTGGTTCAACCTGTAGTGCTGCATGGTCGCAGTTGCAGACGACATTACTTCAAGTGGTGCAAGGAACAACAAATCCGCCATTCACCTATAAGACCTTGGTCCATGGCTTCTGAAACGCTTGGTCCGTGGCTTCTGAAACGCTTGGTCCATGGCTTCTGAACCGCAGGAGCTTCCTACTTTTGCATGCATCTTGGGCCACGCCCTTCAACGGCCCCGCGTCGCTTCGCGTCTTTCCGGCCTCACAAGCACCATCCGACTTCCGAGCGACGGCATAAGCGTCTGGCACCGAAAGGCGCAGCATGCCACCTGGCCCCCCAGGAGAAACCGCCGCAAGCGGCGACAAAACTTTTTGATGCGAAACCGAAGCGGAAAAACATCGATGGCGGGGTTCCCGAAACGTGTTCCCCGATCCAACCAGCGGTGGTTTTGGAGAGGCCTGGGGTAAACAGGATTTGCATTGACGGTCTTCCATGTACTAGTATTTCTTAGTATTTCATAGTATTTCCATGACGCTGCAGCTGAGGCATGTTCGGGGTGGTTCTGCTGGGACAACTGTCAGCCTAATAGGCTGCATTGCTGCTGTAACAGCAAAGACAAATAAAGACAGCTAGGAAGAAAATCACAACATCACCTCCACACCAACAGCTATGTTTATACCTCGCGCAGCGTCCATCCTCGCGTCCGCCCAATGAACGATCGTATAGTGTCGGTTTTGGACCCAGGAGGTTCTTGTGGACCTTGCGAGACCAACTCCGGTCCCGGACCATCCATCGGATGTGACGTGACTCATGTGTCGATCAGTGACTCAGCCCTGATCAGTGACTCGGCCCATCCCTCGACTCGTTGTTTTAGAGGGCTCTTGTTCCACCTTGTGACACACATGACGAAGGGGACTGACATACATCTGACCCCACTTTTTCAACATCCCTGAACCCCCCCTACCCTGATCGGTCCATCTGTCAGTCCCATGGAGACATGGAGTGTTTGGATTCGTGTCGGATCGACCGATGGGGCGACTAGGCAGGCCGCGAGCAGACCCCGCCTCCGGCAGGATCTCCGCGCACGTCCTGTGGTGTTTAGAGGGCGGTGGGCCAGAGTGAAGCTGTCCCCGAAGTTGTTGATCAATCATAGCCTAGCTTTTTTAGTGGTGCCTCAGCAACCACCCAAGCTTCGAGGAAGTTGTTTGGGTCGTCTCTTTTCTTTCGGGTAAAGGGTGCTTGGACTCTTTGGATGTCACCCCGCTATGCCCTAGAAACCCGATATCCCAGCAATCAAAATTCCAAAAAGTGTTCTTATTCTTGGACATGTTCCTCTACCCTAGCCTCCCAAAACCATTAAAAGAAGGGTTGACCGGTTTTGTGCATGGGATTTTACCATGGCTGTGGTTGGAAGCCTAGAGTCTTGACACGTCAACCACTCAAGTGGACCCGGCACAGCTCGACAGACAAGTTCAATTGGTCTATCTCCTTCCCCTGTGCATCCCGGCAAAGCACTCTAGTTGCTGGGAGTCCCAGTGGTGCACCCAGAACCTTAGGCAAACCTAGAAAACATCTAGAAACCCTGGTTCCTTTTTTCAAGCGTTTCCAAGTGGCTGCCAGGAATCCGGGTTTCTGCCTGCCGGTCCGGTCTTGGGATCAGCCGACCCTGCATAAACCGAATGATCCGCAATATACGGTGAATCAGGGGGAGCTCAACTACGTACTGAGGCCTTTTGGGGATGATTATTTGAGGATCTTTGAGGGTGTAGTGTTTGAAGGGGCTACTGGCTACCTTTTGGTGTTTGGGAGGAGAAGACATATGAAACCCCATCCCGGCTGTCAGATCTTCCCCAGTGCCAAGCGGCCTTGTGTGGACGAAAGCGCAGCGTCACTGGATTCGGTGGAACATTGGCGTCGCTGATGCTCCTCCCGTCACTGCGAGACACAAAAAGAGAGAAGAAGCACGTGGAGTGGAGTGACAGGGCACATGATTTTGCCAAACATCCTTTTCGAGGCGAGGTGACATGAAACATCATCACACGCATCTATAGCATTCTGCAAGCTCTTTCTTAGTTGGTCCAGGTATGTCCAAGTCAATGACAGGAGCATCAATCAGTTCCCCGCCCCGCTTTTCTTCAGGCCTGAGCTTCGGGGTCAATGAGATGTCCTCCACAGTTCGTGGCGGAAGCGGGCGCTAGTTCACAGTGGGCCCAAATGAGGCAGGATACCCTATAGAGCTGCCCAACCACATGGCTGTGTACTAAATAGGGAATCCTCCCAAACACCGGGGCCTTTTGCCTTGGCCCATGTATGCCCATGTTGATCTTTGGAGCTGCTTCAAGGAAATCACACATGATCGATTTAGCATGATTTATCAATGGCTTCTTGCCCTCTGCTTTCTTATGCTGGATAGGCCACAGGGCTGTCCGACTGGATAGTCCAATCAAACCAAGCCTTGATAACAAACAATCTTTTTCTTTGAAGAATCCTCAAAGCACACAACATTCATGTACATAAATTCACCAACAGCAACCAAATGTCTAAAGTGTGTTCACTCGAAGGGACATAAGGGACTAGGGACCAGCCATGTCTGACCCACCGGTCCGGTCGCTCACACCGGTCGTCTTCCGATCGTTGGTCGCACCAATCACTCAAAGCGTCACACTCGGAGTTGCTGAACCGCAACGAAAACAGGACACAACAAGCACTGGCGTTAAGCACAACACACACGGAAACACAGATTGCCAGGGATTCACCATGGATTCACAGTCATACTGGGCCATCCTCAGTTGTTTTCTGCATGTGTTTCTTGGATCACCCCGAGTTTCTCGGGCACCAGTCACGTTCCCGAAAAACCGGTGAGTCTTCGCTGCTCGCGCTTCAACGCTCGACCGTCACGGCGCGAAGCTCTGCTCTCCGTGAAGCTCCACACGGTGAAGCTGGGGAAGGACACGGCGCTCTCGCGTGCCAACCTGGCGCGGAGACGAACACGTCGACGCGGGCGAAGTGGCGGGTTGCGCGGGTGGGGATGGAGCCATTGGGGTGGGCGATGGGAGATGGAGCAAGAAGACCAAGTGCGAGATGGGCGATGGGTGATGGGGAAAGAAGACGGACTGTTTGTGAGAAGACGGACTTTCAGCGTCCAGCCGGAAGACACAAAAATACACAAAGTGTGTCCAGATCGGAGTTTGAGTAAGGTCAAAGCATGGCAAAAAGGATGATGATTCCCACAGAATGGAATGGTCACAGCGTCAAACCCTTTTCCAAGTTATCTGGAGTGCCCGTTCCTGCATATGTTTGTCAATTGGCATGGTGTGATAAAAATTAATCGCACCCACAGCGGACATCGAACACATCAGCAAAACGGATGATAGATTTTTAGGGGTTGGATTTGGAATCTTCCCGGCAGTGTTTTTCTAGACCGCCCCGACAGTGCACCCCACACTTCTTCTCCACTAAGTAGATGCAAACTAAATGAAGATCGGTGTTTTTGGCATCTGCTGTTCATTAGCTACGGCATGCTACGGCAATACGCTTGCCGGCTCATTAGCCCTACCACAACTCACTAAATAGGTTGCTCGGTTGCTCATGGCCTTTTGCCTCTTTTGGGTCAATTCAACAGCTCAGGCTCAGGGGCTTCTACCAGTCTGCCACCGGTCTCTGCTGCCCAAACACTCCAAGCTCCAGGTGTTTGGATCTGGAAGCTCCAATGGATTCATCACGGTCACCTGGGCGTCTGGCTGCGTCTGGTGGCCTCTGCTGAGGCGAGTCATGCATGCAAAGTACTTCGTCATTGAAGCATCTCCTGAATCTGCTTTTTGACTGGGACAGGAAGTGACGAATCGAGTAATTAAAGGGTACCACTGCCACCAAAAGAATTCCTTCAGGTCTTCATGGATCCTATTCCACAATGGGTGTGTGGCATTACAATAGGGAGACTCTCCCAATATCTCCCTCCGGGAAAATCGACCAGTCTACCCTGGCTGAGGGCCAGGGGGAGTCCCTATATTAAGACACACCCACATCACTCCACATCCGCTGGACCCGTGGACCATGGCCCGCTCGCGTGTGAAAGACTTTCCTGCTGCTTGCGGCTCCCACAGTCCAACGTAAGTCGTAAGTGATGAACCATGGGCATTGGAACCGGAGTGCCGGAATGCCATGGAGGTCCACTTTTGAGAGCTCGTGGGAAGGGAAGATAGCACAACCGTTATATGTAGCAACTGCATGTCAAATGAGCTTGAAGTTGTTCCATTCACGTGCTCAAACCACATCGATCTCCTCAGCCCAGTGACCCGGAAAGCATAAAGGCGATTGGGACGAAGACCCAGATCCACGTGCATCGTAGCTCGGGACCCCAGTCCTCAGCGTTGGGATTGGGGCATAGAAGAAAGATCAAGTAGCTCCAGCCGGAGCAAAACAGGTAAGGTAGTACTTGTCACAAGTAGTAGCTCCAACCACAAGACACAAGTACTACCAAACAAGATAGTACTACCACAAGACACCTGTAGCAGGTTGGGTTTTCGATTGGGGCATATACCCAAGACACAAGAGGACTTTGGACCCGTCCATGAAAAAAAAACACTTCCCGATGGCGGAAAGAAGAACGTTTGACAGGTGGAAGAAACTGTATACGTGTTGTGAATCAATTTCACACTACCAGCACAGGGTGGTCCAACAACTCTAGAGGAGACCAACGTTGGAGGTGCTGATGCAAGTGTTTTGAGATATTCATGTTGGGCGATCCAAAGCTTCAGAAACATGCGATCCAATTCACGGACTTGCAACCGGGAGGCCGACGCAAGAATTCACCTGCACGCAGGGCATCGCAAGGGCATCGCGGAGACAGCGCTCCGTGTTCAGAGACAGCTCTGAACAAAAGGGAAGGTCATCTCAACTCATCTCATCTCAACTCATCGGGGAATCTGCCCACCAAGGGCTAGAAACGTTCTCAACCAATGTCAAACACTAGGCAGGTTTGAATCTGGGAGTGAACTGGTTTAATGTTGCAAGCAAACTAAAACATACTGGACACCGCAGCTCATCTGAAAGAACGTCACCAATCATATTGATGTATAGTATATAAGCATAGTATAGTAGAGTATAGTAGAGCAGAGTAGAGTAGAGTAGCATTGTCTTTCATATTACCCGATCAACAACCAGTCCAAACCTCTGAAATTCATTCACAAACCACCACCAGATCAACACCTTCAGCTGCCACACACCCCTGTCACCCACCTGTGCCGCCGTCTCCCAGGCATGGAAGCCAGGCAAAGAGCCGAGGGTTCCAAAGACTCCACCAGGGCCATGGGCCTTAAATGCATCTGCAAATGTCAAATGGATGGATTAAAATCATTATAAATCATTATAAGTCCATGAAACAAACAGCATGCCTGAAGCACATGTTTTTGGACACCAATCTGTGCCAGAGTCGTTTTTTTGTGTTAGGAACCACCCCTGATTCTCGCTTGGGACTTATTGGACTTACTGGACGGAAGACCAAACTACGTGCGGTTCAGAGTGATTGGTCAGTTATTACCCATGCCATGCGGGGATTCAATAAGATTCATTTCAAGGGAACATATCTCCACGCCCATGTAATATGTCAGCGAACAGAACTATTCGCTGAAACCGAGCAAGGTGGTGAGTTGAATTGGTCCATCAAAAGATGTGGTCCACAAGGGCAGGCTTCTCGGATTCGCTTGGTACGTCTCACCCGCGTCCGTTGAGTTTCTTGATTAGCTGATTAGCAAATCAACAGGTTGATCTACAGTAGATGATGCTCTCCACATGAGGCAAGGACATGTCCTTAAACAAACACATATGATGCGACCCATCTCCTGGTGGGTTGACCTCCCCAGTAGTCTATTCTGCTCATGAATTTGCTGGTCAACCAGGGTGTCCCGGTTTTGACCCACCGGTTTTGGTCAAATCACCACCACTTCTTTCTTTGAAGAAAACAAACCTGTTCAGTTCTGCGTTCGATGATCTTTTGGTCGAACCTCTCCTCGACCCGAAAGCGGCGGCGGTTTACGCCCAAGCAACTGTACTGAGCCCGGGCAAACAGTCCTGGTGAGGGAAGGGAAGCACGCAGTCTTGGGGTTGAATATACTGAAATAGGGAGACCTCTTAAAGACCCCACGAGAAAAGGCACATAAACAAACACCCATCAAAAACTGGTTCGAGGTGCCTATATTCAACCCCAATCCACACCTGGTGAGTTTCAGGGAAAAATCATCCGTTCAACACAGAATAACACCAGGTGCCGTCTACCAGTGCCATAGACGAAGTCCCCCTGGCGGCGAGGCAGCCATACTCATTGTTCCTTCCGGGAAAGAGGAGATCCCAAACACCCAATGGGACCCAAAGTCAGCGCGTTTTCTCATGCTTTCTCGACCCAAAGTCAGAGTTAAAACCCTCCCAAAGTAAGCACGATCTTCCAAACTTCTCCATGAATCCTGAAAGCCTTTCACTCCACTGGACGAGTTTCTTTTTGCTCCCCCGTGCCTTGATCAGTCCATGTCATTTCTTCCTATGCCGGAGAGCGCAGCTTGGCTCCGGAAAAAGAAAAGAACAACGCTGCTTGGCTCGCTTGGGTCGCGCAGCCGGCTTCTCCTGGTCGAAGGCAAAACCGAAAGGCCCAATGAGACGCAAGGTGCCCGAGGCGGCGGAGAGCGCCAACGAGAAGGCGAAGATGAGCCTCGTGACCCGCCCGATGCGGAGCGAGGAGCATCGCAGCATGGCGTGACCCGAAAGAGGGTGACCCAAAGGTGTTCTCCAATGGACTTTCTGGTCCTGGTTGTGGTTGTCATGGCTGAGCGCTTTAGAATCTGTATCTTTAAAAGGTCGGGGGTTTCTATCTGTTCCATGCCCATGTTTTCTGTCTTTAATGATCAGATCAAAAGGGACATATTGGGGTATTTGTCTGCTACTCAGCAATGAGGGGCTGCATTGCAATGAGTAATTTATGTAGTATCAGTATCATGTATATAGGACATGTTTGATGTCATTCGCTGTGGCCCTCAACTATAGAACTACCACCATTTATGCGTCAATGCGTTCGGAAGTGCCCTGACACAGTGAAGAGACTCAAACATCAAAGAGGTTATTTAGAAGACAACGTTCAAAGAGCTTCTCTCCCAGGACCCTCGGAGGGGTGTCTATAAATATCTATAAATTATACCAGGACCTTCCAACAGGTCACCACCTGCGACTTTTAGGTCAGCAAAAGCCTCCAGAGGAGACCTGTTGGAAGGTGCTGGTAGAGGTTATAAGGGGTGTCCAAAAACCACCTGTTGGAAGGTCCTGGTCAGTATCTGCAAAAACTCGTGTTTCTTCATTCTGGCTCTGATTCTGCCGACTTTTGTACCGGAAGATCGATTCCGCATGCGCCATGGGCCATGCAATTTTCTGCATGCCAGGCTGCTTGTTTCTCTGACCAGGACGATCGTTCCTTCCAGTGGCATACCTGCAAAAACGGAGGCTACGCTCGAGCTGCTCGTTGGTCTAAAAGTTTAGATTCTTCGCAAAGGGCCTTTGGTCCGGATAGGCTATAGACATCTGAATTGGGAGTTCCGGAGGGGATTTTCGGGATCGCCATATTACAGTCATATCTGACGGTGAGACCACCGCGCACAGGCATTTTTTGTCCAAGAAGAAAAGGGGTGAGGTTTTTGTCGAGAGTTATGAGCCCAAGACCCTAGCGCGGTTCCGCGCGAGCGATGGCGACCGAACGGTCACACTCGGTGCCGGTGAGTGGCCATGCGGCCATCGTGAATCCATGGTGGTCGGAGCGGCTGCAAGCTGAGGCGCTGTTGCGCCACAAGCGACCCGAGGACTTGCCAGTCCCACAGGACGAAGACTTGGACCTGGAAGCGGTGCAGGATCAGAACACCGCTAGCGGCTTGGGAAAAGGTCGGGGTGCACTGACCTTGGGCGGACGGCTGTTCGTCACACCTCCGAGCCGCCGTGGTTCCGAGGGAAGAGGCCGTGGTGGGCTTGGAAAGACTGAGGGTCAAATGCCTGGGGAGTCCAGTGGGGAACCTCCAAGCAGGCGAGACAAAACGATGGGACCAATCCCACCGCAGTATGCTCCTCCTCCAAAGCATGCACCGCCCCCAAAGCCGGATGTAGACGATTCGTGTGGGCTGCAGCGTGCGATGGAAGCGGAAATGGTGATCTTCCTGAGGGAGGAGAATGAAAAGCTTCAAGAGGAAGTCTCCCGACTTAGGCAGCAGCAAGCCGCCAATCGTTCGGGCCCGGTTTCGACACCTTCATCATGGGAGACGGTTGATGGAGGAGTGGGCACTGGGGTTAGGGAGAGTGGTCTACATGATGGAGGTTCTCACGTACATGTTCGTGGTGCAGCCCCCCAAGGTAATGGTCTGTATAGTGATGGTGACCCTATGGTGAGCACTCCAAGAGGAAGGAGCCCGACTACTCGAAGGCTCCAAGTCTCTCAGCAGATGCGGTTCACACCAAATGGAACTCAGATTCCTAACGGGCCACCGCCTTTGGACTTGGATGCACCTCCAATGCCACCTTTCCCCACAAGCGTCTCAGATGAAATTAGTGGTGACTCGGCTGAAATTCAGATGCAGCACTATGAGCTCTTCGATGCTAAGCGGCGAGGTGACTCGCAGTGGGTTCCGCTCTGCATGCGGGAGGGCAAATCCTATGTGCCGATCACCGCGGAGAACAAGACCGAGCGCCTGGAGCGAGAAGTAAGCGAGCTCAAAGCTGCTTTGACTCAGATGCGCGGCAACTCGGCGGGATCTAGTGAGGCGGTTCCGCCTCCATCAGTGACTTGTGCCTCGCAACCTCAAAGTTTTGGGTGGGCCCCTACGCGTGGACCTGGTGTTGGTTTGGGACGTGATGGTGTCTCCCCAAATGATGGTTGGGCTTCTGTTCAAAAGGAAAGGTCTTCTAGTGTGGGACCTCGTGAAGGAGGCGACATGTCTTATGGTCGATGGCACCAAGCTGGCGGGCAGCCAGCCATGCCGCTGCCTTGGAGTGAAGGCACTGGCAACAGCAAGGCCGAGCTTGTCGAGTTGGCCTCTGACGCTTCACCCATTGAATTGGGGGACTGGTTGGCTGTTTGTGGCCCAGTGATGAGGGATCTTTCTTCGGTCAGCGCTCGCTGGTGGAATCTCACTTTGAGGGAGGCTCAGTGCTTCTACGACCGGTGGAAGACATCATCTCCGTTGGAGCGTGTCCAGATTGTGGCCCGACTTCCTGATGAGTTGTTGGATGGCTGCTATCAACGCACGGAGCAAAGAGGAGTGAATCTGTTGCTGAGGGCGATCCCTGCAGACCAGCAGCAAGCGCTCATCACGGCCAGAGAGTTGAACTCCACGGCCCTGTTGTTCAGGCTTCTCATCCGCTATCAACCAGGCGGTGCAGGGGAGAAAGCCATTTTGCTGTCCAAGTTGACCACCCTGGACAAGATCACTGGAGCTTCGGATCTTGCAGCAGCTCTACGCTCATGGCGTCGTCATTACGCCCGGGCTCAAGAGGTTGACGCGGTGCTGCCGGATGGCACTTTGTTGTTGAAGGCCCTTGAGCCTGCGTGTGTGTTGGTGGCTTCGCTGGATGCTCAAGCTTCCTTTCGGTTGGCGCAGAGCCGGTTGCAGTTGGCCGTGGATCAACAGCCTATTCACCAGAGTGTTTGGAGGTTCAGTCAATGCTTGCTGGCGCAAGCCGAGACCCTCTCGCTGTTGGGAACGCCCTCAGGTGGGTAGCCCTTTTTTGTTAAGGTCAAGCAGCTGGACGCACCGCAGAAGACGACTTCAGTTTCCTTCACTGGTGACAAGGGCAAAGGAGGGCCAGCTGGATCTACAACCAGTTCAACGCCTTGCCGGTATTTCCGCTCTGATGCGGGTTGTAAAGCTGGAAAGAGCTGCAAATGGTCTCATTCCTGGGAGGGCATCGAGGACAAACATACCCGGTGCTGGATATGTGGCGGTAAGGACCACAGAAAGACGGAGTGCAAGTTGAAAGCACAGATCAAGTCCTCGCCAATCAAAGCAAGCAAGGGCGCTGGTGAGCCGGGTCCCGGCTCAGGGGGAGGGAAGTCTCAATCCTCTTCCAATGGGACCTCCAATGCCGGGTTGCAGTCAAGTGGCACCACGTCACAAGGGGCCGCAACCGCAAAGCTGCAGGAGATGGAGGTTCAGCAGGACGGCAATAGCGCCACTGGTCCGGGCGATGGTCAATCGGGGGAGACAACAATGGTGAAAGGGGGTGCGGACACAGGGGCAACAACCAGTGAAGCATTGCTCCATGAAGCCACACAACTCCTCAAGTCCCTACGTGCTCCTCAATTGCGTGTGATAAAGGTGAGTCAGCTTGACTATGACACCAGCGGGTCTGCAGTGCTTTTGGACTCGGGTGCAACTCATGCACTTCGCCCAGCAGTCGACCTATGTGAATGGGAGGCTGCACAACCTACACAAGTCACCCTGGCTGAAGGAGTTTCCAACAAGCTCCGTTTGAAGCAGGACTCAAAAGTGCTTCTCTCTGCTCCGCATGACACAGAGCTGGACAAGTCATGGATTGTTCCCTTGGGCGGCATTGCGGAGTTGGGCTATCGTTTTGAGTGGAAGGGTTCCTATTGTTTGTTGAAAGATGATCGTGGCAACAAGTTGGAAGTGACAATACAACATGGCTGCCCTATGGTCAACAAGGAGCTGGGACGGCAGATGATTGACAGGCTGGAGCGACGTCAGGTTCATTTGGCGCAGAAAGCTTTGCTTATCAAGACATTGTTTGCACAGCCGTCAATGGTCCCTATGGCTCCACCTTTGTCAACAGAAATGGCCCTCACACTCAAGCTGAAGCATCTGTTTCAGGATGTGCCGGACGACCTCTTGATGAAAGTGATCCCAGATCTCTCGGATCTCCAGCAGGTAGCTGATGGGTCACTGCTCCCTTGGAACCGGCGGAAAAGAAGACGCCTTGCCCAGGCGAAGCAAATCGTGATCCACCTGTTTTCTGGCCCTGATGCCAGATACTGGGAGAAGGCCCTTCAACAGAATGGAGTAGAAGTCCTTTGTGTGGATCTACAAGCAGCAGTTGCAGCCGACTTGCATGATGACAACGTCTATCGGTTTTTGCTGGCTCTCGCTGCAACAGGCCGTGTCAAGGCCATTGTGGGCGGACCGCCATGTCGCACTGTGTCGGCTTTGCGGTATCAAGATGATGATGGACCAGGCATCCTGCGGTCAGAAGAGCATCCCTATGGCCTCCCCTCCATCTCACTGGCAGAGCAGGCACTGGTTTGGGGTGATAGCATCCTCTTGTTCAGAATGTTGGCATTGTATGTGCTGTGCGAGGATGTTCGCCATGATCATGAGCCACAGACAGCTTTAGCATTGGAGCAGCCTGAAGATCCTGCCCGCTACAGACCTCGTGCAGAAGTCGAGAAGAAAAAGTTCATGTCCATCTGGAGGACAAAAGCTTGGCAGGTCTTTGCCAACACCTACCAGATCCGGATGCTGCATTTCGATCAAGGCCCGATGGGTCATGTGCGAAAGAAACCTACAACCCTGGCGGTCAAGCTCCGGGACATTCAGGCCTTGGATGAAATCCGCGGTCCTCCATGTGGTGGCGAAGAAAGTGACCAAGATCGACGTGGCATGCCCCTGCAAGACCGATGTGATCAGTCCAAACAATGGGCAGCATGGGCCCCTGGGCTTAAGGTGGCTTTGGTGTTGGCTCTTCAAGACCACCTCAAGCGGGGATGTGCACCATCGTTGGAAGCAGCTCTCCGTCCTTTGGGTCAAGTGGCTTTGGAAAGCTGGAGACAACATTACATCCAGGACCACATGCCGGCCCGAAGGGATTGCAAAGAGTGTGTCAAAGCTGCTGCAAGGAGCAAACCGCACAGGCGGATAACACACCCAGAAGCATATACCTTGAGTGTGGATCTGTCGGGACGCATGGTGATTGGCCAAGATCAAAGCCGCCACGACTGCAAATACATGATGGTTGCTGTGTACACCTTCCCCATCGATGGCGCAGGGAAGTCCTTGGTGGAAAAAGTGGAAGCGGGGGCGGATGCAGGTATGCCTTCGTTGGACCTCGACGAGTACACTCCCACGGAACCAGGGGGTGATGATCCTGGTGAGGATTTTCTTCCGGAGGAGGTGGACGAGATCCCGGGGGAGGATAGAGCTGAAGCACCATCACAGGCGATGGCGGAGGCGGCGATTCGGGCCGGTCACACGGCTTTTGATGCTTGGCAAAAGGAGGTGGCTTCCGTCCAAGATGTGGCTGTCCGAAATCTGACCTTTGTGGAAGTTCTTCCAAGCAGGGGTGTTCAGCACATCCTCCGAGCATTGGCCAGGATCTATGCTCGTCTTCGGAGTCTGGGCTTGCCTTTGTACAGGCTCCACTGTGACCGCGCCAGAGAACTGATTTCGGCACCGGTTCGTCGTTGGACTTTGGACAGAAGCATCGTAACCACTTTGACCTCAGGGGATTCCTACAAGTCCAATGGCCGGGTCGAAGGAGAATTGGGAGTGATCAAAAAACATGTTCGCACCATCATGACCTCCACAGGCTTGGATCTCACTCAGTGGCCACTGGCTGCCATCCATATCGGCGAACGCCGACTCAGGGGGCAACTCAGGAGTCTTGGGGTCCCGGTTGGGCCTTTGTTGACATTTGGGGCCAAGGCCTATGCTTTGAAAAAGTCTTGGCAAGATCGTTATCAGCCCTGGAGGGAGATCAGAGATGAGGTGCGGGTGCTTGGACCGGCTTTGCAGAGTTCCTTCACTTCCACAAGCTACTATGTGCAGTCTACTGAAACTCAAAGGTACTTCTACACGGATGATGTGGTGGTGCCAAGTGCTGACCAGCCTGAGGCTGCTGATGATCATGTGTACTTGCCTCTCCAACAGGAACTTTCTGGCCAGGCGGCTTGGGAAGGTGACATTCCTCGCCGCCGTTTGCGTGAAAAAACTGCAATCCCACAAGTATCCATGCTGGGCATGGAGGGGGAGCCTTGTGTCTATGTCCAGAAGTGGCTGTGTCAACACCGTGATGCTTTTGACGCTCATGGCCCGAATGATGAAAAGTTGTTCACAACCGAATGGAGCAGCGACAGCTGGACCATCGAAACACCTTCAGGAACATCCTCAACATCTTCGAGTGCTGGTGGGAAGGGCCCCCCGGGCGGAGAGCTGGGTTTGTTGGGGGTGGACAGCCTTGGAGGAGGGGATTGGGAGGAGGCGCCAAACAACTGGGCTGGTGGCTCATACCCAGTGGCCTCAATGCAAAAGATCAGGCCCGGGGGAGTTCCGATCACCAAGCTGCAGCTTCTTCGCTCTGTGCAAGCGAACTTGGCGGAGTATGTGAACGAGGAGATCGGGCATGGGGACGTCACCAATGGTGAGCAGGGCTGGTATAGTGGGGTGCTAGGCCAGGCCGTGTTGCACAAGGTGGAGGCTGAAGAACAACTCCTACAAAACCATCAAGATCAGGTGCAAGCATGTAACAAAGAGATGGAGGAGGAGTTCTTGGTCACGAAAACTGTGAGCACCAAGGAGGTGATGGACGATTTTGAGAATTGGGTTCCGGCCATTCAGGCTGAGTACACGCAGCTCGTCCAGACCAAGGAAGCGGTGCAACAGATCACGAAGAAGGCCTTGCAGGCCAAAGCTGAGAACGAAGGCAAGATCATCGAAGTGCTTCCGGCAAAAATGGTCTTCACGAGAAAGGCAGGAGCTGGCGTGAGAAGGGCAAGAGCTGTTTGCTGCGGAAACTACTCAGAAACCCGCTTCAGCGAAGATTGCTACGCTGGAGGGGCTGATGGATGTCAAGTCCGTGCTCTACTCCGCACTGCAGCTTTGAAGTCTTGGTCGGTGGCCGCCACTGACATTCGTGTGGCTTTCCTCAATGCTCCAAGAAGGGAAGATGGAAAACTGGTCGCCATGGAAATTCCGCAGGTGTACAAACGCCTTGGTCTTGCCCGTGAAGGTGAAGTTTGGCTGGTCAAATTGGCGATGTACGGTTTGACCACGTCGCCACGGGATTGGTCTCAATATCGGGACAGGACTCTGCCATCGGTGAGCTGGGTTCGAATGAGGGAGGACAGAAAGGTCCGTGGCCACTTTCTCAAGACCGCCGATGAGAACCTATGGCGTTTGGAGGAGGAGGATGTGGTGTCCGGTGAGAGCTACTGGACTGGTCTCATGTCAGTCTACGTAGACGACATCCTGCTTACCGGTGAGGAACATGCTGTATCATCGGCCTTGACCTCATTGCAGGCGATATGGACCACATCAAGTGTGGAGTGGGCATCATCACAAAGCCCGGTCCATTTTTGTGGCTTTGAGATCAAGTTGGATGAAAAAGGAGATGGCCTCCATCTGTCTCAGCAAAAGTATGAGCAGGAGATCCTGACTCGATGGAAAGTGAAGGAGAGTTCAACCTTCCCCAACTTCAAGATTGCGGAGGAGGACTTCGAGGCTCAAGAAGAGACGGACATCAGACAGGTCCGTGAAGCACAGGCCCTAGCAGGATCTCTCCTATGGCTTTCGACAAGGTCAAGACCGGACCTGGCGCTGGGAGTGGCGGTAGTCAGCCGCATGATGACCAGGAATCCCAAGAAGGCGATTGAAGTGGCCCACAAGTTACTGGCCTATGTGAAGGGCACCCCTGGCGATCTTCACTACGCCGGACAGGTGCATCAGGTTTGGGGGGCTCGTGGCCAACTCAAGATTCCCCGACATGGGAAACTCGTGGAGGTTTTCGCTGACATTGCCTACGGCACTGGGTCAGGGCACCGAAGTACTCAGGGCTTGGCTATCTACTTCGCTGGAGCACCCATTGCCTGGCAGAGCTCTTCGCAGCCCTTCGTGACTCACAGTACAGCTGAAGCTGAATTAGTGTCATACTGTGAGGCCCTGACAGCTGGTCGTGCAACTGAAGCGCTGCTGTGTACTATGTGGGGGGAGGAGCTGATGAACAACAGCACCTTTGACCGGGTCATCTACGGTGACAATGCCGCGGCAATTGCTCTGGCCCATGGTAACAGTGCAGCTTCCTGGAGGACGAGGCATTTGAGGGTGAGGTCTAATTTGCTCCGGGAGGCCCTCGAGAATTGCAGCTCGTACCCTGGAGGAGCGTGGAAGTTGATGCACCTTCGTGGCACTGAGCTGGTGGCTGATGGACTCACAAAGCCGCTCCTGGGTCAAAGTTTTCAGAATTTTCTGTGTGATTTGGGCCTGAGGGTGGAGGAAACTAGTGTGAGGGTGCTTGGGGCGGAACGTCGACCTCCTCAACTACAAGATCAAAATGGGGCTGATCGGCGACATCCTCAAGTACCAGATCAAATGGGGGCACTTCGAGCCTTAGCAGCGGGTAGCGTGCTCGCGCATGTGGCGGAGGCGCAAGGGGATGTGGAGAAGGACTCAACCATCGGGGCCTTGTGGATCTGTGGTTTGATTTTGATCGCCATAGGGGCAATCTGGGTTTGCAAAGCTGTATGTGCTTCGGCATGCTGCTGCTTGCGACGATTGCAGAAGGTGGTCATCGAGCCGGCTGGTTCGCAGAGCCATAGCGAAGGGGATGAGACGGATGCCACTCCGACCCGGCCACAGAGAAGGAGATCGAAGAACCAAAGTTCAGCGGTCATGGATGAAAGCTCTCCTTCGACCGAAGGTTTGGATGAGTCAGGAACACCTCCTGAAGCTGAGTTGCGCTTGAGAAAAAGGGGATCAAGGGCGCGAAGCGCGGAAGGCTCTATGTCCAGGCCGAGCTCTACGCCATTGACATCAAGGCGACAGTCGGGCTCGGCAAGCAGGTCTTTGTCGCGATCCAAGGGGTCGCAAGCCAGCGCGACAGTGACCGATGCAGTGAACTGTGCGGCTGGTGGAGCGGAAAGGGCGGCGATGAGCGCTGAGATGGCCGCGGCAGCAGCTGGGCGTGCAGCCGTGAGCGCTGAGCGAGCTTCGATGCTCTTGCACCAGGCCTTGACAGGCCCTGTGACAAAACAGTCACCTTCGAGGCACAGTGGAGTGCCCATGAATCCATGGAATCGGTTTCAGCAGGAAAACGCTGGCCGAGGATGGACAAAGGACAAAATGCGTGCAGAGTATTTTCGGGCAAAGTGCCACAATACCCTGCCTTGAGCCACGGCATTTTGCCAAGAATCTCTCCACGCAGTTTCGCTTCCGCGAAAGGGGGAGTCTGACGGTGAGACCACCGCGCACAGGCATTTTTTGTCCAAGAAGAAAAGGGGTGAGGTTTTTGTCGAGACAGTCATATAGTAGTATGTTGTCTTATACTGTAATGTTTTGTGCTTAAACATTGCGGCTCAGATTTTGCTGTTGAAGTTTGGATGTCCTGCGTTGAGTCTCTCTGTGTTCGTATTTACAATGCTTTGGCCATTACACCCTTTACATCCGCTAGAAATTCCAGCAGTTAGGGGGGCATGAGATAGGATTTTTGTTAATGTTTCTTTTTTGATCCTGTGTTCCTTTTGATCCTGAGTCAAAAAGGCACCACAAATGCAACCAAAGCAAGAGGAACAAAAGCGAAAGACTACAGAAAAAGCCAGCAGCGACACGGGTCAAAGCAAAAACATCCCGGCGGAATCATTGCTGCCCCACGGTTTTGTTCTTTTGAGGTGCTGCAGCTAAGCCCGATTTCTGAGATAGCAATCTGAGGTCAAACAAATGTTGTTTTTTAATCCTTGGTGCAACCTTTACAGCACTTTATTGTCAAAAAGGTGCCCCTCCGGTGCGTTCGTTTTCTGTGTTTTGAGTACATTTCGGGGAAAACAACACACAGACATTAGATTTTTCGATGACCGGGAGTGAACGCATGTCCAAGTTGACACATGCAAACATTTGACCACAATCGGCAATTGTCTTTCCAAGGGAGACCCCACTGCAATTGCACTTCGCGTCACCCCACCCAATTACAGTTCTGACCGTCAATAAGTGTCCATATAACTTGTGTCAACGAGTGTCCATGTCACAAGTTTGTCGCACTTGTTGTTGTTATAGGTAAGTTTGCGGACATTGGAGAACTTCCGGTCAATGCCCTTGGTTGCAAGGGGTGTTTTCAGCGTTGCCAGAGCACATAGAGCTTTTGAAAGTGCTTTGGGAATCCTTGTTTCGACATCCGTGTTGGCACAAAAGCAAATGCTGCAACAGCAAAACAATCTACACAAAAGAACTATATAACACTAACACAACGTCAACAAAAGAAAAAACAACACAATACAATATAGAAAAGACACAAACGCAAACAAAAACCACACAAAAGCCACACAGCAACTCAAGCAAAAGCACAGCAAATGCGAACACCACAAGTGATCACACATGTATATAACATATAACACAAATATATACCAGCTTCTTCAAAGTGACCTTTTGAAGGTTCCTAAGTGACCCTTAGGAGGCTTAAGTGCCCTCAAACCAGGTTATCAAAAGGTCACTTTGAAGAACCAGGTGCAGGAAGGCAACAAAAACAACCGGTCGCTTCACAAGACAAGGCCAAACACAAGGAACGCAGCAGTCGACCAGCAGTCGACCAGCGGCGGGTCACCAAAACACCCGACCCTCTTGACCCATGCCGCATGCCCCTGTGCTTCGTGAAACTCTACTGTGCAAGTTAGGAAACTGAATTCACTGAATGGGATACAGGACACCAAATGCACTCAGGTCCTGAAGGACCATGGTTCTGACATCTCAGGTCCTGAAGGACCATGTCAGGTCCTGAAGGACCATGTGATTTGCAGTGTTTCTGCCTCTCAGGAGTATGTTGGAACCAAGGCACTGGCCAGCCTTGCTCGAGTTAAGAGCGAAATAAGCACACACTGAACTGAACTGCTGAAAGGCAGGAATCCGTAGATATATTTTGAGTTCACTGACTAACTTCCTTTGGCTTCTAGTGCTTCTTACCCAAGACACCAGAGGTGCCTTTCCCATCCAACTGCCCATCCAAGCAAGTGCACGTCCTCGCCGACGTCCTCGCGCGACGTCGACGTCCTGCCTTTGGGCTGTATTCAAATCCACCAGCTGTGCATGGGGCATGGCCACATTCACCGGGAAGCTGGCCGTGTAAGCCGGGGCCTGTCCCGGATCTCGCCGCACGAAGTGGGCAGGGCACTCAGCTCGGGGGGGAGAGAAGAACCAGCAAGGAATGACATCCGAGGAGGAAGGGAAGCTTTCGGCAGCCCGAGGAAGGAATGTATGGACAATGACTTTCAACAAAAGCTCGCGCACATGGGCAGTTGCACAAAACCCTTTATCAAGATGCAGACTTGGGTCTAACATAATCGTCAAACACTACATACCCTCTCTTTTATCGTGCACATGACCTCATCCGGAGCTGTACCCTCCACAAAAATTCCCCCAACAAAATCATACCGCATACTCCATCCATGGTTTTCAACATTGAACAAAACGCCTGTTGTTCACCATCAGTGTAGTCTATAGTGCAACACCATGTGCAACACCATCACCATGTTGCACTAGACGTGTCGGTCCATGAGAATCACCGGCACCGACCGGCACATGGAGACGATCACCCCCGACTTGAGACCGCCTGCCCGTACATTCCAAGCATTCTCCGAGGGCCCCGGCATCGAGTTGACCTCCCACGGTGTTGTAGATTTCCACCTATTAATGGCGCGCTGGAGAGTGATGCGGGGATGGCGGATGAAAAGCCTTGCTATTTCGGGGATGGCTGGCTCTTGAGAGTGGGGTGCTTGGTCTACACTCCAACTCACGAACATGGTTTACGTGGATGGCATGGCCCCAAGTTTGGAAGACGACTTTCGTTTAGGTACGAACAGGGGATGCCATCCACGTCACCACGTCAGTGAGTCCCAGGCAAGATGACTTTCCTTGCCATTCACTTCGATGCGATGCGTTGGAAGGGTCTCTTCTCTCAAACGATGGAACTCGCTTCCCCAGTTCCCGAACTAGGGTTCCGAACCGCGGTCCTGCTGAGTCTGTAGGACAAGAACCGTGAACATCAGTGGACTCATCTTTCCACCTGGTGGATTTGAGCTTTCCACCTGGTGGACCGAGCTTTCCACCTGTTGGACCAAGCTTTCCACTTTCCACCACCTGTTGGATTCAAGTGGGGTGTCCCCAATCCACTGAACACCTGGGGTATCTTGCTTCGATTACAATTGGCTACAACCCCGTTTCCCCCCACCGGCCGGGCCCCGGCTGATCTTGACCGGGTTTGGTCGGCATCACCTGGTACCATAGAGGAGAAGTATACGAGCCTACTGTAACAAACAGAATCCAATCTTCGCAACGTTTTGTTGGGATCTCTCTACATCCTAGTCGTGCCCCATTTCGACATCCCAATATTAAACCATTATTGTATAGTATTGTCATATAGCCAATAACAAAGATGGAGGAAACACACACACATATATTAACCTGCAAATGGCATCAGCCTGGCATCTTGATCCTACTTGGTTCCCACCCCTTGTGACATCCACGCGACCGGCCATTCTGACAGCCCTGCCCTTGCGACATCCACAGCCTTCCAGCAGTTCTCATGCCCACAAGGCGTGGCATGTCCAGTGCGACTGGTGAGAGGCTCATCCTAGGCCGTCGAAGCGCACGTGGCGGCACGTGGGCGGGTGTCGTGGCACATGAAGCGGCACATACTGCCCTGCCTTCCGAAAAGAACACATGGAACCCAGCCAACAAAACCCACTGAGTTGCTCTTCGGAAAAGGGTCGAAACCAGGGGTCCATTCTCTGGTTTTTAGGACCCTCCAACAGGTTCAACCGGTCACCACCTGCGACTTTGAAGTCTACAAAATAGCCTCCATTTCGGAGATCTGTTGGAAGGTGCTGGTCTATGTTTCCAGGAATTGCATCGCCCGTCCCTCCAGAAAACCAGCAATTGACATCCTGTGACATCCAGGGTCGGAATCCAAAAACATCCACTTAATAACAGTGACTGCAGTGATCGAAAAAGACCCTCAACTAAAGCCCTCCAAAAAGGCCGAGAACCTTCGAACAACTGAAAACCTTCCTACCACTTAGAGATTCTGATTCTGAGACAAATATATGACACTTACCATTTGAAGTCGCTGTTGGATGATAGAACTGAGCTTCGAAGATCTTCTTTCATGTCCCACATCAGGATCATTCCAGCCAGTCACTCCCACCATCTCCTCTTTGAAACCAAGCTTCAGGATTCCACACGTCCAAAGCAAATCGGATCACTCCAGCCACGAGCTCTTGGCTCTTCGGCCTGGACGTGAAGAAGAAAAGACTCAACGGAGGACGGAGGACGGTGGTCTTTCTTTCTCCAAGAAAACGACCTTTCGGTCTTTGGGGATGGGATCCAGAATCCAGGATCCTCCTTTCACCGCTTGCGCCAGCCCTGCATGGTGGAGGAAGGGCGGGTCCCTCAGAACTGTTCGGCCTTTTGGAGTCCCTTGATCCTTCCGGCAGAACATGCGCTGCTCATGTGGCACGGCCTCAAGGTGATTTCTCCGGCAAATGCCTCGCACACCAAGGTCTCCCAGCCAGAGGGTGGCGCCTCCCCTGCGCACGAGGCCGAGGCTACCATTTCCAGTGCCCATGAAAAGCCAAACGCCTTATTTTATAGGAGGAAACATGAGGAACATATATAAAATTATATGTGTGTGTCTGTTGGAAGGAACCGACAGTTCGAAAAGTATCCATCAGAATGCTCTTGATATTGTTGGTGGAAACCATCTAGAATAATAACACTCAGGCTCCCATGTAGGACGTCTGCCTTCCAGAGTAGAACTCCTCTATACAGGAACCCCCAACGACAAACATGCTTGGGGCTCCAAGGGGGTTCATTCATGGGACACCTTAATAAGTTCTCCAAACACAAGAAAACCAAATGCCAAGTCTCAAACTGTTCACCTCTTCCTCTGTCCGGCCGAAAAACAAACAATATGGTAATATTGTATATTTTACATTATTTTACTTTGTTGTGTATCATATACATGTATAACTTGTGCGTCTTTGACCATGTTTGGGCTTGAAGGCCTTCCCAAAGACATACCTAACCCCATTACCATGGGGGGGACATGCAGGTCATTTTATAGATGTAAAATGGTGGACCCAACCACCAAAGGGCAATATCTTGAGCTACCTGACCCAAATCACATTTATATAAAATGACTGGACCTGACCACAATTTTTGCCACTGTGTAGCTGCAAAATCTGCTCAGGATTTTGTCTTATGCTATCTATCTTATGCTTGATGACAAGTTTCATGCCGCTTGTATTCAGCCAATAAAGGACGGTCATGTTTTCACACGCATTTCCACAATGCCGGTTTGCACCATGAAATGTCTCTGCATAAAACCCCACTCCTCTATAAAATGAGTACCTGACGTGCACAGTGAGGGGGGCCATAAAACGTTTTATAATAGGGTTGACCCACCCCAATTTCATAGAGGAAATGGGGTGCCCTATCCAAAGACCTTTCATTGATCTTTATCCTTTCACTTGTGTATACTTGTGTTGCATTTGGCCACTTGGTCATCGATCACCAAATTGTTGGATTTAAACTATAAACTAACACCAAACGTTGCACCCCAAAGAACCTTCACAAAAAATGAATACTCCAAATGCGCGGCGTATTGTTGTCCTTCGCTTTCTTTCCAACCAATGATCTGATTCCTGATGACCCCCAGCATTAAAAAACATGAACATGACCATCTGATGGAAGACCTTCCAATTTCCAAGAATCTCATAGTATCTCATAGTCACGAAATGTCTCGAAACACCAATTGTTCGTATCTCCCCGCCGAAGAAACCATCTCACAGTAACCTTTCGAGCTTGGTATGATGATATGGCATGTCACTTCCCAAAGGCACCCAGCTTCATGGCGCCTGGAACTGCCAGGACCGAGCACAAGCTTTGAAAGTCGAAGACGCTGGGTGCGGTGAGAAGCAAACGTCCACCTGCCGTGGCAGCTCGGGTGAGGTCGGGTGAGGCCGGGGGCTCGGTTGGTCGGAGGCAACTCTGAGCTGGCAAGCAACGAGAATGCCCGAGCTGCCAATTGGATATATGATGATATTATAATATATTATATATGTTGATAATTGTTGATAAGTACGTTCCCAAATGGATAGAAACGGTTTCCAATATACATTCCAAGTGGGGATCTAATTTTCTATCGATTTTGGGGTCTATATACAAGTTGGCTGCTCTCAACATGCAGGAACTGTTACATTAGTTACATTCGGATCATCTCTTCCCAAATTGGCGCTTGGACCCCAAGTCTCCCTAGTGATAGAACTCGGCCGTATCTGGCAAACGCTGGCAAACACTTTAGACTTGACTCCAGTACCATGTCACAACATCACGAATAAACTCCACCAATGAAAGGTCCATATTGTAAGGTGTGCACCCGCTTTCAAATGGCACGAGACAATACACATTTGACTAACTGGACATGAATTATCTTCCTGAAAATGCATGATTTCAGCTGTTCAGTTCAGCAAGAATCTGAACCACTCATGGGCCCACGGGCAAATTCCAAGGAACACACCAAAACCAACTGTTGGGGTCCTCAATTGGCCAGCCGCATGGTTCTTTTTCAGGGACTTTGCCCAAATAGAGTCAATAGAGGGTTTTCAAGGCAGATCTTCCGGCAAACCGTTTCTACGATTATTCGATTCGGGTTGATCCAACCTTGACTGGCTGCCGGCCCCTCAGTGCGGATCGGCCTATGGGTATGTCGGACATCGTCTCCAGTGACACATAGATCCGCTGTCGAGCAGCAACCACGTTGGACAAATAGTCCACGCGGAAATTGATGATGCTTCGGACCTGTGTCGTTTCAGCATGTGGCCCAGGTGGCTGGTCAAAGGATTCCCATGATCCAAAATCTGCAGCCCCTCCAAGGGACCTTGTGAGTCTTGACAGTCTTTGTCAATCTGGATTCCTGGTCATTGTGGGAATACCCAAACCACGATGTCCACCTGGTCATCAAACACCTGGACCTTCGCACTCCAATCCTGGCCATACAACAGCTAACAGCTTGATGGGAAACATAAAACATACAGTAGCGGAAACTCGGCCAAGTCTAGCCAAGTCTATCCCTTCACCTCACAAAAAGGTGCCAAAGAGGGCGCCCCACGGCATGGCGGTGTTGGCTCGGGTGAAGCGCCTGACATTCAATTGTCCAACTCTTTGGATGGTGTCCAATCGGCTTCGTCGGCACACAAGCCGGTGAAATGTGATGCCCTCAGGTCCGCAACGGTCCAAAGTCCAAGCGGACCATGCACGCCTGTTCCATGGGCAGCACTAAAGCCAAGGGCCGTTCTGCCAGTGTGGCAGCGTCCCATCCAAACCTGAGAAACTCTCAGGTCTCTTCGTCTCATCTACCCCGGCAAGCCAAGAAAAACAGCGGCTGATCGGAGGGGTTCCTGAATTGAAGGCGTGCCAAAGCACCGTGAACTGAGAGAAACCCCCAGGATCCTGTTCGCTCTGTTCGCTCCGAAGCAAGTTGACTCACAGGGACCTGACTGATTTCAGAGTTGCTGTTCTCCACAAGATGGTGATGTGTATTGAAACAGGGAGACCCCCCCAACCCCTCAAAAAAATGGCAAAGTCTAGCAAAGTCTATATCTTGCCCTTCTTGTACGGGTCGAACTGGAAGGTCTCGTCATCTTGCGATATTTTACTACACACCCAGGAGAATCCATTTCAGCAAGTCCTGGCACCTCCATAAGAAGAGCGCCTCTCTGTGATAGACATCTGTTGAGTGAGTTGTGAACCCTAAGGCATTAAATTATATAAGTTAAATCTACAATATATCGCTATGCGCAGCCCCCCCGACCGATTCTGATCTCCCAACACAATTTCGGAAATGGCTTGGCCTGAAAAAAAACTGCAACACTATGGCTCCAACAGCCCTCCTGAGTTTGGGTAGCTCCGAAGCTAGTCACGCACCCCTTTCACATCCCCAACAACCTAGGTTCCCAACAACCTGCTAGGTTCCCCTATGTCACAGCCTATGTCCTTGACCAGCATGTTATAGCATGTTTTGTTGAATCCATAGGCCATACACGCCCTTGCTCTTGATTGACAGTATTCACTATCCTCTCTTGCCATTCTGCCATTCTACCTATTTTGGGCTCCCGACTCACAATTGGTATACCCTATAGACTCCTTGAAAGAACACCTTCTTCCTCCCAAAACACGGCGAAGCCAGCCCCTGTGCGCGCTGCGTTGACTTCGAGGCCGGGAGACTGCAGGACTCCGGCCGACCACATGGTCGCCACGGGGAAGCGAGGCACTTCCGTCGCCACCTGGCCGAAGTGCCGCATGGCGGACGGACCGTGTCGGTTTCCGGTGCGACCGGCCAGGTGCTGCAAGGGCGAGGCGATTGAAAACAGTGAAGCCTGAAGTTGTGGGTGGACAAGGACCATCTACAGGCCCGAAACCTCCAAGCACATTCCTCGGAAGGTCGTCAAATCCCACCCCAACATACCCCAACCAGCTTCTGAAGTGAACACATGGGGAAAAACGAAGGCACCGTGCTTCGGGTGAGTGGAAGGCACCGAAAGAACGATCGGGATGGAGGGATGGTGTACCTGGATCTTGGGAATGAACGAATTGGGCGTAGGGCGCCACCCGTGGCTTGCATGCCAGTCTGATCACAAGTCACAAGTCGTGGAACCAGAGTTCAAATCCACTCAGTCAGTCCAACTCCACAGTTTGACGATGTCGTTTACATAAAGACAAGTCTTTACTTAACGTTTAAACGTCTTGCCTTAGCGTTTCCAAGACCACAAGTTGCGAACTTTCGGGCTCTGCCCGCGCCAAGAAGGCCATGGCCATATGGGCCATCTTCTTGTCGCAGGGATTCAAATTCTTAGGAGTGCTCCATGAGCGGAATACTTAGCTCATTGACCTATGTTGACGACCCATGAAATTCGCCAATACCCGGCAGTCATACCCAGCATGGATTGTTCGGAAGTATAAACAACATCAAACAAACAAGAATCCCACCAGGCCCTCATCAGCAGGGGGCGCTCCATCAATAGCAAGCAGGGTTTGTATCCTCATGCATGCCGTTCACCACCCAAAAATGCCCCTGGTGTGGTGGGAGAACCGGCTCCGGCCACGCAAAAGAGCACCACACGCTCTTTAAGTCGAGGTACTGAAAAGCCAATGACTTGCCCGCTGCCATAGCTTGCCTGGTGTCACGTCTTCCGACTTCCGACTCTTCCGTCTTCCGACCGACCGTCGTCGGTGGGGTTCCGTTCCGAGCTGCGTCTTCCGTTCCGAGCTCGCTGCGCAGCTCCTGGTGATTGGTCTCCAAAGTCCGTCGCCGTTCCAAAACGAAGGACGTGCGGTGACCTGTGGGAAAGCCATCCATTCTAAGAATCCCGGGTGCCACAGTGGAGAATCCCAACCTGAGTAGATCAAAAGGATATGACATGATGTGAACAAGTCAATCTGGGGTCCATCCGTTTCCAACTTCAAGTCAATGATGAAGTGGTGAGACCTTGTTCTTCAAAGCTAAGGAGCCTCCAAGCCTCCGAGGTGCTTCTTGCGGGGCCAGCAGTGCATGATCATGCTAGCGGGCGAGCATGTTTCCAACATGTTGATGATCCTCATACAAACTCTTATAGTTTGTATATACAGTGACTCTAGTTAGAGACACTGGGGGCACCCAAAAATAATATATATATATGCATCTGACGAAGATTCTGGAAGTAGATGGAGTAAAAAGGTCTCGCGATTGTTCTTCTTTTGTTCCGTTCGACTTCTCTGCAGCACGAGACACTGCACTCCACAGCAGCGTGTTTTGGGGCTCCGCGTCATATGCAGCTGTGCCTGGAAATACGTGGGTGTCAGCAATGTCTGCATCTTTTGGAAGATCCTTTTGGAAGAAGTATCCCAAGTGTACATCAAGCCCATAGGGGTGTTCGGTGTTCCCCAACAATTCCGGCTAAAACCAAGTAGACTTGGGGGGAGTTGGACGCCCTATAGGACACGCAACAGGTCAAACAAGCCAGCAGCCCAATGGAAACTCATATGCATAGTCCGCCAAAGAAGCAATAAAAACACGTGAAAGCGAAATAACACTCTCCATATCTCTCCATACTCCACCAAAGAAAGCAATAAGGCAGACTAGCCCTCTCCAGGGTCATCCTGGACATGGGTGTCAAAAGCCTTCGACTATACCCTACCCTATACCTAAACAGGTCTCCAGCCCTCCAGGGCACGCGGATAGGAAGTGAGGTCTCCACTCCCAGCTGCCCCAGCTCCCCCTGCCTGACAGTAGACTTCCAGGCCAATCTGCTTCAGCCCCGGCCACTGAGACGGACATCCTCAGACAAACCGCCGACCAAACCGGTCCCATAATCAGGAACACGACAAACAGATCTCCAGATACCCTTAGCAACTGGAAACCACCTATACAGCCGATACACTCTAACTCACTAACATGGAGGTGGAAAACCACGGAACATCTACTGTTTCTAGGGGAAGCTAGTCTTCTTGGGGGCCATGCCATGGGCCTGTGAGTGAGTCATAGTGTAGCATGCTTGTGGCTCGTTGTGTTTTGACATGTCGACCACGTACATCATGGCGACACATTCATGGCGACACATGGCCATGAGCATGCATAAAATGTGCAATAATTTCATCCTGCAGATGGCCAAATCGACATCTTATATCCGAAAGAGGAGATTCTGTGCCTCCTGGGATCTTCCAAAACAATCTCAAACAGCCTACAAAATATTGTACTTGGGAGTAGTTAGTTGTCCCCATCCCAAGTGGCGTCAGTAGTCTCCTTCTTCCACCAACAGCAGGATGACTGGTCTACATTTCAGGTGGATGTGGACGAGAAGGGGTGTCCGTACTGTTGCCTGGATCCACAACTGCGACTTATCAAACCCCACAACCGTTTCGCCGATCGACAGTTGTCACATTGTGCGTGGCTCAAGCAAACGGCTCCACTCGCGAAGTGGTAGAGGGTAGACCCAGTCACCCAGGGGTAAGTAGCAGAATCTCTTTGGTTGTGCCACCGTCAAAGTCAAAGCATGTCACACGTCAAAAATCAAGCGTCTTGGCAAGCTGGAACGAGATTGGGTGATTTGAACAAAGTTCACACGAACTTGACATCAAGACACATCTATATAGATCTCCAGCTTCCCAGTCAGTGAACCTCCAAGGAGGCTTTAGTGACCTCTTTCTTTGGGATCTCAGCCTGGGTCACGAACTGAACAAGGCTGAGCTAGTTCAATGGAGTGACCGAGCTACCTGACTGAATGCCGGTCTTGGGCAACTTCGGGGAAATCCGGACACCATCAGAGTCCACACGCCGAGGACACCGACACCTGAACTTCCCCAAACCTCACCCGTCATCCATCTGCCGCCTCCAAGACACGACTGGAAGGTGGATGGATCCATGTTGAAACCAACTGGGCTGATGAAGCGCGCCGTTGCTGTAAAGCTCACAGTGACCTACAGCGAGCAGCTCGCTCGTGACGCCCGGCTCGAATAACACGGGCCGGTCCGAGACGCACTTGGACATAGTTGGACTAAAAAAAGAGATACCCCATGGAGGCACCAAGCCTTCCCAGCACAGCCCTAGAGGACTGACCTACATGATACATGGTGTTTAACAGGCGAATCGAAGACTCTGAAACCGTGAATCGAGGCTTTTCGTCCGCGTGGACGGTCGGAGACTCCACACAAGTTGGCCGCGTCATCTGCCCAAGTCAGCTGGGCATCGAAAAGGAGAAATGGTTTGTGCCCAACATGATGCCAACATGGTTACAAACATAACTACAACAAAAGCACAAAGTCAATGCCAAACATTCCTACCTAGCATTACCTAGTGCTTTTTGTTTGGGTCTGCAATGGTGACGTTTTGCAGCAGTGTAGGGGGATTTCCTTAGTAACAAATTGGAAGCAGCTGGTAGAGGGGTTTAAGAGCCCATCCGAGCCTATCCCGTACCTACAGATTGTGTTGCAGGTTCTGCGATGTCCGGCGATGTCCGGAGAGTTTCACAAATCTGGACCCCTGCAATTGGAATTCAGTGGAATGGGATGCGCGGATACTTAAGAATAAAGTCTTGACACACCACGACAAAGCTTGTACTTGCTTCGGGATGACAGCTGAAGATCTTCAAGTGATGAACTTCAGAGGTTTACATAAGTTTCAACATGATCAGTAGTTCAGTAGTGATCCACTCTTGTTCTCTTTTTCAGTGTATGTGTCTTTCCCCCAGAAAGCAACCAAACATCCAAACCACGAGCCCCCCCCCATCCGATCGCTCGCAAAAACGGGCGCGCGCGCGCGCCTGCAGGATGAGCGTGAGCAACACGGAGGCTCCGGTGACCGCACTGGGCCACAGCGAGGAGAGCGACAAGGAGCTCATCACCGCTGTGCCTCTTCGTGGAGCGGCGCGACAGGGGAGGACCAAGGGGTGGTTTTCACGTCCACTGCGGTGAAGAACGACGAAGCTTTGGGCTCAAAAGAACGGAAGATGATGATGTGCATGTGTGGCAAATGTGTTGTTTTTGTGGCACTTTTGGATCTTTTGGGCATGAGGATGCATGAGGCAAATCCAAGCAAACGTTTCAAGAACGCTCAAAAGGGGATGTATATACATGTTGATGGTCAAACTTTGCAGAATGCTAATGAATCAAACCTCTTTGGTGCCAAATGAAGTAAACCCCCTTGTGGATCTGCTTGTCCTGGGATATGTATCAAGGCTACCAATCATGCCTGCTTAGAAGATATAGGCTCGCGATTGGGAGTATCCGGCAACTCAGGTTTCAACATGTGTTGCAGGAGGGCCCGAACAACAGTTCGCGCCAGCGGCAAACTCCAAAAAAGGATCCGTTACAAACGACTTCATCGTGCTGTGCTGTGGCCGAATGCTGCACCCTTGAGAATCACATGCTAAGCTAGCTCTATAATGGATCATTATCCCCTATCGCCCAAAGGAGCTTCACATGAAGAAGAGTTTCACATGCACAAATCATATCACCATCTCCTGCCTTCTTGAAAGACGCCCCAGGCCAAACCACCTGGCGGCCAAACGTTTCGTGTGGATGTTTATCCCCAAACACCCCACCGTGCCCCGCAGAACGAGATCAGGTTGTTTCACTGAAATAGCAAGAATCAGTTTCTGAACAAACAAAACCGTTGTATTAGTATGAGTGATGGTCAAAATTGGTCAAATTAGTTTACTCAGTACATTTCTTTTCGCTGCAGCTCATGGCTGATAGATTTAGGGCTCCAGAATCTATAGGGTCTGTCAGCACCGTCAATGGTGCATGTGCTGTGCACAGTACCATCGATAGATTCAGTACTCCTTGGGTCCTTGGGTCTTACCAGGCCTCAGTGGATGATCATGGTTCAGTTATAGTTCAGTTGCAGGCCTCGAACAAAACCGATGATCATTGTTTACTGACTGTTACAGGTACTACAACAATAAGAGGACAAATAATAAGTGTTACAGTTGTAAGGACAGGTAATAGGACAAACATCCCTTAAATTCAGTACTTCCATCTCTAGGAGGCTGTCCGACATCGCATCCTTTTTGCGGCGGGCAAACGCCCGGAATCGTGCGCCGGGCGAAGAAAAGCGGGCGAAGCCGGTCATGCCGACCCATGGTCCTGGGAGTTCTGAAAGGGATGGTCCATTCGGATAGACAAATATATCTATGAAATAGAAGTAGATCCTTGATTACTTCCCTTTTGAAATAGAAACAAACGTTTGTCTGTTGTTCAGAACTTCCCACAATAGACCAATCATCTTCTGGCAGCACTTCCGTAGGCCAGTGGGGTGTTGCAACAGTGCAACAGGTTGCCACAGCAGCCTTTCTCTCATGCAACCCTTCTCTCACAGCAGGACTCAGCAACCACTTTGTTGCCAACAATTTGCCCAAAGACTTGCAAGTGTAAAGAAGCAAGCTCTAGCACACAATCATTAGTCTGTTCATGTCTGTTCATGTACAATAACAACACCAACGGAATGATCAACATCGTCGACCGGACCTTGGAGAGTAAACCTCGGTCCGCGGTTCTGTGTGTGTCCCAAAAGGGTATGACAGACAGCTCCAAAGAGATACCAGATATGATAGAAATGGTATCGTTAATGGTATCGTTAATATACCCTACCCAACCCAAAATGGTATCGTTCATCGATTGGTCTTTCACGAAATGTCACCTGTCGATGGTCAAACCACCTAAACCTTGATCTTTGCCCCTCTAGATCTGCCTCTGACCCCAAATCGGATGGCCGCGTCCGCACCCACATCGCCGCCGCCGGCACCCGTCCATCCCGGTCGGCCTTCTGGATTCAGCTTCGCTGGGTTGGCGGCGTCCAGTGGCCGGTCAAAGGCGTCGGTGGTCCAAATCTGCCAGGAGGCCTCCGCCGCCGAAGGCGTCGGGCGGTTTCACGTTCTTTGGGGCGTGTGGCACTCATAGGATGGAACTTGGAACCTACCTTCCAAGTTCAGGAAAATATGGGACAAATATGGACAAATGCCAGTCTTCCTTTGTGTTAAATAATGCCAATCGTTGTGTAGAGTTGTGCAGTTTGTTTGCAGTTTTTGGGCATGTCTTTTGCGTTGGCATCATGCCACTGTTGCAGTCTGAGTTGCCGAGTTGCCTTTATTTAATTTCTCGTGGTTTCTTGCAGAAATTTGTATTGCCCCTCCAAAGATATGAGGGACATTACGGGACCATCTTCCAGGCCGAGAGTTTGCATCTCAGCATCCCAAGCCTGCTGGAAAGCAACCGCTAGAATTAAGTATTATGCTCTTGAGGGGACGAATAATGATGAAACAATCACATGTTGCAACAAAGGCAACCAAATGCAACAAACACATGGTCTTCCATGTTGTTGGATGGGTATATGATTGCGTTTGCTTTCCGGGCGTTGGATCGTACCCATCTTCGAGTTCACCAGTTGAGGAGGGCAAAGTCATGGTCCCGGAGCATGTGATTTCCGACTCACAGCCCTGAGAAGTGGGAAATGACATGGAATGACACGGGAAAGGGAAAAACGTACCAGGAGAGCCGGCAGTGATCCATGATTGAATCAGTGCGCCTCATCGGTGATGCTAAACGCCGCTGGATTCTGAAGAGAAAGCTCAAAGCCGTAGGCAAACCTGGAGCTCAGACATTTGTATCAACTGGATGCAAATGTCTATATAAATCAAAAGGATCGACATTATATACCGTACCATACCGTCTCATACCGTACCTCTTTTGAGAAGGTGTTGGATTCAAAAAAAATGCCAACCTTCTGCGCCCTCGGACCCATACAGTTCCACCAAAGAGCACATGAGGCAATGCCAAGGCATGCCAAAGCTCAGAAAAGCGGGGCTGCTGAAAGGGAGTCGAAAACACGTCGAGTCGATGACATGTATCATGGAGACCTTTGACCCGCATCCAACGTTCCACCGGAGCGAGAGAGAGATAGAGAGAGAGAGAGATAATGCTTTGCATCCCCAAAAAACCTCCAGGAATTTCCCACACCCATTTCGCATTTTTTGCGGCAAAACAACTCTGGAAGCACAGGGTTCTCGAGCAAAATCTTCGCCGTGTTCAAAGATGTGCCTGGCGGAATCACATCGAGTAACAAGCAGGACCGTCTTCCCATCGTCAATGTTCGTCACCCAAAGTGCTGCAACTGCTCGAGGGATCCCCAAGTTTTTCGTGGAAAAAACACAAACACACACCACCGGCCACACAGTCCGGATCAATCCAAAATGTGTGTCACTCAATGTCAATGCCGCATTTGCAGCATCTTCATACTACGAGGAGACCCCAACAGGGGTGCCAATTGGTGGCTACCGGGGTGTTCAAGGCATTCCGATGTGAAAAGACACGAAAAAAAAAAAAGAGGACAAAAGACAGGCAAACGTCGGTGGCGGATACATCTCTGCAGAAACACCAAACAACACCAGAACCTCATTCGCTTTTGTGGCTGCAAGCCGTCTCCAAACCCACACGATCCCACAGGTGAACAGGACAACCTTGAACAGCTCGACTCAGATCCTATGGATATTCCTGAGTAATGTAGACTCCTGATTAACCACCCCACCCCCCTTTGGATTGTTATACCGGAAGAGTTTGCATATATCATCAAGAGTCTGCATAAGCTTCTCCGAGCACGCGGAGGCGTCGTGGACCGTGCTTTCGACTCGGCGCCTTCACAGCCATCCACGTGGGTGCAAAGTCCAACGCAACTTTGCACCACAGGCAGGTAGACCTTGCACGTCTGCGACGAAAAATAAAAACACAAAATAAACAAACAACGAGACTCGAGAATGTCAAAACAAATCAAAACAAGTATATACATTTGAGCCATCAATGCAAAGATGTGCAAACCACCCAAGTTTGTGATGGATACAAGGACATGTGTGTCCAATGCGTGTCCAACCATACGTTTTCTCAAGTCGACTCCACTGTTGTGGAAAGAGCGAGTTAATTTTTGAATATGTTTGTGTTGGGAACCTGTGTAACATGAGCAGCAGCAGCAACAGCAACAGCAACAGCAACGCAAAACAAAAGAAACACAAGCAACAAAACAAACCCAAACACCAAACACAAACCAACACCAAAACCAATAACCAACAGCAACAACAGCAACAACATCAACATGACGAAGTACTGATAGTTTTTTGGATCACATTGTCAGCGCTCGTTGAAACAATGTCGCAACTCCTATGATGAGGCATGATGCAGCATCCTGCTTGTCATTGGCGATGCGGTAGTAGGCCTGCGGCGACAAAATATTTGTTCTGATCATGATCGAGATCCATAGGAGCGATTCCGATCTCAGACTCGATGGTACTTGTTTTCGTCGCAGCAAATTGCTCTGAAACACGCAGGAGACGTTGGAACAACCAACGACATCGGCTAAGCTGTTCGATCATGTGCATCCATCAGAAGAAAGCTCTCTCTATCTTTGGAGAACAGGTCACCCTTCTTCTATTCAAAAGACTTCACAAGATTTTATAGCACCTTCGACCTCTCATGGCTCACATCCGTATTCAATGTGTGAATTAAAAACAAAAAAAATGCGACTGGCACAATCAAACTTAGTCTTGAGATGTCTTGAGTCTTTAGTTCAAAGTAGTGAACTCCTGTTACGAGACGGCCTCAATGTGGGACCTCTGACAGGCTACTTAATGGATCATTCAACAGCTGAGTCAGAACTTAAACCGCAGGATATTGTTCGATCTTTGCTCCTTCTGCTTCTATCTCCCCAGTGAGTTTGCTCCTTTTTGCCCAGCGGTGCTTTCAGAAAATCAGAATGACACATCTCCACATTCACTCACGTTTGATATGACTTGCGGTCTTGCGGTCCGGCTCTCCCCACTCTGTCCGTCTACACCCAGCAAAATCACCGGCGTTCGCTTGTCTCATTGGGGTGACGTCTCCACCTTCCCCGTTGCAGTGGCCGTCCTAATCCGTCCCAACGCTCCGTCCAACGCTCGCGGGAAGCTCCGGGCGCCGTGCGCTCGGCCTCCGGAAGGCGTTGCACCCCACAGCTGCTGCCGAAGTGAAAGCTCCGAGGAGCAGCCACGCGCACATGGCCACCTCGACTGGACGACGAAGTATGGTGTTGTGTGGTGAAATCGGTCGGTTTCCGATCGTGGAAGGGAGGAGAGGCCTGACAGGAGCGTTGTTTTAAACTCCCTATGCGATCCGTTCTTATTTTTGTTGTTCAATGGCCGCTCAATTCGCGAGTTCCTTTCGCAAAAGGTATTGTACATCAGCTTTTCCTTCTATATAAGTGTGACGTTTGAGGTTTTTGCCCGCTCAAATCAACACGGCACATCGGTAAGAGCAAGACACACGTCCACGCGTCTGGGATTTTTGTTGGAGGCTTATTGCGGTGTTCATCGATTTGTTGGGCGTGGGGAGCCAGAAGGGACTCTGCCAATGATAGACAAGAAACAGAAGACACATGGAAAAGAATGAAAAACATAGAATTATATAACCATTCCCACTGGCCACACTTTTCACAGGTGCAAGAGAATAACTACTGGGCTGGTATGTTGAAGACATGGAGGCAAGTGAAAAACTACAAGCCAGCACAAGTCTGGGCCACTCTACCAATTTCATAACCATGTGATGGGCTCTTCAACACACTCTATAGCTGCAGCGAACACATCAATATCTTGGGGACAAACGGGCCACCATACGGCCCGATAGGGCCATGTCTTCAGGCATAAACGCCGAGCAACCATAGCCACTGGATTGCTCCGGCTGGAAGAAGACGTAAAGCCTAGTGTAGCATCATCCAACGCGGCTGAGAAACACTAGTACGGCTACATCAAGCATTGCATCTTCTATCAAGAAAAACTGCGGAAAAAAAGTTCAAACTGGCTGAGTCTTCCAAAACATCTGGCAATCTAACATAGTCTAACCCCTTTCTACAATGGTCATGTATTGGTCATGTATGGTCATGTCTCTCCCATCTCCAGCATGCATGAGTCTGCCATATAAGTTTTTAGTTTAGTAGGAACAGCCCCTGGCTTCCCTATTTGAGCAATGAGCTACACATCTTCTTTCATCGAAATTCCTACCTTCCAATCTGCACCCAAAACCTCCGCGACCCCAATTCCTCGTCTTCGTCTTCGCCTGGCGGCGGCTGAGGCTTGGAAGGTGCTGGGCACCAAGCTTTGCGTCAAGCGCCCGAGCACCGAGACGGCAGCTCCTGGAGACGGCCGAGGTGAAGCGTGTGGTGGTGCCAGCCTCTGCTTGATGGTGCAAGTACCCCCCCCCACTTAAAGGTGATTTAGATGAAGAGCCCCCCCATCTATAGTTTAAAGTTTCAATGACCACGACCCGGTATATCAGAGTATATCATATAGTCTATAGTATCATCCACCTGCACCTCCTCATGGACCTTTTGGGCAAGTGCCCTGCAGGTGTTTGTCCATCACTGCCAAGGAACCTGTGTTGGTGCCTTCCACAAAGTGGCCGGGTGGCAGCTCTTGCATCTGCACGCGGTAGTGGCCACGAGAACCTCGGAGGGCCGAGGGCCAAGCCACACCAACCACAGGTTTCCGGGAATTGAACACTGCCCGGCTGCCCTCAGACTGAGCAAACTGGCAGACTGACTGAGCGTTCTGAACAGGGTAGGCTGCGGTTCTGTGGATTTGTCGATCACTCTGGAAGGGTCAAAACGTAGGCATAACCATTCCACTCAGTCCAAAAGCCATAACCACCCCAACTTCGAACCGTTTGCCAGAAGAACTGCAGGTTACAAGAAAGACAAGCACACACATAGAACATCATAAATTCTGAGTGTGGATCAACTCTCGCCACCTATGCTTCTTTGGGTTCTTCGGTATCATCCACATGGCCTAACTCAACGAACTCTGCCCCAGAGTTAACAGTAATCATTGGACCCTTATAATACCCAGGATATTGAGCAGCTTCCAGGAACCAGTTGATTTCTACTGCGTATACATATATTATATATGTAATATATAATATATAGTAATTTACATTGATTTACACACCCTCACTATACCTTTTGTATTGTTCGTCCATGATTTGTGTCCACAAGTATCTACAAGTCTCAACCCGTTGGATGCCAGTTGACATTCTTTGCCAAATGAATTCAAGTCAAATCCCTACACCACACGGCCCAGAAGCACTGCATGGTATCAAAAGAATGGGGCACGACAGCCAGGCTAAACCACTCCAAGCTACGCAACTGCAGGCTCCATCGGTTCACTCCGCCCAAGGGCAACACGCTTTGCGGCTGATCCACGGTCACTCGCACATAGACCTGAGATCTCCACGGTCACCCGCGGAACCGCGGGGTTCGAAGACCCGCACCAGTAGGCCGATGTACAGGCCAAAGATGTTCAATGAGTCGTGAAGCCAGGTGCTGAAAAACCTACAAAGCCTATACTATAGTGCCTGCAAATGATATGGAATGATTGCAAGGACCTCACTTAATCAACATTTGCAAATATGTGCAAATGATTAAGAACAAATGCACCTAACCTTAGGGGTGTCCACTTTCCAGTCCACCAGTCGTTTTTATAGGCCCAGGCGGAGGAGCTCTTGGACGGTATTAAAGCTTCTTGGAAAACTCAAGCAAACTGTGTCGAAAACCTGGTTCCAGGGTTCTAATCGCCCATTACCCACATGAACCTCATCTAACTCCCTTCCTAAACATAAATATAGACAAGTAGATCCCATGAATGGTGTCTTGGATGCATTTGGACACCGTTTCTATCTATTTGGACACCGGTTCTATTTATTTGGAGGCCGGTTCTACGAGTATCTATTTACTTTAAGGCTTCTTGGTTCCAAGTCGCTGCTCAAGTCACTCTCACCAACCATGGAAGCCTCACCTCCGAGCGCCCCAGCACTGCTCCCAGCCGGAATCAGCTCCCCAGCGCGTAAGCCTCAACGTTCCGCCGAACGCGTCGCCGAACGTGCGGTGTGGACCGGTGCGTGTGCCTGCCTTAGATGTCTGGAATAGGTTACCTGTACCCTTTACATCCTTTTACCCATAAAACATCTAAAAATCACGACAATGTAGGCAAATATTCCATGCATGGAGTCGTGGAGGGAAAAAACAACAGAACTGTTCCAAATCGCACTCGACCTCACGGTGGATCGCTGTTCGTGCATGGCTGGAAGCGTCACCAGCCTGTTGTTGCAAAGGAAATAGTGGATCCTGGCTACCACTGGCGAGTCAAAAGCGAGTCAACGCTAATGAATGATTTAGTTGTCTAACTGGCGTAAATAAATGTCTAAATCGCTCGCGTCTCCACAGCAGGCACCCCGGCGATATCTGCAGGTTGCACCATCAAAGTCCCACGCATTAGCCTCACCGTCACCAACGAAGCACAAGCCGTGGTCGTTCCAATGGCTGAGACCTATTTTTCAGGCTCGAAGATCTCGAAGCCATTTCCTGAACCTGTTGGGTCAGCCATGAACCCGCCCTTTCACGCTCAGCTTAAGCCATTTTAGGGCACTAACTTGCAAAACGCATCCGAAGACGTCCTACACAGAAAACGAATTCTGGCCACCTGAGGCACACGTTCCCGGCTCCCACGCCGAAGCCCCCCCGTGTCATCGTCGGACAGCTCCATCCGTCCCAACAGAACGGCTCGACCATCGACGTCCAAAGCGGTTTTTACATGGTTTGTGGGTGAAGAAAACCCGAAAAAACCAGGTGGACCAGCGAAAACGACTGAGGGCTAACCGACTTTTTACCCGGGGCTCCAGGGATTGACCCCTTACAGCCGCATCTGGATGTGTCCAAATCTATTCGAAAGAATTCAGCTGATTCATGGTGATTGGAAGCTGCTAAGCCTTGCTATACTGCGGCCTAGCAAGGCACCTTGGCCACCATGCTCGGGGAGATGGTGCCAGTCTTTGGGTTCGCACACTCCAAACGCGCATGTCGAGGGTTGAAACCAACTGAGCTTTGCGAACGATGAAAAAACACCCTCTGAGGGCGTCCTGTTGGTGCAAGAGGTGCAAAGCCATTGTAACCCACCATGGAATCTGTGACACCAAAGAGCTGCATAGAGCTGCCGAGTACGGCACCTTCATCTTGGATGACATCACTTTGGGATGGTCCAGTTTGGCAAGGAGCAGCAGTTACAAACATGGCATCTCCACTATGATTGAGTCTGGGATGGTCAAGTCCATCAAACAACTCAATGCGGGCTACAGAGTCAGGAAGAAAGGCTGGGCAATTCAAGTGCAGCAATTGGGTGATGCTGAAGAACAGGGATCAATGTATCTCAAAAACATCATCCAACACACATCCAAACAGTCCTGCCAGTTCCACCCTGTCGTCCCGCCGGGTTCTGCCTCCAACGAGCCACGGCCTTGTGGAATGGCCGAACCAAAAAGACCTGGACGAGACCAGGTGACGGGGCGAGGCCAGCGGATGGTTGCGGGGGTGAACCATGTGACGCGACTTTCAGTTTTGCAGTCTACTGGTTGAAACATGTGATTTTGGGGGGCAACAGTCAGAAACAGTTGCGTATTTGTATTGTACTTTTATTGTGGGCGGCGGCAGACCAACTGAAGTGAATGCAACTATGTCTCAGAATTCAGAATGTCAAGATATGTTGGCAGCCAGAGCTGAAATACACTCTAAATGACTCGAACTTTGTTTTTTCTCAGAATGAGGCTGCGGGGCAAAGCTGAAAGGCGGTCGGCCTCTCCATTTTCAGCCCCACCTATGATGCCATACGCGAAGAAGGAACACATTGACAAGAAACCCATTTCCAAGAGATATAGAACTGATCCGTGAATCCCTGTTTGATGTCGTTGAGGAGCTGACCCAAAGCATCAACCGAAAAACAAACATTTGTTTTCCAAAAGTGCTCGTGCTGCACTCCCAGTGCTTACTTCCAGCTCCAAAAAACGTCAAAACACCCTCTGCTGCGAAGGTCTTTGTTCCGAGAATCCATCTCACTTGCAGAGAATCCTCAAGAACTCCACTTCAAAAGAATATCCCAATTTGATTTTTATTCCCATTGTCCAAGACTTTGAACTCACGCCAGAATTGGCGCCCGTTCCCCCGAACTCAGCCCGTGGCGCAAGGTCTCCGGAGCTGTACCAGCTCCGGTGCAGCGATAGCCATGGGGCAACAGCAGCGAAAAGGTCGCATCGCCATCCTATTCGAGCGCCGTCCGGACGTGGTTTGCTGGTGGAGGTTTTAGCAGTTGATCTGGAGAGAGAACTTGTTTCATGATCCGAACACTCCATGATGTGAATATACATTTGTATGTATATTACATATAAAGTTATATATATACATATCTAGGTTGTCTGCAAAATAGTTCAACAGGACGTATAACCAATTCCCCTGATTTCCTCAAAGCCGGTGACAGATTTACTCAAAATCCCTGATGGGTTTCTCCAAAATCGGTGATGGATTTCCCCCAAAATCCGTTGCTAATTTCCTCAAACACAGAAACAATTTATTGACCAAAGCCGGAGCCAGCTTTTGTCTGCTCCAAGAAGGCCACCAGTCTTTCCCCAAAACGTATTTTCTGTTGTTGCTTCAGTTTGGGACAAGCACACACAGTCCAAAAGGATAAGAACGCCAGAAAGAAGAACTGTATTCCACAAATGCTCTCCAGATGTTCCTTCGATTTTCAATCTAAAACTATTTTCCCTCTTGTCATTTCACACTCCCTATGACTCCAGTGACCCAATTATCAGGAACCGGTTTGGAACCGAGGATGGTTCTCGGAATGCCCAGCCCCAGCAACAGCGGCAGCAGCAGCAGCCGCCGCTGCTGCCACCATTGAGGCAGGGACCTGGGCGATGGTTGGCGAATCCTCTGGCCAGTACCTACAAATAGCGGTGGTGGTGGTAGTAGTAGTAGTAGTAGGTAGAAGGAAGGTAGAAGGTAGTAGGTGGTGGTAGGTGGTAGGTCGGTAGGTGGGTAGGTAGGTAGGTGGGTAGGTAGGTAGGTAGGGTTAGGTTAGGTTAGGTTAGGTTAGGTGGGTAGGTAGGTAGGCAGAGGGGATTTGCATCACTCACAGTGCTCTAAGGCACGGACACGCAAGTTCACCAAGCAACCAACGCCAGTAAGCTATCCTGGGTCCCGGCTTCACAATCCAAGCAGTTCTCATAGAAGCCAGCATCGCGCTCCTTGAATTTGCTTAGGGAGCCCAGATAAAAGGAAATATTCACCCATAGGGCCATAGGGTACATCGCACCCTAAGCGAAACCAAGACAGCGTGCCCCTGATTCCTCACAAGAACCGCCATGAAAGATGGCTCCATTCCGCCCTGAATCACTAGATTCATTTTCACCACTCCATGGCCGCTGCGATGCCCCTGATGACCTTTGCCACCAATGGCGTTGGCCAAGCTTTCCCTGCAGCCCCCATCACTTTGGAACCAAGACAAGGAACCCAAGAAGCTCAGCGGACACCTCTTGATGACGATGATGTCCTCCCTTCAACTTGCTCCTGAGCCTCGTCATTGATCTCATACATCCACTCCTGGTTTGAACGACAAAGGCTACAACTCTACCGTTTACCCTTCCAACGGAAAAGGAGAGAAGGTCTGAATTTCTGTGAAGGCAAGCTCACAAACTTCAAAAGCTTGATTCTGCAGGCAGCCAGGTGGCACTCAAGCGCGCTGCAAAAACTGGCCCTCGCAGCTGGTCAAAGACAGTCGTGGCAATCTCCACTTGTGTCATAGACTTCTCCTTGCCAATCGCAATGATATTCTGAGCCTCCGACGGTCTGATAATGTTCAAAGTTTTAAATACGTGCTTCGAGCCTGTGGAAAGCAGGTCTTGTATCCTTAATACATTTCATTTGCCAAAATGCACCGCCATCCAGTCCTATTTCCTTTTCACATTTTAACACAGGCCCATGAGGAATCAAACCAACCTGAAAAAAGCTGTGTGCGACTTTGCAGTTTGTTTTCCCCAGATAGCGAAGCTATGGGGTTCTTACTTCGAATAACAATGAGTTGCCCGTGCGCGCTTTCGAGACAGGTTGCTGGTGCTGGGTGCCGGTGCTGGTGCTGTGAGCTGGCTGTGCACGTGGTGGAGACAGGTTGCTGGCGCCGGTGCTGGTGCTGGGTGCCGGTGCTGTGAGCTGGCTGTGCACGTGGTGGAGACAGGTTGCTGGTGCTGGTGCCGGGTGCTTGCTGTGCGTGTGGTGGAAATAGGACGCCACTGCTGGGTGCTGGCGCCGGTGCACGGGCCGTTGCTGGAGACACGGTGCCGGTTGGTAGAGACAGCGGGCGCCGGTGCCGGTGCTGTGGTGGTGGAGACTGGGCGCCGGTCCTGGGCGCTGGTTTTGCGCATGGTGGAGCCGGGTGCTGGGTCCCGGCTGCTGGCTACACCGGCGCTGGGCGCTGGTGCTGGGCGCCGTAAGCTGGCATGCCGGTGCTTGGTGCTGGTGCCCGCTTCTGACAGTGAAGTTATAAAAAGCGCCGGTTCTGACAGTGAAGGGTAACAAACCGCCGCTTGCAGCAGTGAAGGGCGACCAATGATTTGCCAGCAGTCATGGGCCGCATGAACTTATGCACGCAACATCATACGGCGTTGTCGCTTGAGCGTTCGTCTATTAGCGCTGTGGGGTATTTACACTCTTCAGGTTCTGTTTTGGCCGGCAGCTGTGTCAAGGGCTGTACTGTTTGCGCGCATACTTTTGCACGTATAATGTTCTATGCGCAACGTCAGGCTCTCAACCGACCATTGTTTCAGTATGTTTCAGCATGCTGCACACACGCACAATAGTCGCGCCGGATACTGCTTGGCCTTGGGCGAGTGAAGCCTACGGGCTTTGCCGTTTGCACGCATACTTTTGTGCGCATAAACTTGTACGCGCAAGATCATACGACCTTATCGTTCTGCAGATCGTTGCTTCAAGCATGCTACAAAGTCAAATTTGACGCTGGATACTGCTTGGCCTTGGGCCAATGACACTTATGGCCTTTGCTGTTTACGCGCATACTTCTGCGCGCATAAACTTATACGTGCAAGATCATACGTTGTTATTCCCCAAGTAGGGATAGCTATGGGGCTTCTTGCTGCAATAAGAATGAGCTGGCCGCGCGCGCTTTCGAAAGGGCATCGGTGCTGGTGCTGGTGCTGTGGTCCTGGGCGCTGGTGCTGTGAGCTGGCTGAGCGTGCGGACGGGCGGCGGCGCTGGTCGGGTGCTGGCGCCGCTGCCGGTGTTGTCAGCCGGCAAAGCGCACCGGTGCTGGTGTCAGCTGTTTGCGCGCGCTGTGGAGGCGCCGTAGCCGGCTGTGCAGGCTGCGTTCATTCTTGTTCCAGCCAGTCGCATGTCAACAGGTCGTGGGATTCTGCCTAGCTATCTGGGTCTATGCTGGTGCAATGTTGACTTGATGTTTAAGGAAACAACAAGTGCAAAAGCAAAAAAGCAAAGCCAAAGCACATCAGAACAAAAGCAATCTTTAAAACCAATGAAATCACTTGCGCAAAGCTGACTTCAATCCAACCAAGTCTTCTTCAAGGCCTTATCGCGCAGCTCTTCAGATCCATGCGGTCAAGTTCTCCTGACCGGCCATTGGTCCAAACTGCACCAAAACCAGGAACAAACAGGCCAACGCAAAACAAACTTCTACAACCATGGCAAACAGCTCACCATCCGAGGTGGGATGCGGATCAACCCCATGAATTGCCTGGAGATTGACACCAAACTAACAGAACCAGAGCTACCAATCCAGAGCTAACAACAAACATCAGAGTAGCGAGGCTTTGCGCCAGGTGACCCACACTCTTTGGCTGAAAGCAAGACTCCTCCCCAGGCATGAAGACATAGAAGGTGGTCTGCGAGCTCACATGTCCTTGAAACCTGCAGGCACGCACTGCTTCACCACCATGCCTCCACCACCTCAACTGAACTCAAGTCCAAAGGAGGACCAAACATAATGAACCCAACAATATTCAATACAGCCACCCAAATCCAATCCAAAGGATGATCAAACATACCCAAACCCAAGCCCAAAGGAAAATCAAAACAAATCTAAAACATTCTGCCATGCCAGGTAAGGGTCCGCTCTGATGTTGTCACTCCAATCCTCTTTGCTGGAATCGAGGGGTCAGAATGATGGCAAGGAGGATGTCGAGGTTCTGGCCTTGTTCCAGAAACTCAATTCACCCAGTACATCAAACTATCAAAAGGAAAAGAAACAAAATGAGCATAAATAGAAAAACTGCCGCAATCTGAAAAGACTACCAAGTCTCGGTCTCCTTGTGTCCAGCTAGCCGTGAACATATGGGTTGTAGCGATTCATGGCCAAAGATCAGAGGTGATGGATGAGTGGGTTAATGGATGTCATGCTTGCATGCTTCAAAATCTAATGCCATGGTCCTGTGATTGAGATGCCATGGTGTGATAGTTGGTTTGAACATGTTTGAAAGCCAGGCGGCTCCATGCCGAACATGATCGAGCATTCCGAATGCCATGGTGTACTTGGCTTGAAAGCATTTTTATTCCACCCCATGGTGTGATTTTTTGCTTGAAGGCCATATAAGGCCATTTGATTCCATGCCATCCCTGGTGTGTTTGGCTTGATGGCCTGGAGGCTGTGGGGCAAGGTCACATAAGTCTGCATGACGACACGGTGCCTTTCACAAGGCACCTCGGGCGGAGAGCCAAGAAAAAGGCTCATAGGAAACCACTGGTCCGGTACCCCTAGGACATCTAGGGGTCATGCATGATGGTTGTTGCTTTTTCCTGTGACCCATGGGTGTAGCATCACCCACCTTCAATGAGCCACAGCCATTGGGCTGTTTTAATGGATCACCCTCAGGAGAGTGTTTCACTCCATTCAGTCATCATCCATCTTGAGGGGCTCCTCCCCAAGAAAGACGAGGTCCAATCATCCCAGGTTCTCCCCAGTCCTCCCAACTCAAGACCTGCCACGCACCTTGATCGTTGCAGGTGGCGATGGGCTGGGGGGTGGATGGACCTGTGGAGGAAAAAAGGGACTGTTTTTGGGTCAGTACGATCTGTTGAACTATGTTAAATACAAGTCAAATATACATACGTGCACATGCATCACATGCACTTACGTTCACATCCAATGCATACATGGACTCCTGGAACCACCCGGTATCATCCGTTATCCACCCTAATCTGGATAAATATGCTTTATACATGGAGTGTCCGGGTGATGTTTCATGAGCCAGTTGCGTTGTTGGCCCTTGGGCCTTTCGCCTGTCCAGCGTGAATCTCAGGTACCTGACGGTGAGAGCGGTCTACCTTACTCCAAATGGACACTTTGTTCATGTGACCATTTGTCCGTGTATACTACTAAATATAGTAGTCTATTTTGCTGGACCAGCGTATGTCGTGAAAGGAAAAAAATGAACCAAACACGAGTTTGCCAAGTGTGGTCCCGTTTTTGGTTTTGACGTGCTTTGAACCAAATCCACTATCTCCTTGTCACTCTGCCACTGAGAGCTCCAACTTCAAATCCTAAGACTTACAACTTATTCATAATATTATGTATCTTATATGATATATACTGGTACATTTGCAATCGCCGGTATACGAAGAACCACCACTTGAGATACGATCCAAGAGTAGTTAAAAAGCGACCCAACGGCAATTTACCCAGTTCTGCATTCCTGCAGCTCTGCAAAGAGAGTGGTGCTCAGGAGCAGGTGCACATAGAGGGTGTTCCCAGTTTCTGCACCTTGGTTTCTGCAATCGAACGGAATGAGATTGGTGTGAGATGTGAAAAAGGCAACCATCCCTGGGGCAGGGCGGCTTAATCCACCAGACCTGCTTCTAGCTCACCTGCTTCTTCCGCCTCTGGGCTTGACAGGGTGACTCAAGGGTGAAGCTAAACTGGCGGGTGGGTCGGAAACACCTTCAACAGCTCAACACTGTTGGAGGGGAAGGACCAAAGAGAACGGATGTGTATTTTACAGGATCAGCTCTAATAGTACTAACTACCTAGCTAACCCTGCTAGTCCGGTAAGCGCTACCTTTTGCTCTACCTTGAGAGTCAACGCTACGGGGTCCATGGGGATGAGGTGAATTTCAACACCCCCCTTTACAAGGAGCTACCCGTAGGGAAAATCTCGGGGAGGATCAAATTCTAGCGACGAAGGAATCATATTAGAAATCCCTCATCAAGCTCGTGCATGCACTATACAAGGAGAACGTAGCTACCCTAATGTACAGTTTTCGCCTCACTCGGCATGTGGTTAAACATGCTAGGCCCAGGTTAGTGTTAAGCATTGATTAAAAGTCCACTCTCCGACTATGGCAATCCTGTTATGGATGCATTGGGAAGTGAGACAATGAAGTGAAACATCATCTCACAGCGCGTCAGAAGGTGATCTTTATCTCAACACTCATAAGCTGCAAGGCATACCATATATGGTAGCTATTCAACATCTGCTTAAAGAAATTGTATTCCAAAACGCTGCGTCTCGTCATGCCATCCCTGCCTCAACCACTCCCACAATTCCATGTGATTGGGCCAATAGTTCTCGCCCCATGGGTCATCGCGTTGCCATTGTACTCCAGGAAAATCAAAGGGTTCCAATGGTCGATCAATAGTTCCACGAATGCTGGAAGTCGGCGGCCCAGTTAAGGGTGCATTATGTGACGATGATGCCGAAGCGGATGAAGTTCCTGGTGGCAATGGCGGCGGTGGCACGTTTTGTACATTCCATTGCTGTGGAGCATAAGGTCCTCCTCGAACACTCACCTGCTGCTTATCCTTGCCCTTTCCTTTTACGGAAGGTTGCAACCGACTGTAAAGGTCTGTAAGCGGCGGCGGCTTCGGCGTGAGATTGAAATCTGTCGGCCTTGTATGTACCGGAATGCCACTGGCTGTATTGGGTGGCACTTTCGGTGGAGGAACCTTTGGAGGAGGCACCTTTGTTGGTGGGACCTTCGGAGGTGAAGGTTTTGCTGGACGTGGTTTTGAAGCCGGGGATAAGCCGGCCGTTGGTGCATCATTTGGTGCAGGTGGTGGAGGTGGTGATGCTGGGGCCTCTTTCACCGGTACTGACGGTGGATTGGAAGGAGACTTTGGGATTGACGGTTTTGCAGGAGTGGATGGTGGAGTGCGAAGTGGAGGACCCAAAAGGTCCTTGGGAATGTTGCCACGCTTAGGTGGAAGGTCTTCACGGCTGCGAGATATTGCACGGGCAACTGAACCACGTGGCGTCCCTTTTGCGGGAGCAGTGGAACCTGACGCAGAAGAACTGCCTTGCCCTTTGCCCTTACCGGCAACATCTCCTCGCACACTGGCATCCCGTTTATGGGAGTCTCCTTTGCCTGATACTTGTCCTTGAGCAGGAGGTGCATTCATACGGAATACCGACGAGGTATGCGTCCCTGTTACGGGAGCTGGCGGCTGAGGCACGCCTGGCGGTGGAGTCCGGTTGTCAACCCAAGTTGCAATACGACCAGATTGATCTCGGTCTTCTTTCCTCCTCCACTGCAGCCTCGGTCGTTTGTCTGCATCTCCAATAGTCTCCATATACATCTGCGATCGCTTCCGCGTCAACGGGGGCCTTGTTACAGGTCCTTGAGGAGATGGGGATCCACGCTGTCCAAACTCCAACAAAAGTTCTTCCAACCTTCTGACTTCGTCAGATGACATGTCCTGGCCACAATCGGCAAACTTGGGATAAGGCGTGGCCATGCGCTGTTCGATGTTCATGAAGCCCATCTGTGAAACTGGCTGTCCACGATCGCGTCCCTGCATATTTGCAGACTGTTGCGCGTTTCTCTGATATTGAATGTTTGCATAACTTTCATTCTGCTCTGCAAACTCACTCAAAATCTTGTAAATGCCTGTCGTGTCTCCACGAGGAATACGAATTGAATGAATATCGCCATAGACGTCCGTCGTGGGGATAAAGCCCTGGATCTTGATCTCATCTCGGCTATCGCCAATTACGGCGGCGTATTGTCGGAGTGACATAAACTCTCGGCGATAACTGATCAGAAAGTCCTCGTCGACGCCTTGCTTGAAACAGGTATGTAGGTTGTCAACACCGCATCGAATATACGCGAGCTTGGCGAGGTCAACCCTGTCCAGTCGATCCAAATCACTGACAACCGACTTCCCTTTTGATCTCTGCTTCGCTGATCTCGTGGGTGCCGGTAATTGCAGTGACGCAAACAAGTCTTCTTGCGCTGCATCAAACGCTGTGCATCCTTCTCCGGTTAAGGAGGTGGCGAAGACGTCGTCGCGGTTGAATCGATCGAATACATTCTCATACCCTGATTTCAATGCTTTGCGAAGGCGACTGCGAGCTGCAAGAATAATCTGACTGTCAACTGACGGGCTGCCACGAGCTGGAGGTCGTCCAGACTGTAGGTCCTGCGCGGCAATGCTGTCAAGCATGCTTGTTGCGGTCATGTTCTTGGGCACGCCCCCCTGCTCTTGTAGCACCTTTGCACGCCTCATCTGAAGTCGCATAAACTTTGAAATCGGTCCATCTGTTGTATTGCTCTGAAATACTACTCCGCATCGATGACAAGATGCCATTCCTGCTAAGGAAAGTGTCGTACATTTATCGCAGCTGAAAGTTCGAAGATGTAGAAAATATCCACTCTCGATCTGTGGTACAGCTGTATTGCGATTTGCCTCCATCTCTTCCTTCTTTGCGGCACTGCTGCTAGCTGTGCGTTCTTCGGGAGTGGCGTCGCTTGTACCTTCCAAAATGGTGCGTACTTCCGACACTTTTCCCGGGACCAATGTCACATCATCTTGCGGAACACCGATCTCAATGTTCGAAGGATCCAATGCCTGCGGCCTCGAATAGAAAACTTCTGGCTCCGCATTTGCGCGGGCTCGAGTTGCAAATAGAATACACGTATTCGGAACGTGATGGCTGGTAATCACCGCGCCAGAATTTGTGAGGAAAAGATCAACTCCTGCTTCAATCACATCCGGTGTTGAAAAACAAATCTCCACTGGTCGGTCAGCACGAACACCAGATATCGCCTTCTGGTTTCCCAGAGGTTGTGTTGAAAAGAAGGAATTGCCTTTGCTTTTCGGTCCACCGGCTCCACCGCCGGGAATGAGCCCGCTCGCAATAATGGATCGCGCAGCACCTTCATGCGTTCGGTGGTAAAGCCGAGGTGGTATATCGCGGTTCCCGTGCGCTGTCAAACGAGCATTGTACCTGTGTACATGGTCAGGACGGCAGTAGATTAGTACTGCTAGCACTTCATTTGATCGTGTCTCGAGAACGTCGTCAGTGTGGCCTTGTCCACATCGGATCTTGACGGGGGCGGCGAAAAGTTCGAGCTGCTCGTTCACACGAGAGTCGTACACGCATTGAAATTCGAAACGATCTTTGTTGTCATAAATAGCCATCGAAATCAACTCAAAAACATTCATAGAATCAGCATAATCAGGGAATTTGGCCTTCGCCAAATCTAGTAGTTTGTAAATTGGCAAATAACACGCCGGATCATAAATACTGACGTCTGGGACGTGTCCACGAAGAAGACCAGAAATACCGCGACGAACATGATGTGGCCAGGAGCAGCACCACTCCCAAGGCCCATGATGATAATCCTCATATACATAATAATAGAGAGCGGATTGCGCTGGGGGGTGGGTTTTTAATTCATAGGTTTTTTAATGATTTCTAGCTTATTGTTTGTTAATGTACAGATGTGAGGCATTTCCAGATGATTGGAAGCAGATGATGCAGTTGCAAGATGTGTTTCTACTTTCTTTTGTCAGAGCCAGCATGACAGTAAAGAAGATGATTTTTGGAAGAATGCATAAGGATACTACCACAGTCAAATCATCTGCTGCAGACAATGCAAGCAAGGAGTTGGCGCTAAGACATCTCATTTTTCCGCGCTAGTTCTGTTCCAAAATCTAGTTCTAGCAAGCATATGCTTTGCTTACCTTAGACACAGCTTTCTTGAACTTGTTCAAGTAGCTGGCCTTGTTTTCAGCCACAGCTTGGTTGTGCAATTTGGAAAAGTACAGCACCTTAAAAGTGTGGCGAATTGCACGCGCCTCATTCAAAATCCGTGCATAATTGCGAAACCAAGAGAAAACTTGTTCGCAAGCCGACGTATTTGTCTTCGCAAATCGCCGAGACAAACGCTTGACGTAGAGTGGATTGTACACGCAAGTCTTCTTGCGCCTGTGGGCGTGGAACTTGTCAAGGCTCCAATATTTGATTTGGGAGAGGGACTTCTTACTTGCATGAGTCGGTGCGAAACCACAGACACGGTCCATGATGAATCCATTGACTTTCTGGTACAGAGGCAAGACTTTCTCCAACGACTTCTGGACCACTGGGTTGTTCTCCGGCTTGTCCATGGCAACCACACAAAGAATTCGTTGATCCTGCGGGTTGACTAGCATGAACCATCCATGCCCAAAGGGTTTCAAAGAACCGTCTTTCCGAGGTCGTCCTGCATGTGTGGTAGTTTCGCCACATTTGATGTGGACCTTCGAGTGACCATCTCCGACAAGTTCAGTCACTGATGCCCTCTTTTTGGGTGGGAAAGCAACCTTGTGCACATAGTCATCATACTTGCGGAGCGCAGCCTCTGAGATTTCATCTCCAATGACAATGTCTTTCTCGCACCCAATCAATGAGAGCTCCTGCAAAGCCAGCCAGTACATGACACAGTCTGCGTGCATTGCACGGAAGCGAACTTCACTGTGCTCATGGTCAAAAACTGATTTGTAAGCAGCCTCTATGGCTCGAGCGGCCAAGAAGCCTCGAAATTCCAAGGCTGAATGATATTTCAAATAATCCAAGGAGAAGCCAAGCTTGTTGTTCACAAACAGAACATCCGGGACATTCTCCAAAGTGGCTGTGTTGATCTTCTTTCCATCATCCAGCAGGAAGTTAGGTCCAAAAGTTGTGCGGCACCCATAGGCATTGCAACGCATGGTGCGTACAGTCGTTTCACATGGACCTGCCAAGGTGTACACCACAGCTGCCACATCATGCCCTTTGGAAAAGGAACGGTGTCCACAAGGGCATTTGGTGAGTTGGGTCGAATACACTTTCCGAGCTAAGGCTCCTCCAGAAATGGAATACGGCACCTGAAGCAAAGTTGAAGAGGAAGGGATGCCCAGGACAACCTTGAAGAAATAGTACCGTGGATTCAACATCATAGAGGATAGCATGCCGATGGATACTTCAACCTTGTCGTCACCATCCATTTTAATCGCAAAACCTTCTATGTGCTGCAAAGCAAAGAAATGTGAAGCCTGAATGTCAAGAACAACATATTTGCCTTGCGTCAGCGACATGTTTCGGGGGATGATCTGAAGGCTGGCACCGAGTGGACGAAGCATGACACACCCATCAAGAGCTGTAAAAGGACCATCTCGAGGACAAGCAACAGGACACCCAAGGTTCTGCAAGGCCACAACAAGACAAGCATTCTCAAAGCCATCTAAAGATCCATGACCACCCTCAAACTCCAGTGCGTTCTGCAATTCATCATCAAGCTCATCTAGTCCATCTGATTCTCCAATACCAGGGAAATCCGGATTCTGTGGCGGGTCAGCTGGCATGGCTGATGAACTAAGACTGGAATTGTTGACGCGAGACCTTTTGGCAGGCGATGGAGAAGGCGTATCCAGCTCGATGGTGTCAATGCGCTGGCTTTTGAGCTCCTTGAATTTGGAATCCACTTTTTCCTGCTTGATCTTCATGCTCATCTCATCCGGAGGCAGCAAACGCGGTGCTTGTTGGGTCTCAACTAGCTCACCACCAAACAATCCACGACCGCGAATGGTGATGGTGCGTGGGACCTGTTCTCCGCGAAGCAAGCGGGCAAGAAGTTCTTGGGACCAAATTGAATCAGCATGAAAAGACTCTGGGAGTTCATGGGCCTGCGGATTGCGTTTGTACGCCCTAAAGATTGGCCGTTCAGCTTCTGCAAGCAAATCTTTCGCCTCAGGGTTAGGCCATGGGATGAAAGGCACGCTTGTCGCACCTGTGCTAGCAAGGCGCCAATACACACCGTGATCGGTCAAGACTATAAGGTGCGTTCTGGCTAGGATAGCGGCCAAATCTGCCTTGTCCTCAACGCCAGCAAAAGAAGGAGCGACAAGGTCGAGGAAGTCTTTGTGCTCTATCTTCTGCTTTCCTGAGGCTTGCATGCCCTTCACCAAGTCTTCTTCAATCTGCATGTTGTACGGATTGTTGCAAGCATGCCGACCGGCTCCTTGGTCAAATTGCGCAGATGAATATCTGGCCCAGACGGTAGCATCCTCTTCCTGAGGCAAAGATGTAAATCTGCATCTAGAAACATCAATATATTGATAAAACTTTCGAAAACTATGTATTTGTTTGTACAGATACAGTTACCCCAAGTGTAATTATATTTTGAATTATTTTGACATAGAGATACACAAGTGAAACGTAAAAAGATAACCACAAACATATCTCTGTCGGCGAGGAGCAGACGGGTTGAGGAACGCTTTGAGGAATGAGGCATCCATTTTCTGAAGCAGACCATCATCAAAGACGCCCGGCTTGAATTTGGTGATCGGCTCCGCTTTGAAGAAGTCCAAATGCTTCGCTGTGACGATGCCCGGGACAAGATCTGTGCGTCCAGCTTGCTCAATTTCAAACCTCGACTGAGCAAAGAGGACTGTCTTGGAGCCCAAAGATTTGCCAACCCTTGTGCGGCCAATCCATGTGATAGAATGCTGCCGCATGCTTGGCAACATGTGCACGAGGATGTCGTCAAGGAACCAAGGAACAAAGCTCTTCAAAGTAAAAGGCCAATACTCAATGGTTTTGGCATTTTGTCTACCTTTGTAGTAGTTCAGCAAAGCCGTGGTAACCTTCCCCTCATTCCAACCTTCAAGAGGACCCCCGGGTTGATGTACTTGTTCATCGGTCCATTCCATAAATTGGTTCCGGTTGTTGGAGCGTGGTCCATGATCACGCATGAAGCGATAGCCATTCTCACGGGCTTGCTGATCAATGGTCATCTTCTTCTCGAACTTTGGTTTGATGATCCAAAGGCGCAATTGCATCCCACCCATGCGATCAAGCATATAATTGAAAGCAGACAGGCCTAAACGCACCTGCTGGCCCCAATCGAAACGGAAAGGATGACCATGACAAGAATTCATGCAATCCTTGGAGAAGACTTTATTCTTATGCAAGTAGATGTGCTTGAAGATGTCCACAAACTTCTCATCAGGATTAGGAGGATCAGCGGCTGGCAAGATGACTATCTGCATGCTATAGGGGACTTTCGGCTCTTCTTTCATGTTGAACGGAGGTGGAAGTTCACTGTACTTCTCCTGCGCACACAGTCGGTAGAGAGTGTTGTCCAAAAAGTCCTGCGTCACATTGAGCTTGTGATTGACAATCACATCAGCATACTGTTCGACTTTGTGGCCCATACTGTCCATGTTGCGAAGAGGCAAGTCACCGATCGTCACATCGCCCACAGGACGATCAGACTTCAAAGGCCTGCGTTCGGGACCAATAAGCTTTTGGCCATTGACTTGGACTACTGCTTCGGCAAATGTGAGTTTCCCGTCTTGGTCTCCAAGGTCTCTGTTGAAACCATCCCCTGCACCAAGCTGAAGTGCCATGGTAGGTGACAATGAGCACAAAGAAGACGTCAGGAAGCGGATGAGAGCAAATCAGATTTGAGAGCAAAATCTAGCAGTGGAAGAATCAAATGACATGGAAGTGACATCAACTACTGCAGGGACATGCATGAAAAATACCTTCAATGACAGAAGCCAGCAAATGAAGATCTTTTGTGAAACATTGCTCAGAAGTTGCATATTCAATTCTGACGTTCCAAGGAGATGAGATGTAGAGGTTCAGAATGCAGCAGATAAGAGGATGACCTGTCAGGAGTTCCAGATGCGTTGATAAGTGCATTTCTCCCAAGGAGAAAACAACACTCAAGAAAATAGAGAAGTCTGCAGAGGA
>CAXAMN010010557.1:1415315-1428338 GCA_963970005.1 Durusdinium trenchii | reverse complement strand
AAGCTTTGCTGACCCATGTGGCCGAGTTCATTTGGAATACATTCGGACTGCAAACCGTATGGCGTGCAGGTGGTTTGTTGTAAGTTTTAAGTTGGACGCATTCAGTGTTTATAAAGCGCCACGCACGTCTATGGATACAACATTGATTCATCGTTCCCCTTCCCAAAAGCATAGTTGAATAAGAGAACAATTTACACATATGGCATGGAGGGTGAAATAAGGTACAGTGCACCTCTGTGTAGTCAGGTTGGCCCTCTTGATCTATGCAGCAGAAGCAATGTCATTGACTTGGCTGGTAGAGCAGCCGGTGAGCAGCCTCCTCCGCTGGCACCCACGTGTGTCTGACACATTCGATGTGTTTCGCGCAACCTGCCACTTGAATATGACACACAAGGCTGGTCAGGCCTGTAAGCTGTATACCAGTTATCATGCATGCAGGGAATGCCCAATACATTGCCGGGGGCAGGGGGCCAATACAACTTTCCAGTGTGTCCACCCCGAAAACCAAACCGCCAATCTCCTCCATGGTCCATGGATGCCATTGCAATTGTGCTGATCGACTGGCCGCGCCTCAGGCATGGTCGACACGATGGTGGATGGGACATTATGGAGCCCGTACACCGAAGCGACATGTTGGATGGAGCAACTCTTCCCGCATAGGCTTGTTGAACTTGGGGAAACTTCGTGGCTGGAACTATGCTTCACACAGCTACAATTCACACAGGACCACTACTGTGTATACCAACAAGTCTGGCCAGAAAATGTTCCAGGGACGAAAGAAGCAGCTCAAAGCTTCTCAGTTCCTTGCTTCAATTCTGACAAGGGGTTGATTCCAAAACAGGCTTCCAACACAAGGGAAAGCAGTATTTGCACCTGTGTTTTACTGTTGTTGGACATTCCCCTCGGTGAGATCACATTCCAATTCCTTCATCAAACACGCACTCTTGCTGCGTTATATTTGGGGATCTCAACCACTATGTGTGCAAATGTGCTGGTTGTGGTATGTGTTTGGTTGAACCAGTCCAAATTATAAGGTGGGGTTAGGCTACATGACTGCTGTTCTAGGCAAATTAAAACATAATTTAGTTGATGTTCCGGCCAAACACCGCAATTGTGGTGAACCTTGGTCCTGGATATCTGGAGGTGTGAGAGATGTTTGGATCCTAAACCCTGGTGGACCAGTGTGGTTCAAGTGGTGTCACATCCACTTAAGGACCTATCCGTATCGTTTTGGTCTTCGTATTCTTCGAGTGCTACCTGAACTGATGCGCACAGGGTGCAAAACTATCCCGCCCTGTCCCAATGACTTCAACCCACTGGCGCTTTACCAAAGCCTTGAGTTCTCAGATTGGTGGCAGGACGCGGGCATGATTGAAGTGCTCCAATATCTTCGAGGGAATTGCAATCTTTCCATTCCCCCAGAGTGGCGAGATCACCTCCTCCCTAATTCAGGCTAGTTTCCAAAAGCTGCCAAGGCCGGCAACATGCCTGCCATAAATTCACAGAACGCTGAAACGCGATTTTATGTCAGGTTTGGGGCAGGAGCTCAAAAACCAGGTTTTCTACGCGTAATAGCCCGTAGAAAAATCCGTAGCCGTAAGAAACCCATAAAAACCCCGTAGAAAACCCATAAAAATCCGTAAGATCTTATGTAGTTCTACGTAGTTTTTCCGTAGTTTTTTGTAGGCTGTTTTGGAGCTGATTGACCGAACTTGACTGGTTTTTGAGCTGATATGCCTTTCTGACACAAAGAGCTGCAGGCTTTGGAATGTAATTTGAACTGTGGCTGCATGTCGTGTGTGCCATAGTAAAAAGACGAAGCTAAGCAGTGCCATTACATGTAAAAGACATGAAATAATGGGAGCCATACATGTATAGGCAGTTTGTGTGGATGCTAGAAACGGTGTTTTTCAATGGTGCTTAAGCTGTGCGTTTTGGACATTATCCAACTGCACGTTGCTAAGTTTATCCACTGCATGGAGAACGGATGTCATATGTGGCTCGGAGGGACCGGTGACTCCTGTATCGTGCGCCTGACCTTCCAAGGGTTCCTCAGCGTTCTTGGCTTGGGGCTACGATGACTGCCCCTCACTTTCCATCCAAAACGTGGAGCTGTGGTTCGTTGGCGGATGGCAACAACTTGCTCTTGGCAGCCAAGACTGAGGAACAAAAGCAATCACTTGCACAAAAAAGGAAGGCAAGGCGCATCGCACGACCTTCCTTGCTTGAATTGCATGTGCACCAAGTTGGGGTGTTGGCTTCCATTGGTGAGAACATGCAGTAGATTATATGCCCAATGCTGCAGACTTCGCAACCCGAAACAGCTGAGATATTTGAACTGGGGGATGAGGGGTAAAGCGATGTATATGTAGATGTAATCATGGTGTAACAGTTTGTCGCTGCATGGGCAGGATTTGCAAGAGCAGTTGGCAGCTCTTGAGAAGGCGGAAGACTCTTTGCACCAAAACCTTGAGGCTGCTCGTCAGACATGTGGGACACACACACATATATGCACGCCAAAGAACCTTTTTGGAATCATCCCCAACCCAAGGCTCTTGGGTTGGGGATGATTCGACCCAAGGCCTAACACAAAATGCGGTGCTAGAACAAAAGGCTTTTGATGGGATACCACACCATCAGATGTGTGCCTGCAGGTGCCTGGTGATGGGCCACACATGGATGATGAAACGCAGCCAGTGTCCTGCTGGCAGTTGGAAGGGAGTTGTTGGGAGTGGGTGGGAACATGTTAAGGCTCATGCCCTTCACAAAAACAGAAGCCACATCGGAAACACATGAAATTATTTCAACCCATTTGGACATATGTTCGATTTGGTTTACAGTCCTCCAGAGCAGCGGCGCCTGCCACCAGGCAACGGAAGCTGAACTTCAAGCTGCCGCGAAGAGACCACCTCCACCGTCGACCCAAACGACACCGGTCAAGGGTCAGGTCCCAGCGAAGAAAGTTCGTCAAGACGTCGCCTGTTTGCACTTTATACACACATACACCACATTTGTACACCAATAGCCTGTCCATCCTTTCCATGTGCAACCCACCAGAAACATTATGCATACAGCTAGGTGAGATTGAAATGAGGCCATGTGATTTAGTGCTTGTGTCATGCATGGTTTTTCCTTCAGCCGAGTGAATCATGGGGATTCTCTCCATGCAGTTTGTATATAGGCTGCAACCTCTCACAGCACACTTGAACAAAACTCTACATACCCCTTGTACAAAAGTGTTTTCCCCAAAAGGAGGTTGCTCCTACATCCCACACTTCACATCTTGAATTGCTTCAATAAGGATCCTCCTACTGCTCGCTGCGCAAAAAGCAAGGCGAAGAAGGACCTGTTACAAGCAAAGTCTGTCTATTGAGGCACATGTATTTCAAACATATACATGGGATCACTGTTTTGATATCCAATGTTGGATCAACAATCCAATGAATGCCCAGCTTATTGAAGTTGTAATGGGGTGGGTTTGAAGTTGCGGTTTATTGTGCAGGATGATGGTATGGCAGTTGACAAATCAGTGGCATCACTGCAAAGCCAGCTGGATGATGCCATGGCCCTGATTGAGAAGCTCAAGCTAGCTTCCGGGTCCAGCTCCCCTGGCAGCACAGCTACTCCACCATCCCGTTTGTCAGCTAGCACTCCAAAATCCGCGCTGTCCAAAGCTTCAAGCACTGGGTCTGCTTCTAGCCCAAAATTGTTGCGTTCCTTAAAATAGTACGATCAATACGGTTTTGCAGGGTGCTCGTAGAAGAAAAGTATAACTGACATGTTTGAAGAGAGCTTCAACTCTGGTTGGTGATTGTCCATGTTATTGACAACAACATTTACCCCTTTAAACTTTAAACGGATTTGACTTCCCTGCGCTCGCCTTCTGTCGATGGAGGCTGTCGAGGATCCGGATGACCATTCGGAGGCCTTAAAGCGATATGCGATGGTTGATGCTCGGCTGAGACGATTGCGCGAGAAGAAACCGAGCGGTAAGCTCAATGTACCTGCTGCTATTCATGATCAATGGCAGCAAGGGGGCAAAGCAAGGGATGAACTCCGTGCTTTCTTTGAAAAATATGATCTCAACAAGGAGCCATTTTTGTTTGGGGAAATATGTTAAAAGTTTAAAAATACATCACCGCTTTTGCTAGCAGGGTTTGGTCTCCATTGTAAATGGCATATTGTAGTCATCCCTTGAATGCAGGAGGTCTTCATCGCCAAAGTCGTGAAGTTGATTGAGCAAAGGAACGAGGACTCCCAAGAAATCCAATCTGGATGGTTTACGCCAGATCAGATGAAAACGGAGTTGAAATGGAGCCAGCTCCTCAACAGAAAAAGCTATGTGCATGATGTCCCAACAAGCGAACATCTTTTAAAAGGATTGGTTTTAGATATAGGAATTATAAACATGCGTGATTGTAAAGAATTCATGCATGGAGGAGATGTGGGGTGTGGGGGTGTACAAATCAAGCTTCGTCGGTATGTTAACGCGGTTAGTATTCAACGCAAAAATCTAAAATTGTTTGTGGCTCGGAAACTCTAATTCCCAGACCTGTGATATCTTTGAGTGTGGGTGTTGCTTGACATGCGCCCCTAATTGTATCTTTCATGGAGGAAAGCTGAGGTGTTAATTTTGCCTACCACAAACTGTGTCAACCGGCTATCTCAGGTCCTACATCAAGGATGCCGTGGCTTACTGCAAGAAGCATGGTCTGGTCAAGAAGCTTTGCTTGCAAAATAAGAAGCTGGCCATGACCCGTGCAACCCCCAACCAAAACCTTCATCCCCCTCCATTTTACAATTGCTTAAACTTATTTGGCTTTCTGAACCTGGTTCACCGGCCACTGGAGTTGAGGAACGACAAGTACAGCGAGAAGGTGTTCAAGTACTTTGTCGACTACTCGGACAAAGAGTCGAAGAAAAAGGTCTACACTGAGAGCCAACAGCATACTTCGACTGAGGAGAAGGCACTCATGTACATGCATTAAGAGTGTTGGCTACGTTGCATGGTGAATTCGTGGTATGTAATTTTGTGGAAACTAGTCGGTCGAGGCTAGATGTCAAGGTGACTATGAGTATACTCACTGCAAACAACACAGGGGTAGATTCCCATGCAATATGCAGGCTGAGGGGCCCAAGCTTGCTGACAAGTGGATGACACCTGTGGAGCCTCCCGCAAGTGTGCCGGAGTCTCCAACCCGCCACAAAGCCCAATCACCAGAAGAAGGGGCACTTCAGCTCGCTTTAAATAGGTGTGCGCATGGAATGGTCTCATGTATATATATGTGTGTGTATGTTCTATACGTGGTTCTTGAAACGTTGTTTTGAACTGCCAACATTTGCACAGGAAATGGATGCAGTACATGCATGGGATGTAGTTCACATGAATGGGTTATATGCACTTCTGCCCTGTGTGAACTGACCATCTTACTTCACTGAAACCCGTCGGCCATCTTAGGAAATGGAGGTGGAACAGAAGTTCGACCAGGGCATGCTGACCAAGATGAGCAAGATTACGGACTTGATGAGCAAACTCGAGGGGCTGCAGTCTACAGAAGGCTGCAATGCGGATGACCAGACACGGTGCAAGAAGTTCCTAGTCTTATGATATCCCAAGGTTTGTGCCAGGATGCAGGTATATCTATATATATACATATATTAATCGTATATATATATATATGCATGGAAACATGGCCTAAACACTCGTCCACCAGTGAAGATTCTACCAAAGAAAAAGACCCTGCGCAAAGCCCGAACATCCCACAGTGACCATCTATGCCCAGGATTGTGATGGCCTTGGATGACAAGCTCCAAGCTGCGCAAAAGGCATACGATGCCTTTGCAGAGAGCCGGTTGTCGGCTGGGACTGTGGCATCAGCTCGAACTGCGGAGAACCCCGGTTGCATGTTTGTTGGTGTGATCCGAAATCCTGAAGCATATGCCATACAGAGCCTTTGACAAAACACACGCACGCATCAACTTTCAGGATGGTTTAGCATGGGTATGTCCACTCCCATATTTACATATGTGATAGACTTATAGGTCAAGTATGTCAAATTTGAGACTGCGTAATAACGTTTTGGGATGCATGGACCTGATGACAGTACAGAGATAAAATTGACCATATATCTATACATGGCAGATTGGTAGTGTGGCTTGCCCAATGGGCTGATTCCACTCAGGACTGCCAAAGAAGTCAAGACGAAAATGCGAGACTGCATGGGCAAGATTCTGGTCTGCATTTGATGGTTCTCGTCTGGGATCCACCTGATTCGTGGAGTTCAGAAACCGGTTTGTCAATTTCAAAACATATCTAAATAACAAACTGCAATGGTGGGAGCATGAGCTTGATAGGACCTGGGCCATCTATGTTCCCCAAACATCTTCCTATACCCCAACCTTTCTGAGGGCAGCGGCGCTGTCGTCGATGGAGGCGCAAGGCAAGCCACTTGCCTGCGCTTTGGGTAGCCCGAATTGCGAAGAATGTATATCATTTGTGCGTGTGCAATGTCTGTCTAAATTGGTTCAAAAATGCCACAGTTGTTCCCAAGTTCGTGTCGGGAGTCAGTTCTGAGGGCGCTCGAGAAGACAATCAAGAAGAAGCTGAAAGAGCTTGCGGAGCAGGAGCAGGAAAAGGAAACATGAATCTGTTTCCTATGATGGGTTGCATCATGAGTGATGCCCAAACTTTTGCTTATTAGACAGCTAGCTATGGGTATGTGGCCGTGTTACAGAAACACGTGCTAGATAATTTGATTGCCCTTGTCGGGTTGGCTTAGTCGTTGCAGGGATCATGAAACTGTTCCCGCTCAATGCGAAAACCCTCGCAAGCAATGAAGAGTTTCGGAAAATGCTTCACTGCCAGCGGATGTACTTCTGACACCGCCAATCCCCCACCCCGCACTGGCACCTCGACAGCCAAGCTATCGCCGGGCCAGGTCCTGAACCTGAGCTCCATGGGCTTGCGGGTATGGTGGGCCGTGGAGTCGAGTCCTCAACCTGGTTCTTTAAAGACTTAATCATGTATGGATTGGAGTGCAACACTTGATGAAAGAACATCTCTTGCGTGGCTTCCCTTCTGGCCCAATCATCTCTATAGCACAGTGCCGCGCACAGCTCTTTTTGTAACCGCACTTTTGAGAAAACTCATCTTCAAAGCTTATATACATGCTTAAATAGCGACATACATATTGTGATCATATGTGCAATCGACGTGCTTCGCTATATGTATCTTGCAACGGAAGTGGAGTGAATATTATGAAAATGAACTTCGTGATACGCTGACCTATGAGTGCCCCATCACTTGCAAAAAACTCTGCTCCCCGCTTCCTAAAAGAAAACCAGCGTCCAGGGTTTCCAAGCTGCAATGTTAATGACGTTCAGTTATATGTGTGCCTTTTCTTAGATGCAATTTTGACGTTTCAAAATTTAAACGAGGGAAACCAAGGAATGTAGCTCCCTTCAAACCTACACCACGTGTTTGTGATGGGATAGTGCCCCAACTGGAAGTGCCTTGCCATAAACGAGGAACATTAATTTGTGCTACCTATAAGGGATGTTTGGCAACAAGCTCAGAAACCCATCATCTATATATGTCCCAAACCTGAGTTGTGAGTCTATATAGACCCTGCACATGAGCACATGCCCTTGCAACCCGCCCTAAAGAAGCAAGAGTAGACATTTACCTAGCCTATGCCTCCTATCCGCAGTGCCACAAGTCTTCTGCTGGAACTATCCTTCAACGGTGTTTGATTGAGGTAGACCGCTTCACGGACAGGATGTCAACAGCGTATTTGACAATTGGGATGACATCCAAACCAGTGGTTCGGTTTTCGTTCTACAAGGAGGACAACTTGACACTGCTCCATGCAACAACAAATTCAAGGCGTTGGTGATGGTGGGGCACAAGTCACAGCATGGATGTCCAAAATGAACGGTTATAAACTTTATAGATGGTGAAGGCCCCCCCACAGATCAAGAACACTACATGTTGGTGCAAGAGCTGACCAGTTGAAATGGGTCAGGTGAGTATCCTTTTCCATGTGCACACATGTATGTATATTATACATATATTGTGCAGGATGTCATTCTCAGTGCAAATTCGACGCGGCACGCATGCAAGCATAGATCGAAGGTGTAACCCTGCACGCATGGCAAGAAAAATGTATGATCCTCTCTATCCCCAAATTCTTCAATTGGCAAAGTTTATGTGTCACAGCACAGTTGCAAGGAGTCAAGAGTTTGCGCAACTGCGTGTCTTGAGTTCTGCATGTGGTGCATGCTTCATGATCTCATTTGTGAACATGCATGCATGCTGCATGCGTCAGTATATCTTGCGGCTGAGGTCAGCTGCCGTGACACGGTACGGCAGGCTCGTGTGACGAGGAACCCAAGCAAAGGAATGAGAGCTCTGGCGCAGGTAAGCTTGCGGAAGAGTGAGAATGGAGCTCACCGGGTGTTCAGAGAATTTGGACAATCTTTGGATATTGCAATCAGCAAAACAGACCTTCCAACAAAATCCGATTATCCTTACATCAAGCTTGGTTCGTGGCTGAAATTCTTGGTGGAGTTTGATGCTTTGGACCAACTCACAGGGGTGGAAGATGTCAAGGAGTTGGGGCCAGTGTTGGCAATGTTTTTGGAAGAGGTATCGAAGCGTTCACGGAGAACATGTCATATTCGAGCGTGAGAGGCAGGGCTTGATTGACTTGACGAAAACGCTACCGTGTCTCCTTCATGGCGACGAGGGAAGATCTTTGAAGAAAAAGCAGGTCATGATTGTATCGCTACATGGGTGCCTGGGTCGTGGTTCGCGACCTTCCAAAGCGCACGTGGAAGGACATGTCGGCAACTTGGAAAGTCATCCTCTAAATCTCAATATGATCGGAGCCACAATCAAATCCCATTTTCCAAGCTTCATCATGCCAGTAAGTCTTTACAAGGATTGCGACAATGCATTTTACCACATGTTGGACTTGGTGGCTGGGGAGCTGAAAGAGCTGTTTGAATGTGGCTTGGAGCTCGGAGGCGGCAAGTTCTTCTTGTGCTGCTTGGGCGTTAAGGGGGGACGCTCCGTTCTTGGCAAAGGCAGGCCGCTTCAACCGCTCGTTCACTAGGAGACCGACAAGGCCTAGCTCAAAGAAACCTGCAACGAGTCTTTGCCACCAGTGCATGGCTGGCAATGAGGAGTTGGGGGTTCCCTTTGAGGATTTTGGGAGAGAGGCCGCAGTGGCTCTCGACTGTGGGATCCCTTCCTGCATTTGACACTGCGTCCCCTCTCCTGAAAATCCCATTCGATGACACGGACATGGCGGGCTTCTTTCGGTGGGACTTGTTCCACAACTTCCACTTGGGGCTGGGGAAGACGTTCGTTGCATCGGCTGTATGTTGTGTCTTGGAGCTCTTGAACCCATTGAGTCTTGAAGCTGCATTCAAAGCGCTGACAGAAGACTTTGCAGCATATTGCCAATGGAAGAGACAATCTCCGTATCACAAGAAGTTGACTTCAAAGTTCTTTGGTGTTGAGGCCTCTTTCCAAGACTGGCCGGACGCTGGGTGGAGTAAGGGCGACTTCACTCGGCTCATGTGTCAGTGGTTTGAGGACTACTGCTCCAGGGAAGTTGTTGGGCACACTGAGGACCCGTTGTACTTGAAGTGTGTTGCTATGGCTTTGCAATTGAAATGTTTTTAGTTTGGTTGGGAGGGATGGGATGCATGGCTTTAGAGCTTTAAGTATGGTTACAGTTGATGTAAATGCTGTTGCTCAATGTCGTTCAGACTTCCAATCCCAGGCGGAAGCGGTATGCGATGCAAATTACTTCCTCTCTTCTCTGTACCATCAGGGCCTGTTCTTGCGGGCTCCAAAGGCTGCTGACATTGCCCAACGAGGATTGAAGTTTCTTCGGGAATATACGGTGCTGGCACAGATGAGCTTCAGGAGGAATCAAAAGCGTTTTGCATTGATTCCGAAGGGCCACTATTTACACCATCAGCTGCTAGATCTTTTGCACCAGAGCCGCAGGTGCGACTGGTGCCCGAACTTGCTGTTGTATGGTTGCCAGCTGGAAGAGGATTATGTGGGGAGACCCTCCCGGCTGAGCCGGAGGGTCTCCCCAAAAAACCGTGCCGCTAAGGGTTTTACAAAGGAGCTTCCTTGCAATTAGAAGTGCGTTGGGGGATGAAGCCGATGATGCTTCACAAGATGTTCCAACGAAAGGATCTGCTTAATCCAAGTCCAAGTGATCTACATGTTGCATGTATGGCGATGCCAAATTAGAGCGATTGTCCCAAGTCATCTTCCCACGTGTACGAATGTTGCCATGTTGAACGCACACATGTGCATGGATATGTGTGCACATGCAGTCTAAGCTAGATCTAGCATAGCAGATCCAGATCGGCTGAGCTCCAGACTCAAATTGCCAAGTGAGCAGACGAAGGTCCGCTGGGAAACAGCTGCGGTGGCCGTGGAGGGGGGGTGAAGTGGTCCAAGCATGTCCAATCATCTCAAAACACACATGTTGAAAACCAGGTTTTCCCACTCATGACCTTTAAAAAGTAGGTCACCAGAAAAAACCTTTCTTTTTCAAGGTCGCGAGGGCTGATGGTGAGACATAGACAGAGACTCAGACCAGAAAGACGGCATTCATTCTTTCGCCCAGACGGGTCAAACACTTCCGATGTAGGCACGAATTGTCGAGCAGTGTTCACGTACGACCTGTCTGGGTCGCGTCAAACCGGCCGCGGCTCGGGTGGGATGCGGCTCGTGAGCTCCAACGGCGCCGGCGGTGAAAAAGCCAAGGACTCGGCTCACCTTTCTCAGAACTCAGTTTGGATCCGTGGCGCGACCTGTCTTCTTGATGGGACTGCTGATGGCCGTTGCAGTGCATATGCTGGGAAGCCTGTGGTTTGCCGTTGGAGATAGCCCAAGGGGTTGGGTGACGGAAGAAGGTCTCCATGAACAACCACTCACCAGGCAGTACACCAGGAGCTTCCGCGGAGTCCGCCTCAGCAGACCTGTGGTTTCGCCCAACGAAATCAACGAAAACAACATTGGCCAACGGTTTTGGGTGACGTGAGGTGACGAGTTCGCCGAGGCAATCTGCTCCAACGGTTTAGGGTGTTCGGGCCGTTTCTGTTGCTTTGTTGGAACATTGGCCACTTTGGCAGGGAATCATAGCTACTTTAAAGGCAACTAGCAATCCCTTTCACAATCCAACCACATGCTGAAGAAACCGCACTGCCAGGAACTGCTAAAATTTGTTAGTGCCTGACCAGGGTCAGCTAATTTCAGCTATACAATTACTTTACTCTGCTTCAACACACTGACATGTGACAACTAGCCTCCACCCTAGCATCGATGGCCTCCAACCTAATTTGCTATGCCAGGAGCTTGGAATGGGCCTTATCGAAGTTGCCTCCTTCCTCCTTGCGCCTCACCGTGGACCTCAACACGCCCTTGGAACGTTGGCTCGGCGCCTTGGTCCGAAGATCCGGGCGCGCGCTGCGCTTCGGCTCGGCGTCTGCGTTCGCACGATTTCGCACGCACCGAGTGCCATGGTTTTGCCGAGTTTTTGGGGGCAGAATGCAACCATTGCACCATTTCGAGTCCATTTTGCTGAAATGTTCCAATTATATAAGAACGCATCAATCCTTTTAGTGATGGTGCACACACAAGAATGGTGGGGTTTGCCACAAACGTTCTGCGAGCCTCATGGAGGCATCTCAGCCACCTGTGGCATGTTGATCTCTGGATCCATCTTCGTGAGCTTTGTAACCAACACCATGGCCGATGTGGCGCGTGAGAGGAGCCAGCACGGCCGCACTGGCGGCCAGCACGCCGATGGTTGGTGTGTTAAGTTAGCACACTCTTCTGGATTTTCACCTGGCCAGTACACTGGTGGAGCATATATAATATAGACTCATGCATAAAGACTTTGCTTGAAGCAGTCACACAATTAGACAGGTAATTACGTTTGAAAAAATAACAAATAAACATGCACATGTCAGACCTAATTAAGCCTAAGACCCTTATGCATCCTTTAGGTCCAGCAAAAAGAGTTTGAGTTTTTAACTCTTAGATCCTCCACAGCTCGATGCAAGCCCTGGACAAGATACATGCCTCGACCAGGACACGCACAACCAAGATGATTGAGTCGGTCCGGAAGTACTGTGCGATCCACAGTATCTCGTACAGCTACACCATGCAGATGAAGCGCTACGTTCAACAAGAGCATCGGCGCAATGAGATGCAGGGGCACATGCCTTTCCTGCAACACCTTCCAGAGGGAATGATTCGAGAGCTCTTCCAGGAAGCTCGCAGCCCGATCCTGCATCGATGCTTAGCGGAAAATGCTGGGGCGCCAGCGGATCCCAGTGGTTTTGTTCAACCGGTCCTCCAGGCGTTTACACCACTTAGACTTGGGGCGCCACTGGGTCGGAAGAAGGCACATTTCGTGTGAAGGACGTGTTTGAGGACCGAAGCCAAGCCCAGATCTGGTCCGATGTGTTTGTTTGATCCTTCGGGGCAGAATCCGTCGCTCAGTCCTAGAAGTCTAGACCAGTCAGGACATAACTCAGGTCCGATTCTGAAGGTTACTAGTAGCGATGGCCTCCACCCTTCGGAGCCCTGTGGGGAAATTTGGGTTCAAGTTTCGAGAAATCGACCAACAGTCCAGGACCTCTTTACAATGGCTCGTCAGATCTTTGAAGAGGTCCTTCATGGTCCGTAAAACCATTCAGGTTCATCGGGTTCCCAAGCTTTGTTCACTAAGGACATGCCTTTTTCAGAGAGATCGGGCGCTCTGATCCATCCATGGAGTTAAACTTATGCAGTCAGGCTGTCTTTGAGCTTTATCACTTGCCTGGTGACATCATCTTCGACACCACCAGCAAGACCAGAGGGATGTACCTTGCTTGACTAATTGGTTCTGCCTCGGTCGACACTCCAGGGAACTCAATAGACGCCAATTCAACGAGCGATGGCCTCCACCCTAGTAGCGATGGCCTCCAAACTAGCAGTGATGG
>CAXAMN010010557.1:1372775-1415305 GCA_963970005.1 Durusdinium trenchii | reverse complement strand
CGATGGCCTCCAAACTAGCAGTGATGGCCTCCACCCTAGTAGCGATGACCTCCACCCTAGTAGCGATGGCTTGCAAGCTAGACGCGATAGCCTCCAACCTAGGGTGGCAAATCTTTTGAACAATTTCCTTTCTATATGGACCCCGGAAAACTGCAGGTATTTCATCGCCTCGGGCTTCAGTGTCTACTTCCATTGGTCGGACTCTCCAAAGCATCCCCGCTCTGCCTGTCGAGGCTCAGGCAGGACAATGACCCGGCGTAAAGATCCACCACCCTTGCATCACCCGGGCAAGACCCTTGGATCACCCGGGCTGGGGATCAAAGACTCGTTGGTTCTGGAAGGAGTCTTTTGCCCGTTCATTTGCTGATTGAAAGTGTGCGGTTGAACCAGGAAACCGTAGTGGAAGCGGTATATATTTGGATATTGATGTAATTTGATATAGTAATTAGTGATTTAGTTTATTTTCATTTGATGTTTGATCAGTAAGTTCCTCTAAGTGACCAGCCCTGTTCCGCACTTGTTTGCAGGCAACATTTTTAGCAAACTACTTGGTGTGCAACGTGGTAGTGACGTGCCAATGACGCAAACGATGCTGGAGCTGGGGGAGTATGCAGCGGAACCCGCTGTGTGGGTGAACACCTGGCGGCATCAGGGCCATTTGCAGGCAATGGTCCAGGGCAGGTCTCTCCTCGTCTCCACCGAGGACCTCTTCAAAGTCCTTCAAGGCCTCTGCTGCGTGGGTGGGAGGAGGCCCACCCCAATGGGTGGCTGACTGGGTGTGTCCGAATTGGTTAGGCTCGGAAGGTCTGCAGACAACCAGCCATAGATACAGTAGGCTATTTTACTATGATGAATAGAGGGGATACAGCACGTGAACCCACGAATTCGTACCATGGACCCAAATGGACCCCTGGATGATTTCCAAGTGACATCATTGCCACCAGCGGCACTCTCAGGCCTAGGGTCAAGTGCAGGTCAGGTGCCAGCATCTCTCAGTCGCACCAGGATATGCCAATGCCTTGGCCAACTCCGTCGTATACGCGCGCTGTTTCGTGAAGGAGTTGAACAGGAGAGCCCAACTCTGTCTCATGGAGTGCACTGGAGTTTGTGACAGTGGTCGTGGGTCAAGACAAGCATCAATCGTAAACACAGTATGTTCCAGGCAAGTACAGCGTGTTTGGACAATGTTTTATTGCGGCATCAAAACCGAATGAAGCCTTTAAAAAAGCGGTCGCTCTTTTGAAAGGCCTCACCAATTGAAAGGCACCTGGCACCGTTTTGCTGCGTCCCAGACTCTGAGGTGGACAAGTGACAGATCTTCCGCTTCCTCTCATGAAAGGTGGCTCTGAGGAAGATCTGATTTTTCAGAACCGTAAAGTCCAAGTTCGAGGCCCAAGCATGTTGACACCAAAGGTGCAACCTGTCATGCCCAATTGAGGCAAGGCTCGGGCAAAGCCTTTTGATCTTTTTTAAATATGTGTTAATTAAACGTGCAGCCACTGCCCATTGCTGGCACTGATGGCGCACAAGCGTTTTAATCACTTTGTAAGCACTTCAGCCCTTCCATACTTCTCACTACACTGATGGCGCAGGTCTGCAAGCCAGCCCATAAGCCCTCACCAAAGAAAACGAAACGCCTTCTTTCCGCCTTTGTGGGGACGCCATCGCTCTAGGGTGGAGGCCAAAAAGAGGTAATAGCTTTGTTTATGTTCTAAGTTCCAGGGTGTAACGGGGCGGTGTTCTTCGCCACTTCGTCTGAACATTGCATGTCTTACCACTTGGGAAATGGATGACCACAGGCTCAGGGCTGGAGGTGAACAGCACAAAACAGTTAGATGCCTCTTATACCCTCTTCAACTGTGTTGTTGAGAGCTCTGTCCATCCAGAAACGAACCTTCGCGTGAGAGCTCTGTCCGTGCGAAGAGATCGATCCAGGACGGCCCTTCCTAAGCCGAAAGGCCGAGCATCGAAGGTTCAGAGTCGAGACTCTGCGCGATGATTTTCCAGTGAGCTTAGAGAGCCACTGGAATCACAACGACCCAAACGACACTTTTGGAATGAACGACTTTGCCCTTTTTGGGACGGAAGAGGGTGGCCATATGTTGCCATGTTGTATTGTGTTCTTGTTTTCTTCGGTTCATCGAGAGGGTTTTACCAGATGTTTTACCATCCAGGTGTTACCAATCCATGACGCGATCGATGTGGAAGCACGCTTTATCGGCCACCGTCCGTCCGAATTGGAAGAGACGGCACGTTTCGGCACGTTTCGACCCTCAACGGATCGGATCGGCTCAAAGGATCGGATCGGACCTTCAGTGAATCACTGTGAATCATATTGTTGAAATATGTATGTTGAATCAATATGAAGTTCTGAATCACACAGTTGAGGTAGGAAACAATCCAAATGAGGTGGTGTGAACGATGAATCCAGAGTTTACAGATCAGAGTTCTCGACTCGACCTTTTGGAAGCCCTTTTTGAGCCGTACCGACATGATTCTTCACCCACGCTTTGCGGCGCTCCGAACCAAAACCGCGCTCGGTTTCGTTTGACGCGCTCGGTCGAGTCGTCGAGTCGTCGGCTCTGGCGGCTTCATCGAAGGACAAAGATGAGCTGTTTGAATTCGATGCCCATGGAAAAAGATGAAGAAAGAAACTGAAATCAGAACATCTCAGCTTTCAACCCTTTTCTCGGGAGTCATATATGCCCACATATGGCCACGGACGACAGCGTCAAGTATGAGAAGTTGGAGAACCAATCGGAGATTTAAAAGAATGCCCCACCCCCAGCTCCAAACTCCGAACTTGGCAGGAGTTGCAGTTGCTGATGGGATGGATGCAACTGGTGCTGGACCCATTTTCAAAACTGATGAACTTGAGGATCACGTTCCACACCGTTCCACACGACCCCCAGCTGCTCCCAGCTAGGCCACTGAGTCGGACCGGCTCGTCACCCGCACGCGGGCTCGTGCGGTACCGCGTTTGGCTGGTAACCCGCGGCTCCGGTTTGAAGGGCCAGTCTCACTCCGTCGCGAGCGCCTGCCGCGGGCCATGGAGGAAGCACCGGAGATCGCGGAGACCACTGCCGGAAGCCCGCAGGGAACCGAGCGGCGTGAAAAGAAGGCGCCCATCCGACGCCCAAACTCCGTGGCCCTTCCGAGGAAGATGTGTTTGGTTTTTGCCAGCTTCCAAGTCCTCAGTGACCAGACGTCGTGATTGTGGTGTAGAAGACCGTTTGTAGCTCATAAATTTTAGATAGATGACCACTGTGGCAAACTTATATCCTTCCTGGATCACAGAATTACAACCATACCAAAATCCGGCGGTGGTGACGTTGTTTTATGGCAAATACAGCCGATGGTCGCACGGTGCTTGGTGCAAATGTTTGCTTTCTTTTGTCCTTGCAGGCCTTGGACTTCTTTGAGGTCTTGGATCAAATGCAGGCAGGCAAAGAAGGAGGGTTTCGGCAGCATCATCACTGCAAAGCATCAATGGCACTCAATGGCCATCAGACAGATTCGCATGTACACCATTGAAAAGGACTTTGCCAACAAGGAATTCGACCAAGAACTCGACAGAGAAAAACAACTGGACCTGTCAACATGTGCAGTGTAGGACATCACACTTACAAAAACACCCAGCACAAGCTTCTTCGTCCAAGCAAAACGCTGCGACGGTATCGTCGACCTGCCATAGGTCCTTCAGTACCGGCTCCGGGAAGCCTATGAGGCCGATGTGGCCAGGCCGAGGACAGGTGCCCACCTTCCGCGGCACATCGCCTTTCAGACGCCGTTGCATTCACCGGGGCCTTCTCCGGGGCTACAACTTCAACATCTGCAACAGATGAGTCACCCGAGTGTTTTTTTAAGTATATTTTTTGGGGGGGGGAGGGATTAAACAAGCGTGGGGCGTGGATTCGTGGATCTTTTTCTGGGTAAATCTATGTCATCCCCATGCGAAAATGGGAACCATTTATGTTTATTCGTGTTTATTGTATGTAGTAACAAGTGCCACGCTAGTAGTAACAGGTGCATCGCTAGTAGTAACAGATGCCTTACTAGTAGTAACAAGAAGCTATTGTATGATATGCTTTTTTCTTTTTCTATGTTCCCTGGGAGCCGATCTGTCTCGTGTCCAAGGCCAGCTGAGTCAGGTGCATCCCTCAAGCCCAAAGGGCACCATCGAGGACCTGATCATGCAGAGTCAAGTGAGTCCACAGGGCACGGCCGAAGAGGTTCATGCGGCTCGCCAGGGACCACGGTCAGGTTTGATGTGTGATCAGATCTTTTTTGGTCGGGTAATGTCGGGTAATGTCTTTAGGAGGGCATGCGTCAAGGAAGATGTGTTATTAGGGGAAGGTTGGTGTGCAAAGACTGTTGCCCGCGTTGAGCCTTCTTGTGTCCGCAAGTTATCAAATGGAAGTCATGGAAGATGTCAAAATCTGAAAAAATCATCCTGCTCCTCCTTCTTTTGCCGGCCATTCGTTGGCCATTCGGCCCATCATCGCAGTGTTCAGCCATTGGTGGGTGATGGGTTATATCCCTGCGCGGCTGTTCCAGCGCGCCCCCCCAGACAACGCAGAGCCCAGCAGAAACAGCTGGAATGTCCCAAGTGCGCTGAAACCGGGAATATTTGGGAATGGACCTTCGGGAAGAGGCAAGGCTTGCGTGAGCCTATGTGTTCCTATACGACATGTGATGACATGTGCATACATCTTCCAGTTTTATTATGTTGCGCATTCCTAACGAAATGTATATTATATAGTAATTATACATGCAGGCAGCGCTACGAAATTAATTGAGTGTACCTACTGAGTTCAGAATTGTTATGTATTTGGGGTGCCATTTTTGTTCGATTAATCACGAAAGCTAGCATGCTAGCTGAGTTCTTCTTTGCTTTAGCAATGTTGTGGTGGGAGGGGCTGCGTGCCTTAAAGATTGATGTATCAAGCTAACCCCCCCCCCCCGCGGTTCAACTCCCAGCTGCGCCGCTTCGCTTATTGTTGTGGTGCATACCACCATTCCACTGAATGAATTGCGTGATAGCTCTGCTGGTGTTCAGACAGCGGCAAGGTGTGCATATGTTTGTGCAATTGTTTGCATCTACAATCCTTGGTCAAGGCATGTCCTACGGTGAGCACGCTCCATTTCACCTCCATGCTACGTCGTTCCTTCAGCCTCCGTCCAGGGTTGGCGTCGTTTTGCTGGTTCGAGTGGCTCATTCAATGCAGAAGTTAACAAGCTGATAGGTATAATGATAATGAGTTGCGTGTATATTTGAGATCATTTGAGGTAGTTCATGCTTTGCTACTTGTTGCGGCTTGGTGCTGCTGCTGCTGTTGCTGACGACGCCGCTGCTGCTGCTGCTTGCTGCCGGTGGTGCTGCTGCTGCTGCTGCTGCGGCTTGGTGCTGCGCTGCTGCTGCGTGGTGCTGCTGGCTGGCTGCTTGGCGGTTGCTGCTGGCTGCTGGCTGCAGGCGGCTGCTTCTGCTGCTGCTGCTGCTGCTGGCTGCTGCTTGCTGCATAGGACTTGTACTTCACCCTTACAAGTTGTTTACCCTATTTCTAACCTAGTGCATGCATAAGCGGGTGGTAAATTTACTCCCAAGGCTTGCTATAACCATACACAGGCTATTTCCTCAAGACACTCTATTCCTGATACCTTTTACATCCTTTTTACCAGTGCTTATCCTACACTACGGACGCCCTAGTGTATGCACAGTCCTTGATGCTTACCCCTCGTTCCGGCTCAAGGCATACATAAGCGGGGGGTAAATTTACCCCCCAGATTTGCCATAACCATAAGCCGGCTATTTCCTCAAGACACTCTGCTCCTTATACCTTTTACCAGTGCTTATCCTACACTACGGACGCCCTAGTGTTTGCACAGTCCTTGTGATGCCAGAAATGCTTACTCCTCTTTCCGGCACAAGGCATACATAAGCGGGTGGTAAATTTACCCCCCAGATTTGCAATAACCATAAGCCGGCTATTTCCTCAAGACACTCTATTCCATATACCTTTTACCCGTGCTTCTCCTACACTACGGACGCCCTAGTGTATGTACAGTCCGTATGATGTCAGAAATGCTTACCCCTCAAGGCATACAAAAGCGGAGGGTAAATTTACCCCCAGACTTGCCGATCAAGCGCAAAGTATGTACATAGCAACCTTCCTCCCAGAACATGTACTCACTACATGCTTTGCCGACTATGTGACTAGTACATCCGGTGCGATTCGGCTAGCTTTCGACCTCCTCCCCCTGGCCTCAAGTTTTGTAAATCGGACATGTTGTTGGCACGAGATGTGCTGAAATTCATGAGCATTTGTGTTGGCAAATCAGTTGCTGGAAGGTGGTCGCGGTTGCACGCACAAACTCTGACAAACGCAGGGCGAAAAAAATACATAAACACAATAAAGCTAAGGGCTGTTTCAGACGCGCATGATGCAGGTTGGATTTGATCAATTCATGATGTGCAGGCTGTCCAGAGTAATTAGGAGAATTGCTACTCTACTAGGTACCCCTAATTCAGAACACCCAGAAACTATTTCAGTTTGGGGTAGAGGTTGTTCTTTTTGAACGTTAAACTAACTTGTTTAACACATGAATTAATTAACTGAGGTCACCATCAATCAATTAATTATATATATATATTACATAATTGACCGGTACCCCCTAGTCACCCGCCTGCAAACGCACGGCGCATTATATACACGTATGCCAGACAATACATGCATGCATGGAAGACAACCGACCTACCTACACCGGAGCAGTATGGTTACTGACCACGAATCCCACACCCCCTATGTGGCTCAAAAAGATTAATGTGTTCTCAGGTCGTTTGCCCACCGCATGCCCTGAGCTCTCCTGCGTTACTGGCCTTGCCTCCATCCGGCAGCCCAGAGGAGGAAGGGTGATACCAGTGCGAAACCTACAAGGAAATCACCAGAGTCCAAGGCTCTTTCAATCCAAAGCAGCATCCAACTGATTTCATTGACTGTTTGTAAGGCTTTCTTTCTTGCAACAAACGTTGCTTGAGTCAAACCCTGCCCCCCATCCGCACAAAAACACCTCTTGGCGTGTGGAGAAGCCTCATGAGTTGGTGTTTTTCTTTTTCTCCATTCCAGAAGGAGGGGGGCGTGTCCCAGCGCATGTCCCACCACTCGAGTATGGACTCCAATGCCGCCACACCCCATAGCACGAAGATGTCCAACAAACTCATGAAGAGAGCAAGAGACTTGGCGCAAACATCTGCAAGACAGAGAGCTGGACAGGGGCTGCGTGAAAAGAGTTCCACCTCAGGTGGTCGGTGCTTCAAGTCTGCATCGTTTCGGTCTGAGACAAGCGACCAAAAGGGGTGTATTCCCGTCTTATTCAGGTTATGTTGTTTTGGAAGGTGGCTGGCAACAAGATGGTTGTATCGTTAGTTCTAGTTTGTTGCAATCCTTTTGGGGAGGGGTCAATGGTGGGGAGGGTTCATGGTGCTGGGGGCATGTTCAGTTCGGATGATTTTTCACGAAAAGACCTGAACGCCTTCCGCCTTTGTCCGTCTAACACTTCACCATTTCTTTCCTATATATAGGCAATACACTCAGGTTGAGACGACCCTGGATGTGTCTCTCTTTTTGAAGGAGCTACTAGTAACAAAGGGCATCGCTACGAACGTAGCTCCTGGCCTTACTACTAGGAACAAGAAGCTGCGAACGGAGCAAGGGCATCGCTACTTAGTAACAAAGGTTCTCGGTGCTGGATCGGATTGATCCGACCGAGCCTGTGTCATCGAGGAGAGGCCACGGAACACATGGAGGAGGAGCTGGAAGCAGAGCCTTGGAGAATGAGGCAGTGCAGCAGAGCTAGGCAGCTAGGTGGTTCAATGCTAGGGTGGTTACTTTGAGAAATGACCAGCTAAGGCTATCCAGTGACATAATGTGACATATACCAGGAGCCCCCAATCCCGTTTGGGGGGTGTTGTTTGGACCCCTTTCTGCCACTTTCTGGGGTGGTGAATGGACACTCCGGTAGCCACCAATTGGCACCCCATAGGGTCTCCTGGCAGTGACATGCAATGAGGCGGTCGCCTACTCAGAGGTAGGCGTGCTAGTTGAGAGCGCACGTTCGACCTGAGTCGGGACGACTCCCCGGTTACTCTGGAACGAGCCGGCAATGGATTCGTAGGGATTTGTAGCCTTAAACATCAGGAGCCTTCGGACATCTGCAGGAGTTTGAAGCGCAGTTTTTTCGTGCACATGAGGGGAAAGGCCCAACAGGGTGGGATCTACGGAAAAAGGAAGAGTTCACTACAAGCCCTAAGCTCGCGGGCCCTAAGCTCGCCCGCTCAGCAGCGGCCTCAACCGTTCAAGGATTCCTTGGAGTCAGCCCTTCAGCTTCGGGAGGAATGGGATCTTCCAGAAGAAAAGCTGCCTGGACAAACGCGATGAGCGCGAGATGAACATAGGAGGAGCTCCACTTCGTGGAGCGACTGAGGGGTTGAAAAGAGTCTGGCTGTGAATCAGCTGATCTAGTTTGGCTTTGTCGACCCTTGTTTGACACCATCCCAACTGTCCTCGTCTTGGAGAGTTGGCATCTGTTGGGGAAGTCCAAGAGCAAGCGCCTAAAAAACCAACCTCGCAGCCAGTGACCTCCCCAGCCGTTGTTGGAGCCATTGTGTGATTCTTTGGGGGTTCCATTGGTCCGTCTGACGGACCAGGCTGCGTTGAACACGACCTAGCTTCAAGAAAGGTTTCTCACCAAGGGTATCCAAGGGTGGTTCATTTATAACAAAACTAACAAGTTGGACCACTCATGGTTGGTATGGTTGGTGACTTTCTTCAATTCAGGCTCCACTTTAGGGGCCTAGTTGAGAACCAGGCGTAGCCCAGGGGGGTACTAAGAACCACTCAGAACCCCAATGAGGTTCGGAGAACCGATTGGGTTCGCAGAACCTCTTTTTTGGCCAGTGCAGAACCCCTTTTTTCATGGTTCTAAGAACCACCTCCTGGTACTCAGAAGGAACCCAAAGCAGGTTCCAAGAACCTTTCAGAACAAAGCCCCTCCCAACCGTGCCCCTAAAGTGGAGCCCTATCAATGGATGTCGTGGTTTTCTTGTCACGCACTTCTCGCTTCCCCGCCACCTCTGTTCCTATCACATCCTCCCCCGCTATGCCTACTCTGACAAAAAAAGAACACCCGGACTCGACGTTGATGTATTTGTGTAGAAACCAGTTGATGTAGAAACCAGTCAAGGAGCTCATTTGACTGGGTTTAGGTATACCTGGTGACCAAAGACACTGCTCCATGAGGTCAAGCAATGGTCAAGTATCAGGGTTTTACTTGGTCCTTGGCCTGTTAGGGAATATAGTTAACATATAATATAACCTTTATTCTTAAGGATAGTTTAAGATTTCACTATTGCCCAGACTGGATGGACAGCCTATAAGATTGACATTCTGTGTCCCTCTCCACATTGTTCGCTGAGACAGTCCGCACCCAGGCTGAAGGGCCTGAAGCGGCTTCAACGGAGGATGTCCGTCGGAAGCATGCAAACGATCAAGCCGCAGCACCAGAGGCGCACCCCCCGGAGCTCGGCTCGGGCGACGTGACGTAGGGGCTCCCGCGGGTCTCAGATGGACCGCAGGTCCTGTGTAGTTGCCAGGTAGAGAAGGCGACGAAAGTACGTGCGGTAGGAAGACAGGGGCTCAGCTGGAAGAGCCACCGTAACATGAAACATGGTTGGCCTCCATGACCCGAGGAGGGTATGAGCACAGGGTATGGTTCCTCTCGTTTTGAAGCTCGGGCTTTCGCACATCCGATGGAAGCTCGCTTTTGGCGGATTTGAGGTCCCTATGAAGCGTCATGGTTCACCTGTTGCATGGCATTAAAAGAAGTAAACATGAACCACACTGTGAGAACATTGACTTCTTGGGCATGCATACGTATTGTTTACCCTACTATGGGTTTCAGCACCCGATGTCGATGTTCAGTTTCGATATCCAACACCTCTCGAATCACACATAATTTGCCATATGCATGTGCAAAGCTGTGAGGAGATGGGAGGCCATGGTGTTCGAGTATCCGTTCACTCTCTTAAAAGGCATTCTCATTCATGCAAAAATCATTGAACATGGCAATAGCATGCAATGCAATAGCCTCTTCCACATTCAGTCTATACAACAAATATTAGCCAGGGGTCACAAGACGGGGTGGTGTTTGGTCCCTAAGTGAGTGGATGTGACAAGGGCACCCCTAACCTCCGAGTTCGTCACCCCGTCTTGTACCTCCAAGTTCGTCGTATTTGGGACGAAGCTTTCGCCCGATCCGATCCGTAGGGTCCCGTCCCTGGCCGATCCAATGAAGCAGGCAGTATTTGCTGAAGACGGAGCATCTCGATGCGCCCTGTTGTGTCGCCCATCCCAATTCCTGGATACGATCCTTGGGAGACGAGAAACCGAACTCGAAAGGACCACTGGTCCAGAACCAGCATGGCTATCTCGTTTCCTATATGGAATAGTTGTTGACATAGGGGCAAAGAAGAAAAACTATAGTAACAATTATTGACACGGTCACATGTATGGAATAGTTGCATGGTGCAAATATGTGTCATACGTAACTATTCCATACATGGATGGTTTGGGTATAGCTGTTGGATGCTGTTGGTGTTCAAACTTAAATTATCTTAATTGCTAGTCCAGTGGATCTCTTCGATGTATCCCTTGAAATCTGATTTGGGCCACCCGAAAGCCACGTTGAAAGATGGAGATGCCAAATGAAGCTTTCGCACGATAATTCGTTTCCTAATTTATGAAAATGAAGTAACTACATGTCCCAAGTTCACGATTCACCGCACCTGCCACGAAAAGTCGACCTCAGACCGGACATTTTTTTTGCGAGCACCCTTGATCGAAGCTATAGGCCCTGTGACCACAATGTTTGGGAATAAAAGAATCCATCCCCAGTCAGCTGGTTGAGCAATTGGTCTGGTCTAGACCATCACCATCCCTCACATGCTTTGGACACGTTGGATAGTATAAGGAAGTTTTTGGGATGCCTTGACAATCATCGCCATCCTCTTCGAGATCAGTGTGGCACCAATGCTCTTGTATCGCTTGGATGACTCCGCTCGCCGTGTGGCAGATTTGCTACAATGGATCACCACCATCTTTTGGGTCTTCGACGTGCCGGCAACCTTCTTCACGGCAACTTATGTCAATGACATTCTTTGCTTTCGCCTCCCAGATATTGCATCCGCATATCTGCGTGGTTGGTTCCTCTTCGACATGTTCATGCCCACTTGGATTTGCACCATCACCTTTTTTCAACTTGCCTTTACCCAGGCTGTCCCACTTACCACAGCCACGGGCAGGATGTTTACTGATTGTTTTTGTTCAATGGTTTGATATGGGTTGATCATTATTCTTTGTGCACCTGAAGCTGGGAATTCGGTGAGTAATGTGTTTTTTTCATGTTTTTCTTATCGCAGCTCGCAGGATGCTAGTTTCTGCGAAGCGTGAACAACATGTGGGATCTCAAACAAGTTCAAGACCTCAGTTCACTTCGCAAGCGACCAAACATCTTTGCCTAAGCATTTGACCGATGTGGAACAAAAAACACACGTTCCATCTGATTGCGCCGCGCTTTTTCGCGCTCGGTGCGACGCGCATTTTTTCGGAGACCGTTGTTCCGAGCGACCGCCCAAGGCTCGTGCCCGACCTCATCGTCCTATTGGCCCCTGAGATGGCAGACGGCCCCGCAGGTGTCTTTCGCATGGCGCGTGCGCGGCGAGTGCTGCGGCTCTTTCGCTTTGTGCAAATTGTGAGATTGTGGAAGACGCTTCAAAGCTGGTTGTCGACTTTTGAGCAGCTGGGCATGTTTTCTTATTCAAAAGACTGTCTTTTATGCCAAGATGGTCACACTCAGTGGATCTGAAGAGCGGTTTTAAAAACGTCTTTGAAGACCAGTTTGCCAGACAGTCCCACCCTTTATAAGGACTCGCTTGACCTTCTTGAGAACTCAATTTGGATCGGTTGCGCGGCCTGTTTTCTTCATGGGCCTTCTGATGGGAGTTGCAGTGCACGTGCTGGGAAGCTTGTGGTTTGCCGCTGGCGACACCCCGAGTGGCTGGGTTCTTGAAGAAGGTCTACATGAACTACCCATCACCAGGCAGTACACCAGGAGCCTTGCGTTGTTTGATTAATATGCCAATAAACCGTACACCATTCAGAATGTTGAAAAGTCCCAAAATACAGAGTGTTCCCAACAAAGCACCTTTGAGAATGGCCAGATAATGGTTTGCCTGCCTGCCAAAATCCGTGCAGCCGCAGCTTCTTGCTGCTGGATCCAGTTTCTTTTGGGGCTCCATTTCCATGTCGCTTCAGTTTCGGTCAGTGTTCTTTTTTCGGCTGCTGAAGTGAAAAATCACTGGGAAAGACTCGGAGTCTGTTAGACTCGAGTCTACACCTCAACATCAGATCTTTCAAGGTTTGGTTATGTCAACGGTTTAGTTCGCTAAATCGAATCTTGGATTCGGCTTGGAACTGTGTCTCGTCAGCTTGACGAACCGTTTTCTGCTGCACTTCAGCCGAACAATAAAAACAACAGCAACTTTGGTCGTCCACAGGAGCTTGGAATGGGCTTTGTCGAAACTGCCTCCCTCCTCCTTGCGCCTCACCGTGGAGCTCAACACGCCCTTGGAACGCTGGCTGGGTAACTTGGTGTCGCACGGCGCTGGCCCAACACGCCATGCTGCGTCGGGATCGAGGGTCGCGCTTCGAAGCGCTTGGTCATTGGCCTCATCATTCGTTGTTTCCGAGAATTTTGAGGGGGATTATCGTGTGGATACACATTTAACAGAGAACTTCGAAGGCGTTGCAGGGTCATGTGGACCAGTAGACTTGACTCGGATCTAAATCAGTTCGAGGGTTCAGCCTCTGGATTCGAGCATGAATCATTTGCTATGGGTAAGTCTGTAAGTTAGCGAGTTACATCATTTATGAATGTCTTAATAAAAGCCCCCATATATAAGAGGGTTTACAATCGAAACAGCGGGAGCATTAATAATCCATAATGTACATTGTGGGTACATGTAAATGATTCAATGCCCAAAATGTTGACATATCATCCATTTGCTAGCTAGGGGAAGTTCACTCGCCCATCCTGTCAGGAATGACCTGGTGTGATCAAATCGTCGAACCAAACGCTTTCACAAAAGTGTCACTTGAAATGTTGTTGCCTATAGGTGGTGGTTTCGGATATTTAGATATTTTTACATGTTCAACCATTAGCATGCTTGAACCACATTGTGAACCCATGCACGGACTAATACTTGTTCCTTTGTGACAGAAAAAACCACCGAGCCGTAAGGCGTTTGTGCTACATGCCTTGCATTGGTCTCGGGCTCTGTGTTTGTGAGCTTCATCACCAACACCATGGCGAATGTGGCACGAGAAAGGACGAATGGTGCGTTATGGTGCGTTATGGAACGGAAGCATCTTGGAAGCCAAACAATTACTATAATTAATTGCGTCCTTGTTACTACTAGTAAGGCACTTGTTACGAACGAAGCGATGCACTTGCTCTTTTCGGATCGGAAGCATCTTGGAAGCGGTTGCGGCCCCTCCTTTTAGGCTGTCGTTGTGGTGCACTCTGACGCATCAAGTGGATTTGGAACATGATTTGCATCAAAACTGGTTGCTTTTACCAGCAAATGACTTCTTGTGTAGGAAGCCATATTTGTACTGAGGACACCCCTACGCCCCACAATCAGTTGGCTTTGAGAAAGATTTGTTTGGTCAGCAAGTTCTGATGTTGAGCTCTGTAGCCACTATAGCTTCATGTTATAGTGGAACATAGTGGAACAGCAATTTCCTCTTGGTGTGTTTCAAGGTATACCAATGATAAGAGATGGTGTTCCTGGTTGCATCAAGTCTGCTTCTCTTCCAGGACGCGCGTGACCAAGATGATTGAGTCGGTCCGGAAGTACTGTGCGATCCACAATATCTCGTACAGCTACACCATGCAGATGAAGCGCTACGTTCAACAAGAGCATCGGCGCAATGAGATGCAGGGGCACATGCCTTTTCTGCAAAACCTTCCAGAGGGAATGATTCGAGAGCTCTTCCAGGAAGCTCGCAGCCCGATCCTGCATCGATGCTTAGCGGAGCTTTGGGAGAGAACATGTGCTCACAGCATGCGTCGGCCCTGGACGCAGTCGATGAGTCGACACATTTCCTCCAAAGGCTCCGACAGGTTAGAGTAAGACCAGCATCTTCAGCATGTGGTCCATTCTTGTGTTCTAATGTGTTCAAAGGAGCACTGCCAGGGGCTCCTGACATCGCTCCTAGGAGCAAGAAGCTACTAGGGGCTCCTGGCCTTACTACTAGGAGCGATCGGACGCTACTAGGAACAAAAGGCATCGCTACGAACGGAGCAAGTGTTTGAGGAAATTCTGCAATAGAGGTCCCACCCAGCCACCTGAAATCTTGAAGAAACAAACACCTGACCAGTGCCAAATGAATTCCCACGCAGGGTGCTCCGTTGTGGGTCCCTTCTGTTCGCTAAGGACATGCGTTTTTCAGAGAGATCGGGAAGTCTGATCCATCCATGGAGTTGAACTTATGCAGTCAGGCTGTCTTTGAGCTTTATCACTTGCCTGGTGACATCATCTTCGACACCACCACCAAGACTTTGGGGATGTACCTTTGCTGGCAATAAACAACTGTTGACCTCGGCCCCTTCTGCGTCCGCGGAATCAAATATTGATTGTCATTGACTCATTGACCCCTCAAACAGATGTGAACAGAGTGGTTTCATCCGCCTGGGAGGAGGCGATACCTCCGGATTTTGGAACGCATGACTGGTGACGTCGCGCGGTGGAGAGCAAAGTATGCCCTTGAGGGAGCAACAGGTTTATTGCCTTAGAAGAACTTAGCGGAAGAAGTTTCGCAGGTCTTTTTTTTGGAGAAGCCGCCGAGTGCTTCGAGGAATGATGTTAACCTTGAAAAGCGGACTAGGGACTTTTGGCCGGAACCTGGTTGTTCGCACAAACAAACCTGTCGTAACATCCAGTTTAAACCCATTGAACTACAGTAAACTTCTGGGTTGGCAACATCTCAAAGTCCTATGAAACCTGAAGCCTTGTCCGAAAGCCCTGTCACAAGTCTGACATGACTGTTGTGAATACCATACCTGGATCCTCTGAGTGCTGGGCCTCAATCGGGCAATATGTTTAGCTAAGGCTAGGACCTGAAAAAAAAAAAGAAAAACATCCGGATCCAAGATTCTGAATAAGAGGCTGGTGAAAGGTTGGATCATGCAAAAGGAAGTTGCCTTTGTGCCACAAGTAACTTTTCCGGACACGCTCATTCCACAACCCAACACTGGAGCCTTCCCGTTTCCCATGCCCTTGCCCGTTTTCCGAATGGCCTAAGTGCAGAACCATCACAAAATATATGCAAACATGTGCCCAAGCAAAGACTTCCAAGAACAAAACCAGCAGGAGTATGTGGCAACGAGACCCTCTTTCTTTGCAACTGTGTCTTAAAAGTTCTGTACAAAGTGATTGCTCTGCGGGAGATTTTATCTTTCCTCAGGACCTCGCACCAACAAACGTGGCAGAACTCATGGTTCTAGCATGTTCTAGCCCAAACTCTTCTTTAAGATGACTTTTTTTTCAAGATCTTCCACAAACTGAGTCCGCAAAAAGAAACGCCGGAGAGACGGCACATTGCGCCGGAGTGATGTGAGATTGGAGATACGTCCCGCCAGAAAAGGCGTCCGGACATCTGCAAGACGAGATACTGAACAACACTCGTTCTGCGAACTGGTCCGGCAGGTTCTGCAAACCTGCACAGGTAGAACTACAACCTGCACGCGCGAAAATGCGCTGTCCTGAAACACTGCTTTCTTGCCATTTCTTGCCTATGTTACGTCTGTGCTTTCAGCTTAACAAACAGCCAAAAACCACCCCCGCGTCTTGAAAGCACCAAACAACACGACCGAGACACCACCGAGGCACCACGGGACCGAGTTACGGCCCAGACACGGTGTGCGGTGTTTTTCTTCACGTCGGTGGAATGAGAAAACAGTGGAAACGGTGGAAAACGAGCACACTTTGAAAGCAAAACATGGCATCAGTAGTGGATTTACCTTGAATGCAAAGCCATGAGAATCCACATGAAGTGACTTGGAAAAACTGCCAGACAAAATCCTGAAAACCGCTGGAGTTGGAAGTCAGGCGCCCTGTAAAGGTCCGGATTGAAGATCGAGGTGTAGTGCTGTAGCAGAAGCACAGCAGGAGCACAGCAGGATAGCCTGTTCGATCGGCCCATCATCTCTGTAACAATCACAGCGGGAACAAATCACCAAGAACATCGACACCCCTGCCCCCTCCAACCCGAAAAATGTGTGTATTTTGAGTGGTGCCCCGAAGACCTGAAAGTGGACCTTTAAAGCCTGGCTTTGAAAAACCGCTCAGCAGGTACTTCATCGCCGCCGGCTTCAGTGTCTACTTCCACTGGTCAGATTCCGACCAAGTTCTCCAGGTGAAGTCCAACCACAGGATTGCCGGAGGCCTCCGGGCAACAAGTGCAGCCGCTAGTAGTAGCAAGGGCATCGCTAGTAGTAGCTTCTTGCTGCTAGTAATGCCCTGGCTACCTGAGAGGGGCGGAGATGTTCAACCTGTGACGTCAGTGAAGCACCGCTTGACGTCGCCGAGAAAATCGGGTTCACAGAGAAAAACGTGGAACATGGGTGATGGAGATGTGGATATTGAATACCACTGCTGGATCTGGATCCGGCAAAAATGACTGAATTTGAACACATATGTGGTGGGCCAACCCGAAATCACTGAGCTAGGAGATTCTAAGCATCGATATGTTCTTCGGCTCATGGTCAAGAACCCGAAGTTTGGAGCACTGATCAAACCAAGGGCCACGGGTTGCAACGGAACTTGCAATCCCATTTGGGGTGATCTCCACGCCGTTGACTGTTTCTGGGTGCCTCCCGGTCTTGTTTCAAGCTGGCAACCTGCGCAAAAGCTGGGTTGGGGTGCTTCCAGTTCCCAGAATGGTGTTTTTCTTTCCTCGGTAGTGTTTTTTCCAAAAGCTTGTGGGGGTTCGAGGGGTTCTGTCTTTTTCAAAGGAAGGACTCTTGCTCTGTCAGCAAATCGCAGCAGTTACAGTAAAGTATTTGGAGCTGGAGGAAGAATGCAGGAAGTCATCAGAGGCAGCTAGGGCAAATTTGGTTCAGCCAGTTTGACTGGTGGAGAGCATGCGTTGCTTGTTACAGAGGTAGAACTCAGAGATGAGAGAGTCAATTGAGTCTCTTTTTTGTCAGGCAATCTCTTCGGCAAATGGCTGGGTGTCCAGCGAGACTCTGATTCTGCCATCTCGCAAACCATGCTGGAAGTCGGAGAGTACGTCGCGGAACCCGCTGTGTGGGTGAACACTTGGCGCCATCAGGGAAAACTGCAGGCGGACATCGCCTGATTTGTATGTTAACTGAAGCAATGAACAGCTCCAAAACGCGGGATCACAGAACCTATGGAGAGGAGGCTTAGGCTCGTAGTTCTCGCGTTCTTTCCTGTGCTCACAGGCAGTGGTGCAGGCGAGGTCCCTCCTTGTCTCTACAGAGGACCTTTTCAAAGTACTTCAAGGCCTTGACCGAAGATGGGGGGCGTGAGGGGCGCTTGTTTCTCATGTGTTTGAAAAGACCCGAATGGACGCCCTGTTTGGTGAGGCTATGCCAATGCCCTGGCCACGACAGTGGTCTATGCGCGCTGTTTCGTGAAGGAGTTGAACAGACGAGCTCATTTGAGTCACGACCTCGGGATGGACACGTGTGAAGTCAGTAATTGGATGTAATTTGGTCATTGTCACACACCCAACTTGGAACCAGTCACGGCATATTTTAGCCGCTGACATCGGCGGTTTACACCGGTGGTGTCGGGCTTGAGCCGCTGACTCCGAGGTGGACAAGTGACGGATCTTCCACTGGCCTTCATGAAGCCTGGAGTTATTGAGTTGTCCCCTCCCAGTGACCCTCCAAAAAGGGACCCGCCGTTGAGTGGGCCCGGCCCTGTTTGGAAACGAAAACGGACCCGCACCGGCGGCAACGGAGAACCTGGTCTGAGTTTTCGGTGAGTTGGTGGAGTTTTCGGTGGAATCGGACGACCGAATCTTGATGAATCATCCACCCATATGAAGAGGCTTTTGCAATCCAAATAATAGGTAGGGGTTTGATGAATCAAGATTCTGCATTAGGGCGAATGACTCAGAATGACTGTTCCAGCTGATCATCCAAGGAAGGGTGGTTCAGAGGAGGATCTCAGCTTTGCAATGCCACGAGCACCCAAAATCAAGCAAGTCGTGCCAAGTTGAGCAGAAGGTTACTGTATACATCTGCTGATCGCTCCCCCTCAAGGGGGGGTTCGGCTGGCACAAGCGCTTGATGTTTCACTTCATGACATGTCGCGAAAGTTTTGGCGTAGGACTTAGGGCTGGGCGCGAGGTCGTGATGTCAAAGTGTCACTCGTCAGTTTAAAGCATGAATGCAACACTCGAATCCAGAAAAATCACCAATCACCGATAGTGTTTTGAAAGATTTTGAAAGGTGTGTTGTTTTGCATCGGCCAATCGCTGAGTAGTTGAGTAGTGTTTGTTGTATTCTGTTGTCACGTCCGTTTGTTCGGCCCAGACCTTCAGAAATGCCCCCCGCTTCGGCGAGCGAGGTGTGGCTCAAAGATTTTGTTCATGCCACCCAAAGTATGGTTTCCATGGAGCACAGATCACAAAAAAGGGGCTCTTACAAGACACCTCGAACTGGGGGCACATGGAATTTTGAGGTTTGTGAGTTTTGAGCCATACTCTAATCTTACCAAGGGCTGTTCTTTGGCTGGGGTGCTGGCGTAGTTTGGCGGCCGCTCCTCAAACCCAAAGTCGGCCAAGACTCGTTTGGCAGTCGCCGGACATTTTTTTTGCACATCTGAGAAGGAGTTTGAAGGAGTTCCTCGAGTGGCAAGTCCAGAACTCTCTTCACCAGTTGCATACCTATGTAAGTCACAGCGAGCGATTGAAAATGGATCTCCTGCTTTGGGCTTGCGGAAGATGATGGACGTTTGGGAAATCCAGATACTGAGGGGAACGGCTGAGTCCGAAGCAGCTGCTGACAGCAGGTGACAGCATCAAAATCAATTCCCCCATCATCCCCTGTGTCCAAGCAACAGCAGAAAGTTTGCTCCTGGTGCAGGAACCATGTTTTGTCGGTTTTGTTTTACTGTAGTTTCTTAGAAGCCAGGGTGTTTGCTTCCACCATTGTTGGAGGGATCCAATAGCCCACGACCGAAACACCCGCTCTTTCGCAGAGAGTCTCAGCTCACAGGAAGGGTATCCATCAAGGCTAAAAGAAGTGGAGATCTTGTCTGGACTGGATGCTGTTTCCACCTCAACAGACCGGCAACAGAAAGCAATGGAAATGGGAGTCTTTAAAAGAGACAGAGTAAGCCACCCACGAATTTCTTTGGACACGGTTGTGTGCAATGCAGAGCATTCAGCAAAGTGGTCCCTTTTGCTGGAGCAGGAAGATTCGAGTGGTTGCTCCATGCCTGCCACACCCTGTGCAATATTCACCTGGCAAGAGTTAAGCCATGGAGATTTACCAGATTGTTGCTTTGTTTGTAATTGAGATGTGATTGCAATCATCCGTTCGGATGAGTGAGTATGTTTATATAGTTCCCGAACTGATTCCGCAGTTGACTCGCCATCTAACTGCAATGCACCACGCATGCACCTCCATGCCGTGAGACGCCACCTGCGCGTGTGACCGGTTGGACCTCTCTCCATGGCGGGTCGGGGAAGCTCAGTTGGACGAAGCCGGGTCCGCGGGTTACGCCGAAGAAGCACGCAGCGGAACAGACGCGCCAGGAACCGGCGCCAGGAAGCGACGTCAGTGAGTGATATGCAGTGGGCAAACTCGACTGTCCGGAGGCGCTTGCGGCTCTCCACCATCCTGGATCGCACTGGGGCAAGGTTTTGATGTTTCTCCAGGTATTGCGACTTTAATGATCTCTTCTACAATTGGTTCAGGTCATTTCCAGGAAATGTATTTTTTACTATTTGTTCATTTGCAGGAAGCTTTCCTGTGGCTACATGCGCTTGCCACCTGGTCGGTACACAGTTGCTTCCGTCGGTGAACACCGAGGCCGCTATTTCCTGCGGTGCGCCTCGCTGGAGGAGGTGTGTTGGGTCTGCGTTCGCGTCCGCGTGATGATCCAGGTTTTTGAGCGGGCTTGGACAGCAAGCTGCAGGACCGGTCCGTTCAAAAGCGATCTTCGTCAAACCCGTTCAAACCTCCAAAAAGGGCCAAAACAAATGGCGGAGTGCTAAAATGGAAGGATTGCATTCTTTTGTTGGGTCTGCTGTTTACGCTGAGTGAGTGGGGCACGGTTGATGTACCCAACTTGGTCAGGTTGAGTGGAAGGGGAAGGCATTGAATGAATCGAATGGAATATATGTGAATGGTTGGTTTGTTTGCTTGCCCGTATGTCGTGGATTTATATCATTGTTGCCTCCACTATTATGAAAAAGTTTCAAGCAATGTAGTGTGATTATATAAATGTGTCATGTAGTACAGTTGGGTAATGTAAGAATGCATGTGCATGTCACATGCTGTCCAAGCATTTCCAAACCCGGGGTAGAACCCGCTGTCAAGGTCCAGGCGTCACGCAGCTCGAAAGGTGGGTGCTTTTCTGGCATCACCCCTTGTTCCGAAAAGATGTGAACAGAAAAGGAACCTCCATGAACCTCCCAAGCCTGCCAGGCGGCCGTATGGAGGACACCAGTGGGTGAATACACTCACAAAGGGACACAACGGCAGCCGTCACGGCAGCCGCATGGATCATGTGGACATCCCAAACGGACGAGTCATCAGCGGCCGTCTACAGCGGCCAGATGGTGTTTTTGTTCAGCTCTACACATCTGAATGCAATGTCGACTATGCTGCTCCACAGGTTGACACACATGGCTAACATTGCTACATTGCATGTTTCCTTAGGAACCCGTCCTTTTGGGTTTCCCGCCAACAACAAATATTTGAGAGTGAGTGTTTCGACGAGAGATTTCCGCGCAGGCGACGGTTTTCAGTCGCCTCAGATGCCTCAGACACACTTGTTCGGGTCTCATTCTCACCTCCCCCCCCCTGTTTGCTGAGAGCGATTGTTGAAAGGTGGATCCTCGTGTTTTTGTGCCTTGGCAGGTCCGGGAGTAAAACTCACATTAGGGTGGTTCTTAGATGAGTGTTTTTGGAGGGGGGCAGCCTGGCTGAGGAGGTGCAGGAGCCAACAAAACACGTAACGCACTCTTTTGGTACGATTGCCTGTCCTGAGCATTTCAAGGGCACCAATGGGTTGTGAAAGGAGTGGCTGGACCGGTTTGCATCCTGGTGACTGCTAACACAGTATTGGCTCAAAAAACTCAATTAGGCCAGTGGGTGATTGTATGAAAAGCTGACATTTTGCTCCTATATTTTTTAAAGCGCTATACGGATGCCAGCCTGCTCTAAATACCACGCATTTCATATTTCCAAAGCCGACTTAAACACAATCAGCCAGGACGTAAGTGCGTCTTTCAGTACACCCCCATTGGAGTGTCCACGGATGCCTAGTTCAGAAGGAATGAGGAAGCAAGTGAGTGCATAAAAGGTTCATGGATACCACGTGCCCAGGTTCTGGATGCCACCTTGGGCTGCATTGCAGCTGCATATCACGAACGCACCACTTCTGGCACGTATTGCCTACAGTAGTTGGTGTGTACTGAGCTGCACTGCTTTGCATTGGTGGTTGGAGCTATCGCCACGTGGCTCATCGGGCCAGCTTTGCAATGCCCAATGGATGTGATCTCCCTATTGGGGAGGCGCTCCTTGTGACTGAGCATAACTTTGGTATGTCAAAAGTGTGCCTGGGTGTGGCCGATAGTTGAGTGAAGCATGGTGGTCACATAGATCATTTCATCCTTGGGTTGTTTTTCCACGTTGTCAGGCTCCTCCAGTGCCAGAGGTCGAAGAGCTTGAGCCGACCAAGCCAGGTCGGAAGAACCTGGGGTCAAAGGTTTCCAACTTGTTCAGCCCACTTTGTGACGACCATGTTGCTTTGTTCAGAATGAGGATTGGAATGCGTAAAGGACAATTCACACTGAAAACGTGCGTGTCTAGAGTTTGTACATCTCTGCAAGATGTTGGTGGTGAATTCCTGGAGGTGAACGTTCTTTGCAGGAAAAATGTGAGGACCCTCGATTAGGTGCATAGAGTTTATTGGCGGCCTAAACATCCTTAAGTCTTTAAGCCACTGTTCATCAGGCATCCTGGCACTCCAGTATTCCAAAATACATTGAAAGGCCATAAAGCTGGCAGCTCAATCACATTTCACACTCGTTGTTCCGCTTAAGTTTTTACCCTTGTGGGATTTCGCGTCAGCCTAAGCAAGTTGCCAAGGACTCGCCATGAAGGAATCTAAACGCACCGCACCTCTTCGGAAGTCGACTGAGTGTGCCGCACACGTCACGTCGATGGGCGTCCGTGACTCCAAACGACTTGAGCGACAGCCTCCAGGCGGCGGAGCTGTGGACCTTGAGGTGCGTTTCGCGGGTTTCGCGGGGATGGAAGACGAGGACGGATTCGGCGGATTCAGCTGTGGATCAAAACACGGAGCCCGTGTCACTTGGTAGTTTGACCTCCCAGGTATATGTTAACCTAGAAAAACCGCGTTTTGACCCCACAAAACATCTCATGGAAGATGCAGAGGTTCCAACCCTTTCAACCCCGAAAGAAACAGAAACTGGCGAAGATGAGGACCTCCTGAAACCACCAGCAGCGTGACAATTTGGCGTTGGATTGTTGAAGCGTTGAAGGTAAAATGGGTACATGAAGACGACACGAAGTCGGTGGACGTTGACCACCAGTGAGCTGGATCGAGGCCTGTCGTTCTGTCGCACCTGGCGTTCTGAAACCTTGTTGTCATCCAAGTGTTTTTATTTTGTTGGTGGGTCTGTTCATTGTTCACTTTTGGAACCACATCATTAGAGGTTTGACTCAAGTTCCTCACAAACATGAAGAGTGATTATGAAAAAGATAGGCTCCCTGACCCTATCATGGAAGTGGAAGACCACATATATGTGTAGAAGAAATTTGTCATCCAAGTGCCCATTCCATTTCAGGGAGTGCTGGAGCCGGCTCCGGAATTCACTGCCACGCCGGGTTGTTGTGGGCCCATTGTCCTTACAGCTGTGGAAATCTTTTGGTGAAGCTCTTGGGACGAGGGCAGGAGTCAGAAGCTCCCAATGTCACCAAGAGGAAAAGCCAAGCGCCCTCCAAAAAGCACCCCTGGGAGCAAGGTCAACTGTTTTGCTGATTGTGAGATGTGTTCCAGAGATGTGTTCCAGAACTGTTCGAAGTTGAAGTGACATGCAAAAGCCATCGGTTTGGAGCCCTTCCTTGCGCTTGGTCGTCCCTTTGTTTGTTTTTCGGTCTGGTGCCTCTGAAACCACAAAAGAAGCTCGGCCGTCCATCAACGACCAGGTCGATTTGGACACTTCATTCCCAGGCCGTCGGATTGCGCCCGACTGTGTTCTTTGTTTGCAACGTCTCAGTGAGCCGACGTTGTCCAGGTGGTCCTTAAGTCGAACCTTCTTCCATCGAACTTACCTCGACCGATCGGTAGGGAAAACATGCTCCATGCTCCACCGATCTCCGTTTTCGACTGTCAAGACCTAGAAGCATTGACCCAGTCGATGGCAGACCAGACCCAGTCGATGACATTGAGTAGCAGCATTGTCACTAGTTAGCCAGTGAAAACATCAGTTTTTGGGTTGGCCAGCTCAACGATATCGGTTTTTCTGCAGGCAAGCTTCATTCATTGACCACAGAATCTGAGTCCAGGTCTTTCTTTGCCCGAGATGATCGAAGCGGGGCCCTTAAGCATAAACAGAGCCGCAGATGGACACAAGAGCTCTGTTTTTGCTCGAAGAAGGCCGCAGATGGATAAAACTTGTGTTTGAGCTTGTTGTCCTTCAGATTTTTCAATGTTTATATTTCTATGTTTATATGTGGCACATCATATGTTGTGGCCGCGGCCGTTTGCAAGTCAGCTCCGTTCATGCAGAGCCCAAGCCCTCCTAGCCTAGGATTTGCAAACTTCGCTACATCACCCACCTAGCCATGGCAAGGGCACATCATTCATTAGTCATAAGTTGTGCAGCAAGCAGGGGATCGCAGACTGTTTTGGCCCCAAATTCGCACTCATCCAGCAGACATCAGCGGACACAGGCAAAGGTTTTCCTTCGCATGGACATGTTGTTAAAATATGTTTAAATGTGTCGCCGCTTTTTAACCACCGCTCACAAGAAGAATACAAGTCATCGCTAATTCACCACCAGTTAATCCAAATAAGTCTTATCCAGAGGATTCCAGAGACATGTACGACATAGAGAGCATCAAGGAAGCCCACTTGAAGATCCAACTCATCTACCAGATTCCACCAGTGGCACATCCTTTGCCTCCAGTCATTTGGGCAGCACCTGCTTGGAGCCCAGCAAGAGCGGCGCTTCTGCGGGCTTTTGCTTCGGGGCCTGCACATGGAAGAGAGAAAACATCACTGACCAAGTGTCCCCCCAGATGAACTCACAAGGTGTGCAAATGGCTGGGGGAATCTTCGAGAAGCAGAGTTTTTGCCATGAAAAGACACGGTTTGGAGATAAGACTTGGCATGAGCATGGTGGGTGGGGGGGATGGCAACTTCTGTTGGAGAAAGAGCATGGCAGGCTTGGCAGGTCTTTAGCTATAGGGAGAATCAGCACCCCATTTGATGTTCTGAGTTGGACATCTTCCAAGGCAAGCGTGGCTTCTTAAGTCCAGATTGAGCCAGGGATCTTAACTACCCCTTATCTTACTACAAGCCTTTGGAGTCCGACGAATTCCACTTTACATATAAATAACTATACTCCAGGAGTCACAAAGGGGTGGTGTTTAGTCCCCAAGTGAGTGGATGTTCTGGGCACCCCTAACCTCCATGGATCGCACCCCGACATGTGACTGCTGCCTTGGAAATACCCCTTGCTCCAGATCGCTCGCTCGTGAAAACAGCCCCGATCTGACCTCGTTTTTCGAGCCTCGCAGCTGCTGAGGTCCGACGGCGCCGGCGCCGGATGAGTCGCGAACCCCGGTGCCACGCGAACCGGCGGCCGGCGACGTAGGGGCGGTCGGCCGCGGGCCGCGGGTCGGCCGGAGGTCCTCTGGGCGAAAACCGAAGAGAAACCCAGGTAGTGTCAAAAGCTTATAGACCAGGAAGGATTTTGCCCGACCAGATTTGAGACGTTATATGTGTATATATGTGTGTTTATGTGTTTACATTCATTCATTGGGTTTGCAGAGATTGCTTTTGCTCCATGCGAGGCAATGCTTGATGTTTGCATCATCATCATCGTCGTCGTCGTCGTCGTCATCATCGTCATCATCATTCATGACGCTGAATATTCGATCAATAGGTGGTGAAGGGTCATTGGTTTCAAGACATCCAACGGGCTGAACTGTCAAGAACTTGATTTCGCATGGGCAGAAATCTCTCCCTTGTCTTGATTCAGTAGATTTGAGAAGCACCCCTTTGGATAAAGTCATACCTACCGGTTTGCGGCTGCACAAGTTCAACGCAATTCACTTTAGATTGGGGAGGAGAAGAGATGAGAAGAGAGAGATCAGCATAAAGAATGAACAAAGATGCAGTGGGTGCAGCTTCGGCTTCCATGTTGGCTTGGTGGGATTGACGACGCGACCTGATTCTCATGCATGAAATGTTGCCATATGTGACCAATGTTGCCACTAAGTCGATGGCCTTCGGGCCTTCGGGTCACCGGCGATGGATGCCCGGTCGCGGCCGTGAACAGTCGCGACGCGACCCAGGTCGCGACTTGGTCACCTTCAATCGGACCGAGAGGTGCGACTTGGGAGTCATCGTCGACGCGGCGAGGACACGGGGTCGTCGCGTTCGAGCGGTGAAAGGAATGGATTCACCAGGAAAGGTCTGCGGAAGGTCTGCAGATGAGCATGGATGAGCCATGTGTCCTGAAGAGGAGTTATTCACTGTTATTCATACATATACTTATTTCCCAAAGACGCGAGCTTGTCGCACAGGACATAACTTGAATATGGGAGACTGGACTCTACCATCGTTTGCTGTTCGCGATGGGACACGCGCAGCTGTAGATCTAAAATACTAAAGCACAGGGAAGATTAGACATACTTAGCGCTCACAGACAGACTTGACCTCAAAAACCAGAAACCAGCATGGGACCAGCTTGTTCACCGCCAGGGACAGGCAGAAACTAGGGACCATCCGAGACTTGCCAGGGACCGGCAGAACAAGGATGCAGTGGAGCGGCTTTGTACCGACATGGGCTGCTCCGAGCCCGTGGCCAGGCGGGGTGCGAAACCACCGGTGAAGACGGGAAACCGGGGGGGAAATGAACGAAGAACTTGATCAGTCAAAACCACGGTTCGGCGTGATAGTTGGAGCCCTAGAGCGCTTGCAAAGAAGGCTTTCTGTGCACCAACAGTACTACTAGGAGCTTCCTGGCATCACTACTAGGAGCAAGGACACTACTAGGGGCTCGTGGCCTTAGTACTAGTAACAAGAAGCTACTAGGGGCTCTTGGCAACGCTTTACACTTTATTGTTTCCCAAGAAAGCAGCAACATTTGTTTGCCAACTTCTGACTGTGCATTCATCGTGGACCCCTTTCGGTAGCTCCATAGATTCAACCCATTTACCAGAAACGAAGTAACAACCTATTGTTCTGTGTCAACTCCTCACAGAAGAGGTTGTGTGGCAGATCATCCTTTCGTTCAAGTTGGTTGTTGGTTCTTGCGTCGCAGGAACTTCCTTAAGTACAAGAAGTTTGGGCCTTCATCTCAGCACACGAGACGGTCTATGAAGCTCTCGCAGGGTTTTACAGTGCCGATCGTTTTGTTGTGTGAGCCAGCAACGATATTGAGTTGGAAAAGAAAACAAACGTGTGCGTCTATGAACTGCTGCATTGCGTTTGCACTGCGCTTCTCCACAGGCTGCACTAAGCCTCCCAAAACATGCCAAGGGTGTAGGCTCCGCCGGAGTCCGAAGAGCTATGTCTTCCCCAAAAGCCATTGGCACAGAGAGATGTCTTTTTCATCGTCATCGCTTCGCGATGACTCCCGTGTGGTCTCATGTCTCAACGGACTTGCCAGCGGGGCGTCTCGCATGGAAGCCTGCCCCACCCTGCCCCCAATGGAGCCACGTGAAAAAGAGATAATAACCCAATCATCAACACTTCCATGCACTTGTTCAACCATGCATCAACACACTTGAACCCCTCAAACAAAGAGGGTAGTAACGTGATGTGACGAACACGAACACGTCCACGAGCACGAGCCTATACCATATGAACCTGAAGGCACCAGCCTCGCTCGTCTGAAGCCTTCCAAGCGGCATGGCGGCATGACACCGACCGAGGATCGGCCCCTTGGCGGACTTCGGCGCCGAGCGGGCGAGGCGTGTAGCAACCCGAAGCTGCGTTGGGGTTGAATTCAGACGGGCAGAATGAAGCAAGGGATAGCGCGAAAAATGATGCACATCTATGGAGAGTTTCCGATGAGCCGGAGCTGTTACTTTCCAACAAAAACAAGCACCAAAGGGATTCACTAGGTGGAGGTCCCGCCCCTGTGGCGGTTGAGTGCCACTGAAGAAGGTATAGATCAAATTTCAGCACCGTGGGGATGGTGGATTGGTGGATTGGCGGCGGTTGAGGGTGTGCGCGCACCAGGCGGCATCGCGAAAAGCAGCGGGATAGCACAGAGGATCAAGAGGCTTGGGCATAGCACGTCCGGCGAGTGATTTCTTCACAAAGAGGCGGCCTCGAGTGCCTCACGGAGATGTGTGGGGAGTTTCTGTGTGACTTGTCCTGAAGCGCAAAATATACCAGCTGCAACTCCTGTAACTTTGGCTTCTTGCGAGGGTGGCGACATCCTGCAGAAGATGAGAAGGCCTGAGAATGCGAGACATTTACATCATCTTAGCACAACATGTTTATATTGCAATGTGAATGCATTTCAATGCATGGGACCTGAGAAAAGTTATTCTATTGATGGGAAGAATACGTGACTTCTTTGACATCTCAACGCCACAGATCTACCATTAAGACCTGTTACCGGTTGCAGATTGAGACCTCGTGTTTTAGAGACTTGCTGCCGATTGGCCGGTCTCAAATGTGTAAACCAGTACAGAGTTATTTCGTTCAGCAAGAGCTGAGAAGAAGCATCTACGAAACAATTATTTTGAGATGAATCTACACTTGGTCACATGGTCCTAGGACTCTAGGACCTTCTTTCTTGTTGCTCCATCCAGAAGCAAGATCCAGACCAAGACCATTCACTAGAGGTTCCCTCTGGAACCGCGCCACAGGGTGAACGACCTGGAAAAGCGCTTGAGAGAGCAGAAGGAGCAGGAGGAACGGGAAGAGCAGGAATTCCTGGAGGACCGACCATAACAGACCAACGACTGCGGAGTTCCAACTGTTTCATGTCAACTGGAGAGAAGAAGAAGAGAGGCAACCAGAGGCAAACCGGCCAAGCAGGCAGTATTTGAGCATTGCAAGCGCAAAATCCAGTACTGGTATACCCTTATAGAGGGCCTGTGACCTATGGCATCCTATGGCTATTATAATGATAAGTAGCGAAAGAAAATGGAAGAGAACTGGTCGACGAACAGGGTGATGACCCGAATTAATAGTTTAAACAAGATCTGCAGCGAGGCAGAGTGGGAAATGAATGGAAATGGCGCTGTGCAGTTCTTGTGCCCATGCAACTGCATAGAACAGTCTTGTGTACAAGTTTGATTTCTCGAGCTGCCAAAAGGTGTCAATTTTCTAGAGAAAAACAAACGGACAGTAGTGGAACACATGCCACGACGGCGGAGGAACAGAGGAGACAGAAACGATTGGATACCTTACAGTACTGTGTTTTTATGTGTGAATGGATCAGCTGTGTTCGTCGGATGTTCCACATGTTTTTGATATGGTGAAAAACGCAACCCGGGCTGCAGGAGATGAAGAAGAAACGACAGGCAAAGCGTGCAGGTCTGAAGCCCTTGGGCCCCGTCGGAGCCTCGTTTCTGAAAGTTGACGTGGAAAAACATCGTGTGAAAAGACCGGAAAAAAAAGACGTATAGACTCCAACGTGCGAGGTCCTTTTCCAGTGAAGCCTTTTTCCATGTGCAAACCCGACCGCCCCGGCGGCCAAACGCGAAGGTCATGGCGCGCGAGGAAGCAGTGGACCCCTTGCAGAAGGTGGCCGCTCGGCTTGTAGAGCAAAGATGCCCAGGTCAAGGATGGTAGGGGAGGTGAGCCAGGTCTGGAAGAGAGGCATTTTCCTGGTTCTTTTGTTTGACTTCAATCGAAAAGAAGGTTGTCCTTCTCTTCCCAGAGAGTCCTTGATCTGTTCACACCAATCGGGAGACGGGGAGACGGGCTGGGCCTCCGAGGCCACACCGGAAGAAAGAGAACCCGAAGAACCGCAGGCGGATCGATGTCGGGCGGAGACATGCCCGGAACTGGACTCCTCTGGACTCATTTTTACCTCACCTACACCTACACCTACATGACGCATATAGTCACGTTAGTCATAATCCACCACTGGTCCGGAGTAAAATGAATCCTGACTGGACTCTGAGGGATGAATGGTGCGAGTTTCATGAGCGCCCTGCAGAGTAGCTGTTTGAGTACATGCCAGCAATCAAGTAGCTTCATTGAAGCCGTTCTTGTGCAGAGTAGCTATCAAACCTACATTCACATGCAACGGATCCGACCAAATCGATGGGGTCCTTCCTACCGTCATGTCCTAGTCCTGACCCGCCGAACTGGGAGTGTTCCGGCGGATCGGCCAGTTCCGGCACGAAAAAACAGTCTCTCTGGCCATGTCAGCCATGAGGCTTCTGCAGGGTGTTCTTGAGAGTTCTTCCAAAAGTACACCAGGCTTTTCAATCATTCGGACATATGTTGAACTCATCCATGGGCCCAACGTGGATTGGAAAACGGCCCTGATCTCGGAGGATCTTCCGTTCAATGCGAAGACCAAACCGGTCTAGCGAACATCGATGATTGTCATGGGAGTGTAGGGACCTCGTTTGGAGCTTGCACGTGCAAACCATCAGGCGCCGCCAGAGCCCGAGGGCAGCGGGCAATGGCAAAGCGTGCCACGCGTGTCAGCGGATTGGAGCCTTGGAAGCGACGCATTGCTTGGCCGGTGGCCAAGTAGGCAAAGCCAGACCTATACGTGCATAGTATATCCACTGCATATCCGTTTTGTTTTGCATGTTTCAACAAAGACTTCACCAGTCATCAGAATATCAGATTTCACCCAACTTGTCATTGATCAGCCCAATAAGACCCTGAGAACATCTGAGAACTATATATTCCACATGGATTCACTCACTCCTTTTCAAAGACACCCATGGAGCTGGGTGTTCACCAGGGCAAACCCGATCTGGGTGAACGGACTGTCCGTTGGAGCGGTCGAAAAACCGGGACGAAGCCGGATCGAAGGGGTGTCTTTCACGCCAAGGAAGAAGGAAGAGGAGGAGAAGAAGCGAAAGCTGCAGGAGAAGAAGCGAAAGGGGACCGAGACGTTTCCCCAGAAACTGTTTTTCAATACGCGATGTCGAGTCTAAAGTTGTTGGGCTTTACAAAAGCTTCTTCATGTTCATATAGCTCAGCTCTCAGAAATTTCTGCTGGATTCAGCTTCACTTTTCAGTTTGGCTTAAAACTCATGTTTTTTCCATGATTGTGGTGGAAGATATATGTGATATCATGTGTGTGTGTGTGTGTCCCCTTCAAGTCCCCAGCAGTTCTCCACATTTGTGGCTGTTCTTTGAAAATGAGAATCGGGTGGAAGCAGGTGAGTCTTCCGGCATTGACCTCTGCGAAAACCTGTCCGTTGACAGATTGAATCGCTGGAATGGCGAAGGAGCAGCAGCATCATAAGCACCACAAGAAAAAGAAGAAGCGCAGACGAGACGATGACCCTGGGCAAGTGTGAGAGCGTCCTGTTTGTTTTGGGAGAAGGAAGCTGTCAACCAAGCTGTGGGACTATGGTGGACGAGGGGTACAGAATGAAGACTCACAAGAAGGTTTCTCCAGCTAAATGTCAATGTAAAAGAACATCTCAAATTTGAGAACACAAGATTCCACAATCGCCCCTCCAACTCAACCACATTATGAAGGAGGCTTTCGGTCAATGCAGCTGCTTGCGGGCCTTCACGGATCTATCAAGTGACTCGGGATCAAGCACATGGAGTCTTCCAAGGAAGAGAAGTCGGAGGAGTCTGAGCACGCCGTAAAGAAGAGGCGCCAATGAGAAAAGCACAGCACGTGAGGAAGATTGAAAAAAGATGGCGTGAAGAGGTGCAAGCTATGACATGGTCAGACCAAGAAAGATTATTTGCCAGCAAAAAGTGTCAAACGACCCTGGCTTAGAGCGAATCCTTTCATGAATTTCCACCACTTGAGGGGGAATATGATATGTTATGAAAAAAGGTGATGGATTGCAGACGTTGCACAACGAGATCAACAAATCAAACTTGGCACCCAAAGATTGTAAAACTGCTCAACCGTAGTCCCCTTGTTCAACCGTTCAACCCATGTTCCTCACCTCTCCAGCAGTTCCGAGCTCAAAAACCGACGCCACGTTCCTTGCCAGGGCGCGCTCACGCTCACGTTCCGCTCACGTCGAGGAGGAGCGAAAAAGTAGCAGCACCGCAGCAGGCGGTGGACCGTAGCAGAAGGGATGTTTGATGATTTTTGGGTTGTGATTTTGTACGGTGGTTGACTCAGATATCCCACCACGAAACAGCTTTCCCTCCAAAGAACGGCTCGTTGGTGGATCTTCTAAATGCAAATGAGAAGATCATAGAAGATCCCTGGTTTTCTAGCATCGACATCGACTATCAGAAAGGACAGTTTGAAAGGGGTTCTCGAGTCAGGGTTCCAAGGTCTTCAAGTCTTTTGGTCACTTTGCTTTTCTCCTGGCCAGGTCTCATGACTGAAAAGGAGGTTCTGGTGCCTTGGAAGAACTGGATGTTCTGTATCTGCAGGGCCTGCAAGGGCCTGCAAGGTGGAAGAATCTGAAGCGCCTGCAGAGGCAACACGTGAAAGGTGAAGTTCAAGAGGTGGCAGGTGAGCACCCCAAAATCGACAGCAGTCCTGCTCCCTACGAAAGTCCTGCTCCACCAATGCAGGTCCGTGCATGGAGATTTCTTGATTTTCGACTACTGTATCTCTGTATCTCTATCTCCCATTGTCACCGATTGAAATCAGCCGTCGATGCCTGAGGCCATGATGGGCAAGGAAAAGGCCAAAGAAAAGCCGCAGCGAGGATCCATGCAGGCGGCCATCCCTGCCTTTGGAGCCGACGCACGTGGGAAACGACACGACGTGCGCGGACGACTCTCCGTGCGGGTCCACGTGTGGCCGACGTTTCGACAGCCATCTGGAGGCCAGACTGCGAATCCAGAGGGAGATGCAGGAGCCCGCCTGATGGGATCGGCGGCCAAACGAGCGCCGTCCTTGTCTTTGTGCGGGTCTGCTTGGGTGCGCCGCCTTGTCCAGGCCTTGTCCACTTGTCAGCCCTTGTATCACCGCCTTGTCCGGGCCGTGTCCCCTGCCAAGACCCACGCCGCTTTCCCTTTTTCTACCGCCTTGTTTAGGTATGTGTTCGTGATGCAGCACTTCAAATTTGATATCATCCTCGGATTTTTCTCATGGCACATCTCCTTTCGTCTTTGCACCTGTGACCTGGGAATCAGGAACTATGGCGTTCAATCATTTATTGTTTACATGCCGTTCCCAAACAGATGGAGGCTATAGGAATATATCGTCAACACCAACATTGCAAGTCAAGGGGTTGACACAAAAACAATGCTGACACTGCTAGGGTCTTTGATGCCAGAGCTTTCAGGAGTGGAACAGCACGAAGGCAGAGAACGAGGAGTTCTGGAAGGCACCAAGGTTTGCTCTTTGCTTCTTGGCGATCAGATGAGTAACCTAGTGTATCGATCGTAGGTCTTGGTGATTGTTTTAGCTTCTCAAGCACTTCGAGTTTTTACAGAAGTTCAAGAGTCCAACCATGATTTAGATTTGCTTAAGCATGGGAATCGCCCAATCCTTGCTTGCCACCTTCTGAATTCTCAGCAGTGACAAGGTGTCCTGATCAATTTCACAGCGGAAGACGAATTCGGACTCAGGTTATTCGGCAGAGACCAGCCGAACACTTCGGGGTTCGTGAACCCAGTTCTGAGAGGGTCGACCTGACTGGACTTGCAAGCACCAAACACAGCACCCGAGTTCGCGTCATGAAAATTAAGAAAAGCTAGGTGAGTACACCAGGCTGTGACCAGTGTTTTTAGATTCAGTGGACGTGTCGTTTGCGCAAGGGCACGATGGCTGAGGCAATACAGGTCCAAACTTGGCGGATGCCCATCGCAAGGCAGCAGAGCACAAGTGAGCGAGCTCTTTCAATGCCATCAACAAAACACCTTTTCAATCCTTTTCATGGATTCAATTCTTTGGACCTTCAGGCAAAGAAAACTCAACCAGTGGGCTTTGCACAGAGGCTTTGGGGACTTCACGAGCAAGAAGAAAGACACCTTTTTTGTTGGCTACTCCTAGGGAGTGGGTGTTTCAGCAGACATGACAGAAGAACCATGAAGAGACCAAAGATCACCAAACCATTGTGTTGCAAGATGGTCTTCCAGGGCTGCATTTCCTCGGTCATAATGTTGCTGTTCACGGGATCGAGCTCTTGCAAACTCCCTTGCTAGATCGTGACGGCTATAGCATTGTCTCACCCAACGTTGGCTTTTGCCACATTCATGGGCAAATGCTGCGGAAAAGAGTGCGAACGCAGAGAATGCTTGACCTGGCTAGCAAAGATCAACAATAAGAACCAAAATGATGGTCATGGAGTGAGCGTAGGGCAGGAAAAGTAAGAATTGTACAAATTGAATGTACAAGGGTCTGAGTGGAGCAGGAGACCTCTTTGCATCTCCTTGCATCTCCGTGCTCAAGATTGTAAATTAGGCCAAAATGATCGCTGTGACAACTGTGACACTGGAGTAGCTTTGTAGTCATTGTCATGTTCTTCAAAAATGCTCTCCAAGCTTGCCACTAACTCAGTGGGACTGATTTTTTGGCCGTCCGCGGACCGGGTCGCTGTCACCTAAACCGAGGTTTCGGGAAGCTCGGCCTTCGCCGCCTATCCCGCGCTCTCCCCACGTGTCGGGGGCACCCACCGGGGGATGGGAAAGAGATGTAGATGTGATTCGATGCGAATGGGACGAGACCATGTCTTTGGCATGGAATCCTTCTTTGGCCGGACCCAATTAATCATCCCAGATGGCTGTTCTTGTCCAAAGAGCCAATAGAAGAGAATATAAGACCCTGGAAGTCCAAGGTCCTACTTTGTAGGGTCCTCGGATTTGTTGAGAAAAGAGGTCCTAAAGAGAACATCGGCGATAATCTTCCATTCAAGGTCGGAGGTCCTAAAAAGAGCATCGGCGAGGGGGCTATTTGATGGCCCCTCACTGCTGGTGTTGGCTTGATTGAGGACATTTGGCATCGTGCAATTCCAGACCTCTATTTCCCACCAAATAAAACAATCAACACCCTCATTACTTGCTGTCTGCTCATAGCTAGCGTGAGCAAACGTGAGCAAGCGTGAGCAAAGGTCCTGAAAAGTAATTACCTCGGAGGTCCTCTAAGGCACAAAACAACCTCAACAGGAAAACAACATCCCCCAGCAAAAAATGAGCAATCGTGAGCATTGGCATGGCATCCTACACACTCTGGTGCGCAATTTCTATATGAATCTGAATGAGGGGACGTTTTTCAAGATTGCTCACGACCAGGGTTGTGATTAATTCCTCGGATTCCTCGGCGGTGAAACCCCAGCAACTTCTATGGTTTCTCGGACATCGGCATTTTAAGGACCTCCTCGGCGGAGGTCCTACTTTTAAGGGTCCATGGACTCTGAGGGAGAGAAATAGTACGAGCGACGCTCCCCGAAGATGCATTTTCCGACCGGTCAACAAACATGATCAAACGCCAAACGCGTCCTTCTTGTTTTGAGACCGTCCGGTTCTTCCCTGTCCACCTCCACGTCCCACGCGCTGAGTCCGGGATGATGAAGCGGAAGGACGGAGATCATTTGGGCATCAATGGGGTCCGGGTGACCCAGTCCGGAGCTATGGAACACCCGGGTCGTGTTGGGTGTGTGTGGTTTGTCAGGTTGGTTGGTCTTCCGAACTCGGATTCGGAGTCACGACTGGCTGTTGGCATTGTTCCATTTGGAAGCAGTACATATATAGGTTTCTGAGCTGCAGAAGCATTGACACCACAGGACAGGCTGTAACAGATTCGCCTTGACCGCAGGTCTATGCTCTTCGCGAGCGATCTCACAATGGAGCTCCATGCTGGGTGCAGGTGGGATATGGTGGGATCGTCCGAAATCGATTCCCATGTACCTTTGTTCGTTTGATTTTGACGCCAAGAACCATCGGACCATGGTGAAGCCCAGTTTATCTCCAGTTCTTGAGGCGTGCTCACCTAGCTCGTGCATTACGGGCTGGTGTTATTGTTTGTTAGTCGAAAGCCAAGTCGAACAATTAAAGCTCAGCGTTGTTGTTGCTCCAAGAGTTTGTTAGAATGAGATCCTCGACTTTGGTGAAGAAATGGCAGGGTCGCACCCCAAAAGGCTGTGTTTCAGGGAAATGTCTTTATTGAGGTACAGATCATCCAAGTCGAAGTTGCTCTTTCAAGAGACTTCCATTGACTCAACTTTGTATCAGGCCAGCGAAGACAAAAAACAAACCTGAAAGCAAGACCAAAAATGACTGAAGACAGGGCCATTCTATTGTTTTTGGCATCTAAACCGGCAGTTCATGAAGCTATTCATCGCCATAGGTGGGGTCAAGACCACGGCTTCAAAGCTCGGCTTCAAAGCTCGATCTGAGCCGGCCAGGTTCAGCCGCCGAGTGGCTCCACAGAGGTGGGGCCGAGCGCGATGCGCCCGCGAGATTACTCTTCTTCTGCCTGCTCTTAACTTTCCACGCTCCGGGCCATCGGTTTTTTTTTGTTTTTTCGAGGATGGTGTGGGGTTGGGGTTCAATTTGATGCGGGTGCACTGGGTGCACTGGCAATGAAGACTTTAATTGTTCCAACATGTTCCAACAAGTCTGTTTTGGGGGGCAGGCGGGCTGGTTCTGCTTGTGGGACTTTAACCAAGTAGTAGCTTTCCGACATATTGTCCTTGCCTTTTGACACTGTCATGCAGCGTTGAACGGTTTTATTTCGATTGTGGATAGTGTTATTAATTTCTCGCCCACGTGTAGCAATGGAAGAATCCATTCCAGCCCTTGCCAGGTGGAGATCATTCAGTAGGTTTCTCACATGTTCCTACTTGTACTGGGTATGCCATGAGATTCTTGCCTTCTGGAGTATCTCATGTGTTGTAAGCCATCGCAAAAACAGAAAATAGAACTTCACAACATCAGGTGTCACAATGCCGAAAACTGCCAAAGCTGGGGAGAGAATGACCAACTCCACCACGGTTGCCCGGCATTTTCCTTTTGGATCTGTCCTTTCCTGTCTTCAACATCATATGCTTGGTGCTTGGTTCAAATCTTTTGGACACTAGACTAGACCAAACACATCCAAACACCAAGAATCAGGCTGACCGAAGCCTCTTCAATTCTCAAGACTTCGAGACGACCTTCGAGACGAGACCCAGTTGATCCTGCTGAACCCAGTTGACACGTCGTAGCAGCAGTAGTAGTCGTCGTCCGTCGTCGTTGTCGTCGTCGTAGTGGTTGTCTCTTGAAAAAGGGCATGAAGCAACTATGTTGCAAGTACGTAGTGGAAGACATGGCAGAGCTCATTGACATTTTGGCACTCCAAAGAGGTCAAAGATGAGCAGAGCATGTGCCACGATCCCATCACCGCAGTGTCCCACGTACACGAAACAGGTGTGGCACATCTTTCGCGCCGCCGATGGGCTCTCGTGGGTCATCGACTCCGAGGCTGCCCGGCCAGACTTGAGACCCTTCAAGCGGGCGTATCCGGTGTGTCTCTCCAACGGATAGGGGCGGGGCCCAAGCAAACAGGCGGGAAATTCCGGTCATGGAACAAGTTGTGGGAAGCTGCATTGGAGGGTGAGCCAATGGATTCCCTTGGGTTGTAGCTTTGCGTCATGTTTTAGATCCGGTCAAATCACGCAAGTTTGACTTGCATCAGCCTCCTTTAGACAACAAAGAGGCGTCTCTTCCAAATAGACACTTGTTGATTCTAGTTTGCACTGTCCTGGTAGTGACCAGGAATCTCTATAATCATAGTGTTTGTTCGGTGTTTGTGTTCGTTTCACATAACACAGAGAGGTTGTTTGTGGTTGTTTGGTTCCAACGGAGAATGCACAGATGTTCCTCAGAACGCGGGCTCCCGGTGAGGTTTTTCTTCACATGGTGAAACCGAGTCTGTGACTAAAGCATGCTGAAGCCGGATCACATCACGTCTCCTTCACATCTCCTCCGAGTCACATGCTTGCTTTCTACGACTTGCTTCACTTGCAATAACCCGCCAGTTACACGAAGCTGATCCGGACACTCCCGTGGCAGCACGTCTTCACTCTGACGCTCCGGTGGCGCGATCCTCAGCGGACCCGTCGCGCGCGACCGACACGAAGAGTCCGAAAACGGTCCCCGTCGGCATGGATCCATCGCTGAGGACCCGAGCTCTGCTGAAGGTCCATGGGTGCCACACTTAGACAACAACGATGGCACGATTTGATCAGAATGTAAATCAGAACGATCATACTGTATTTTATCATTCTTCTGGAGGAGCAGTTGGATGTTGCATCAACAAGGTTATAGGGCTCTCTCTTGATTCGCTTGTTTTGTCAGGCGCTCATGGCTCATGCTATTTCTCTATTGTCTATTGTTGCGTGGTGCAGGTTTCTTAAAATCCGGGTGTCCAGTCTCTAGTTGTTCTATGTTCTGTTTGTGTATGCCTGACATTGCGTTGCGAACAGATGGCAACCTTGCTTCATGAAATGTTCTGGAGTAGCACCTAAGTAGAAACCCTCCAGGACCGGCGTTGCACACGGAATGCTTTGCTTGGGACACGCTCAGGTGCCAATCTCAGCGCTAAGACTGCGGCCCTTCAGCTGATTGTGAGGCCTTAGGAGCCTTTTCGAAGGACCCGATGGACTTCCAGACCGCGGTTCAGCTGGCGGTTTCCACACGTGACGGTGTCAAAGCTGATCACACAACGCCGCTCAAGAAGTTTGCGGTGTCAAGACGGGCGCCAGGAGCTGAAGAACTTTGTTTCGGAAAAACGGTGCAAGATGCAAGGGTTTTGCCAGGGTCATAAGTGGACAGTGGTCACAACTGGTTATAGTCATAGCCGAGCTGCGGCAGGTGCATGTTTATCTAAAGGTTTTTGATTTGCAGCTGTACCAAGTTTGTAGCAGCTGTAATGCGTAGCGGGAGGTTCGTGGTCTGCTCTTGTGTTCTTCGGCAAGATGTTGACGATGGGAACACTCATTTGCGGATTTCAGAGACCAAACAAAGTGTGTGAGTCTACTTTCTTCAAACGTGAGTGGCTCTATACTCGCCACCACAGCTTTGGCGTGGATCTCGGCTGCCCTCACTGTAATCACCCACTTACTTTGGCCCATCTGCTCCATCGGTGCACGGCCGTGGTCTCCCATGCTTTGCGCTGGGAGTGGTGGCTTGAACCGGTGCTTGAGTTGGAGCCTCTGCATCAGAAGATCCTCCACGTTGGTCGTTGTACTGCTCAGGTTCATGCGGCTTTGAAAAAATTGCGACCTCAGGTGCATTACGACGTGGCGTGGGTTTCATCTCTTTAGATGTTTTTTTTAGGTGAAGGCAGCATGTTTGCAGCGTTTTTGGCGCCCACATGTGCTCTGGTTGAGACCCCTTTTTTTTCCCTTTCACCTTCATCTCCACCACTCCGGCCATGTTTGGCGCAAGTGGGGAGATTGCTGCGGGGCACCGTCTGACGTGTGCCACCCCAGCCGCCCGCCATAGGGCGTCCACCTAACAGAGCCTAACAGAGCCTCAAAAGTACTGTGCAGCTTGCCGCAGCAGCGCCGAGCTCAAACCCGGTCTCCACGACCTCTCCACAGACATCAAGACACCGGGAAGAAAAGCTTGTGATATTCACATTGGCAAGAAAAGCCTGATCTTTGCAATAGGAAACCATGTTCCAGAACATCCAGTTTGAAAGCACAGGGTGTCAAGCTCGGAGCTAGCTCAGTCGGTTTGCCACAGCCAAGCCCAGACTCACTCTCGAGTCAATGGAAAATGTCACGAACTTCACCAACTTCGAGGAGTTCGTGGCAGCAGTTCGGCAGGTGGCCGGCCAGTCTGAAAGAGCGTTGACGTGCCTTGGCAAGAGCGGAAACACCAAGTTGGTGGGAGTGTTGGGAATTTTGAATCGGACAGTCATGCTGTTTAAAGACTGTCTGGCCTGCCACTGTTTTCAGCATGAAATTTGAAATGTCAAGACCTTTTGCACTTGTTGGCACGGGCTCCAATCCACAAGTAGTAGCTTAGCAGCCCGGTGAGAATTTCAAGCAGCTGCCAGGTTTGTGGGCATTATGTTGGCGATCGGACTGCTCCTGAGCTTGCAAGCAAGTTATGGACAGATGTCATTGCAACGATCAGGTCCCAAATTGAATCGGTTTAGTCTGTTTGGCGTTCAGTATGATGGGTCAATGTGGACAAGAGCTGGCACTACCTTCACTCCAAGTACTAGGTATTACCCTGATCGCCCTGTTTCAGCGTGGTTGTCTCATGTGGTCTGCACGTGGTTTACTTCCAAGGTTGACAGAAGCAATAGGGACTTGCATCCTCAAGTGCGCTGGCTGTCTGAAAAGCGAAAGAGGAACAGAGAGTCCCAAGACTCCGTTGCTCGAGATTTGGCAGCACAGTGTCGGGTCTTCTATGGTCTTCTGTGAAGCTCTTGCAAAGAGCCGGTGTTTCTCCCAAGTCTGCTTTATGGTTTTATGGTTCGATATGGAACTAGTTCGCAGTTCGAGAGAGTTTTGTAGGAGTTGCCTAGCTTCCAAATCATACCACGTTTTGGATGTTCTTTCTCCCGGGGCTTTCTCAATCTTCTCTGTTTGCTTTTGCCGAAGTTCTGCACCTTTGCTCTCGCTGAGGAGACAGGGCTGGCGGCGGAGATTTGGCGGCAGATATGTTGATGAGTGAAAAGGAAGTTGACAAAAATCCGTGGATTTCGTAGGCTCATGATGGCTCCCGTAGCTTGAACTAGTAAAATTTGTATGTTGCCTTCAATTTGTTACTTTATTTCACCTCTTTTAAAACCACCATCAGATTCAATGACTGTTGTACAACTATTCCACCATTCTTTAAATCTTATCTCCCTCCAGGTCTCGATCTTAGTTGGCTTTTTGGCCTTCTTGCTTGGCCACTGCACTGGCTGAGGCGGACACTGTAGGTGCCACCATCGACGTCCACGTGCCGGACACCGACCCGGTTGACCAGTCCACGGTGGCCCCAGAGGCGCCGGAGGCGGCAGAGGCACCGCAGGCCGTGCAGCCGACGTCGACCCCAGAGGCGCTGCCCTGGGTGAAGCACCGAGCGCGGTACGTGGTGGCGGCCTTTTCGGCGACGTATCTCCTCTGCGTGGCCGCGCCACAGCTGAAATGGAGCGGATCGGAGGGATCGGCACCGGGACGAGGTCCATGTGCAACAGTTCACTCGATCAACAACGGTTTTGATTCCGTAGTTGGACGCCTCGAATTGCAGCAGCAAATATTTGCCGGTTCAGTTTCTGCAAAGAGGAGCGGGCATGTTTGCACGGGCGCATCTTCATTTACCATTGGCAGCAAGCTGTGAGCACCGGCTTTTCCATGAGGTCTTCAGCCTTTCTTTGCAATCATGGCTCTTCTTCCCTCAGCCGGCTGCAGCAAGCTTGGCCACCAACCAGCTGAGCCCAGAACATGGGCTTAGCTGGGAGGTGTACACAGGGCTCTTCAGCTGCGGATGTGTGTGGCTGCTCACTCAGGCGCTTCGATTGGAATTTGGAACCATGGACTCGGGTGTTGACAAAAAACATGCGACAGGATTGGATGGCGCCTCTTTGACCATTCTTGGAATACCAAATGTTTGAGAAATATGGCATCGCCTTGGAAAAACAGTATCAGCTTTTGTCAACCCGGAACCCTTTCTCCAAAGTTGATCAGGTCGCAAACCATAGCACTTGTTGGATCTTGTTGGCAGACTGTGACAGGCCGTCCTCGCGGCCATACGGCTGCCGGCCGGGCGGCACTATGGCATGGTCTCTTTCACGGAGGCCATGATTTCTGGCGTTTGCCCCTTCGTGTCGGATTCCTTCGACACCATGCGACTTCGTCCGAACTTCAGCTAGTCCCAGGCATCTACACAAGGATCTCAGTCATAAAGTGAATCCCCAGGCCATTCTTTAGTAAGATTAAGCGTTGATGAGGTTCGTGGAGTCTGATTTTTAAGAGGCACACTTATTGCAATTGATGTTGAATTGTAAGCCACATGCTCGCATCCAGCCTGGAGATGCCAATGGCCATCCGGCTTCAAAACATGCCACATTCAATGATCACTGAAAAACTGTACACGGTGCGAGGCTTCAGACACAGTGTGAGGTTTCAGGCAGCCGATGGGCAGAGACACGTTCTCTGAGGGAAAACCAGGTGTCCTCGGGGAAAACGGATGGAGACCGGTGACCGGTTCCTGTCTTTCCTCGCCATGGAGTTCAGTTTGGATAATTTTTTTGGTCATGTTTGAAAAAATTGGAAGATTTTGTGAAAAGTATTTGTCTTGGACTGGTAGGTCGGGTGGGGGGAGGTATGTGCACAGTTCTCAACGTGATCTAATTTGTTTAGCCCAGTGTCCAGTATGAATGTGCTTGCGGATCTTCTTTAAGCTACAATGTTGGTATGGGCCATTTGGATTCAGGATCCTTTAAGGTGGCATCTGGCAGTGGCACGGGAGGGAGACTTCATTCCAAGGGGCTTATAAGTTTATAAGTGTGCATTGAGAGTTCGCCTCAGATCCAAAGGAGACGGATGATGCCACGAATGACGAGGAATGCATCGGTTGTTCGACCGCCCGGAGTCCTGGCTCGGTGTGTTCCGAGGAAGGACATCCTCTTCGCCTTCCTCTGCTTTGCAGCGGAGGACGCGTTCGTCCAAGCGCTTGGGGCGCTTACTTTGCTCTGGTTGGTGACGTTCCTTGGCATATACAATGGGTATGGGCATGGTGAGGTGCTGGGCAGGTCTAGGAGGGTTGTTGATTGAGCTGTTTGTAGTGGACCCAGTTGCAAGCGAGCTATAGCTAGCTGCGATGTCATAGTGATTTAAGGGCTGCCGCCCCTGCCGCCGACCCCGGGACTCATCAAGGA
>CAXAMN010010557.1:1351433-1367775 GCA_963970005.1 Durusdinium trenchii | reverse complement strand
ATTTAAGGGCTGCCGCCCCTGCCGCCGACCCCGGGACTCATCAAGGAGGAGGAGTACTGCAGCTTGCACTCGCCAAAAAGCTATGGTTCAGGTGACTACGACAGAAATTCCGAGACCGGTTCAGGGGCCCCTGCAGAATCCCAGTCACAGTCGATTCCAGACAGCTTTTGGGGGGAAGCCGCTTGGTCTCTCAGGATGCGAATCATGGGAATCCTAGTCCAGTCCAAGTGGTGGATCATGTCCAGAAGCAATGCCTTCAGGCGGCTTCACTTGTTTCACGCCTCAAAGACGGCGCCCCTCTTGGACGTTTGGGACCTAGATTCAAAGAGTTAAGAGGCACGTTCGCATCCTCAACCTCCACACCGGCTCTTTCCACCGCCCGGTTCCAAGAACTCCAGTCTGGTGGGCCCATCTCTGCGACTTTGCGAGCTGGTGTGCATTGTATGTACCAGCATGTATAGTTCTTTGCGCATTGGTGCTACCCAGTCGGATCCTCATCCAATGGGTTTTAGTGATGTCTAATTTCGGATGCAGCATTCATTGCCGAGATTTGCCAAGCCCATATGGCCATGGGATATAAAGTTTAACAAGAATGTAGAACCTCACTGGAGTGACCAGGAGACTTCCCCAGTTACTGAAACGACTCAGTGGCTCGTGGAGAAAGGACAGAAAAACATACAGCACCCCAACAAATTGAAGCGATGAAGCGGATGAAGAGAGGACCAGTAAGCAACATTCTGCACATGGGCCACTTGGAGAAGACCAGTGCGCAACATTTCGCTATTTTACAGCTTTCGTCGAACGCCTCCGCCAATGTGCCCTTTGCGGGGCGGTTGAAAGAACCTACTCAAACGTGGGCTCAAGCGCTCCGGTTGTGGCTTCTGCGTGTGCCGTGCGAAGAAACCAAGCGCCATGTCGGCAACTTCTTATCCGTGTACCGGGTCCGCCCGGCCGCTGCGGCCGCAGCAAACAGTGACGACAGCGGTGCCGACGAACCGCTTCTAGTTACCCCTTCGACTCTGCCCACGGCCCTGACAACATCTTTTCGGCAAACTGGGAAACAAGGAGAAGCCAAAACAGGTGCGAAGGTTGCGGACGCGGCTCTGGCCAGCTACAAAGCAGCGGTGGCGCAAGCGGATGCAATTTGGCAGCAGCCGTCCCAGTGCAGGGGACCAGGCCAAAGGCAAAACCCCTATGAAACACAGGATCCGAAAGAAGCCCAGAGAGCTATCAAGCTGGCGAGGGCCAAGCGCAACAGGACAGTGCCATCCAGCAACAGCGAAGCCGCTGTGATGGCAGGGACATGGCAAGCCGAAGCCCACAATGTTGCCAGAGCAGTAGACGAATTTCTCGCGGACTGTCGGCAACGACAGACGTGCAACTCTGAGCAGTTGCAGTTCCTCCACAAAGTTTGCAGGCGACTCCAAGCGGAAGCCATCACCGGGCAGGATCGCGGGGGAGCGGCCGAAACGAACACAGAACCACTTCGATGGGCTTTGCATGGAGGTCCAGGCACAGGCAAATCTTATGTGTTGAATCTTCTGCGGAAAGACTTGTTTGAGCAACGGCTTGGGTGGCAGCAGGGCAAAGAATTCCAAGTTGTGACTTTCCAAGCGGTCAACGCAGAACCTTTGGATGGAGAGACCATCCATGCCGCTCTGGGGCTGGCATGGCACGGGAACGATTCCAGCGTGGATGCACAGCGCGTCTTAGACTTGGCCAGCCAAGCCGTCCAATGGCGGTGGCTGGTGATCGATGAAATAAGCATGGTCAGCGCTGAAATGCTCGCTCGTTTAGAGGCCCGGTGCCGACAACTGGTGCCAGACCTGAGCGCCACCAAGTATGCCAAGCAGACCAATGGTCGTGCTGCACCATTTGGAGGCCTCAATCTGATCTTGTCCGGCGATCTGTGGCAGTTGCCGCCACCACGAGGAACGTTTCTGGGTCAGATTCCTTGGCAGCTGCTCACAAGTGTCTCCTCGAAGAAGTTGCCATTAAGCTTGCAAGGCCAGCACTTGGTTTGGGCCTCCGCTGCGGATGGTGGCATCCAAGGTGTCACAGAACTACGACAATGTGAACGCACACAAGATCAATGGTTACAAGAACTTCAAGCAGAGCTGCGTACCGGTCATCTATCCAAAAACAACCACGACTTTCTCCATGGCCGACCCACGACAGTTCCCGGGAGTTGGCTAGAGGCCCACGGCCGCCCGACCTGTGGTACTATGTCATGTCAGCAATTGCACTTGCAAAACATCTCACCTACAACAATCATGCGCAAGGAATGCCCGACGTGCCAGAGAGAACGTCTGAGTAAGCAACTCGTTGCCAAGGGTCCACAGGATTCACGCTTCACAAAGGACCTCACCCGCGCGCACGCAATCTTTAGCACCAATGTCGTGAAATGCCACGTCAATCGTGTCCGCGCAGAACAGTGGGCTCGTCTCCAAGGGCAGCGATTGCACTATGCGATTGCGCAGGATGTAGCTTCCTCGCAAACGTTGCACGCAAAACCAGACCTGGCTCAAGAGAAATTAGCTTGGCTGCAACGTAGTGATGCCGATTGCGGCGATCGGTGCGGCGCGTTGCCCTTATGCGTAGGCATGCCTGTGCAGGCACGAGAGCATCTAAGTAACATTGGTGGCATCTGAGGTTGGATTGGTGGCATCTGAGGTTGGTCATCTCCGCTACCAAGACAGTGTCAACAACACAAGTCCCCACCCAAATGGCCAGTGACATTTGCACTGGTTTTGATGCCTCAGTGAAATTTGCACTGGTTTTGATGCCTCAGTGAAATTTGCACTGGTTTTGATGTATCATGACCTGCGCCATCATGAACTTGTTTTTGGTATTCAAAAAATTTGGATGAAGACACTCCAGTCAACATATTACTATAAGCTGCTTTTGTGTGAGCTGGTCCTTTCTTTAAGGCACTAGTGCTAAAAAGGGGAACACGTTGACGGTTCCAGGGAGTGTGCGGGGCGAGCGCGCCGGTCGAACATCCTGCGCGTCACACCGCCGGCGGTTCAATCTTGATGGCCCCACATTTGCGTGGGGCATTGTGAGCAATAGAATGCAATTTGATAGGATCAAGCTAGCATAAAACACAAACTCTTCTAGATATCTTTATCACGAGGTCTTTCTAGGTGTCTTTCTAACAATCATAGGCCCACCATGGCCCACCACTGTTCTAGATTTTTTTAGCGCATCCCTCCACCGGCGGTTCCACGGCCGTTGTGCGGCGCAGTGCCCGATGCGCTCACCTCAGAGCCGGCGATCCAGTGGTTGGCTTCTCACTGAAGGGATCTAGTCACACTGAAGGGATCGAACATGAAAACACCAAACAATCCATTGGCAGCACATTCATTGCTAATGAACTCTCAGCCATCCGGTTTTCAAACTCATTGGATTGGCAGACCCTTCACACACTGAAGGCCCTGCATGGCCTTCATCGTCGTGTCCATCATCACAGAGGCTGCGGTTGGGCCTTGGGTGCAGAATCAAAGCAAGATCCTAGTTCCAAATACCCCTTTGAGTTGTGGTTGTTCTCGACAAATGCCCAAATCCCATGAACAGAACTTTTTTTCCCAGAAGCCAATTTCCCCTTGGCTTCGAAGCTATGCGATGCCTAAAAGGCCACTTGGGAATCCGCTCTCACCACAAATCCATGCTCCAGAACCAAAAACTGACGAACAGGTAGACTCGTGGATTCACTTCTGGACCCCCTGTGACCCGGCCATGAAATTGGAGCGTTCAGAGCTGGCCATCCAAGCTTTGATGGCAGCGTTACGCCGATCGTTCGATGGCTTCATGTCAGATTTCTGAATCCATTTGCTAATGAACTCATCCTTGGCTTTTGCAAGGTTTTTGGAAGACGAAGAAGAAGAAGATGCCCCAGATCCCCCCTTCACCTTCTCTGTCGCCTCTTTTGAGACTCTGGGGACACCTTTCTTGACCCAGTTTTGGTGCCATTTTCGGCTATTTTCCCTGGCTACCGCACTTGACTTGTATTCCCGATCAGGTTTTTCAATTTCTGCATCAAGCTGTTGTTCGAGCGAGTTGTCCTTGGCAACCTCGGGTTCTTGGGGTGCATCAGGTACTTCGGGTACATCTTCAGGTACAGGCACCACCACAGGCACCACCACAGGCACCACCTCAGGCACCACCTCCTCCTCACCATTGTTCTCAATCATGGCAAGAGCTTCTTCCGGATGGAAATGGTAGCCCATGCGCTTCAAAAGCTCATCACCATCCAACTGTGAATCCTCACGGTCAGTGGGATCCGGGATGTGTTTGGGTTCTGTCAGCCCGCATTCACTGGGATCAAACCGAAGCATCCGCCTGATCTGAGTAGGCGCACTTGGAGCCTCCTCACCCTCGGGAGCAAAGATTGCAGGCGAGTGGAAGTACTGGTGGCCACGGCGGGAGTTCTCGATATCAGTCTCCCTTTCCCACTCAGGCTGATTAGGAGACCTTGGCAAGGAAAATTGAGGCACTGCAAGAACCTGATTGAAGTTTTTATTTGTTGATTGTGAATCAAAGGTCATTGCTGTGGCCTTTTGGGTTTCAATAATCACCAAAAGCATAAAAACCATTCATGGATACAATGCCAACGCATGTTGAGACACTTCTCGGTCTCCCACGGGAAAGGCCCTGCGCTTTGCTCTTTCTCTGGCTCCACAGGCAAAGCTGCAGCTTGTGGCGCACTGTGAAGGCAGAGATTCTGCAAACGGGGGCGTGGGACATCGTCATGGATGACATGGAAGGGCTTCGCAGGGGGCGGATCTGCACAGACCTTCTGCCTTTTGAAGACACTGTTGGTCCTCCCCACTTCATACTCCATCAACTCATCATCGACAATGATCTGGCTTGAAAGGGACGACATTTGGGTCGATGAGCCGATGTTCCTGGAACCCTGGAAGACTTGAGCGATCAGCCTCACATTGTATGTAATATAATATATCATAATGATTCTGATGTTTCACGGTGTTTGGTTTCGGGAGCACAAGTCGCAAGCAGCAAACTCACGATAAAAGGTTGGTGGCACACAGCCTCAAATATAAGAATGTACCGCCGTATGGTCCAATGTCTTTTCGCCTTTTGCCCCCAGATGTTGGTAAGATGTGTGATCTCTGCCACACAATGGATCCCTGCCTCACTAGCAATCAATGAGGCCATACACCAGCGTGTCCACGGGAACTTCGACAAGCTGGGTGTCCCAAAAGCGTTCCCAAGAAGCATCACCATTTCTTTCAACTTTGCAAGATAGTTTCAGACTGTTTGGTTTTCTTTGCATAGCTTGTAAACCCAAACTCTTGTGGCAACGCAGGAAACCACTCAGATGAGCCTTTGGCATCCATCTTTACCCAATTTCAAATCAGCTGGAAGAAACCATAATGGTTTGGCACAAGCAACTACTTTCTCAGAAGGGTACAGCCGCATCCGCCAGACCTGGGAATTGAAAAGTAGTTTAGAAATCAACAGTAGCATCCTCAAACATTCGTATGCAAATATGACGAAGTGCAGTGATGCATGTTTGTGTGTGCGCATACTCATTTCATATTACTAAAGCTTTGTGAGCTGAGTGGCAAGCACCAATGGGGAGGCATTGATCAGGGGATAGGCAAACTGCGAGGCGAGGTTGGCAGGCTTTAGGGCCTTCTGCTGGACAGCCTGTGGGCGCCACACCAAAGGGTTTGTGGTGTCTGGTTGGACAACGAAGGCGTCAGCCGCCTTGCCCTGTTGAACCTCGGGAGGGCGGCTGCACGAATGCCCTCCCAGGCTAAAGTCGACGGTTCCTTTGCTTTCAACGTGCTGCAAGATGGCCCTCAGAGGCTGGAGTGGCATGTCGCTTCCGTTCTCCTCCCATGTCACAAAGTACAAACGTTAAAGGTATTGCTGCATCAACATTGAAACTATTGCAGTTGAGAGTTGAGAGGCACAATTCTATCACACCCTTTTTCATTAACACCAGGTGGTTAACATCTTTGGGAACCCCTATCCTCGAAGATGCAATGGACCTGATCTGATGAAAGCTTGCAGGGTATGGCACGGTCTGGGGAGTTCGACTCAAACTTGGTAGCTTTCTCCCCTGTAAGCCATGAACCTGCGCCGTAGGAGATGAGGGCGCCCTCCATGCACTTTAGGTGGATTGGCTCTTTGGCCACCAGGTACAGCTGAGGTCCAGGAGCCAAAAAGAACGAGGAAGTTGAAGCTAGCCCAGCAAGCTCATTCAGTTCATCCCCGAACTTGTTCTTCAACTCTGCAAAAGTAGCAGGAGATTCCTTGAAGGTGTTGGCCCATTCAAAATCTGGCTCCACCTTCGGCTCAACCTTGGGCGTCTCACCAGGCGATCCATTGTTGGCGGTCTCATTCTTGAGAGGCACGGGGGCAATGGGAGATCCGTTGGGAGTTCCAGCGACAGGTGCACCCCAGTCCTTGTCGAACTGCACCAGGATGTCCCTCCACTCTGGTCCATGGATGGCACACTGGATGAAGTGTTTTCGGACATCTGTTGGGATCGAGAGCCTGCCTTCATTGTGTGTGCATAGTTTCAGCTCTGGGACGCTCGGAGCTTTCGGCATGTCATCGGCCGGGACATCTTTCTTGTACCGCTGCTGTTGTTTGTCCATTGGGGCAGTCCCAGTTTTCCAAGCCTGACACAAACCAAGGATGAATCAAGTTATGAAACATCTTACCATAAACACAGTTGTAAACACATATTGTTTGTGCAATTTTGGACACATGATTGGCTCATCAAATCCCTCCTGCAGCAAGTGGTTCTTGACAGAATCCCTTGCAGCTTTGTAGTGGATATCAGTGGTGGATGTGCCAACAGTCCAGTGCCCACTCTGCAAGGCCGCAATCTCGAGGGAGCCATCATACGCAGTAGGGTGAATGACCACCGTAGTGAAATTGTTCTTCACTCCACCTCAATTTCATCAATCTCATCTACAGTAATATATTTATATAATATAGGAGCAGTTCGACATAGTTCAACCAACTAAGGTCAATATACATAGTGGTTATCAAAACATATTTCAAGTTTCAACAACAAGGCGCTCAAGAGAGCCTTCAGAACAGCCTTGGGAACTGCTGGACCCCCGAGCCACTGCGAAGTTTCTTGAAAGTCCGTGAGATTGCGGCGCTCTGTGTGGCTCAGCATTGCGTCGCCAGGAACAGTGAAATCTTTCTCTTGAATGGCGCTTGGGAACTCCATCAAGGCCTGCCGTGTCCACAAGAAGCTTCCGCAGAACCTGGAGGGTTGACTGGGGTGATGGAAACAGTTGAAGATAGTTGAAGATTCTTGCCAAGACCCAAAACCAAAATTGGGAAACTCATCAAACCAAAGATTGTTCGTGATTTTCCCAGAAACACATTCACTTGGTTCTCAGCTTCTGGAGCTCCTCTCACAGACCGATGTGCAGTCCCACGCAGTGGCAAGGTGGAGTCTGCGACTCCCAGGAAGCAGCCAAATGCGCCAGGCAGTTCCCGGTTCTTGTGAAGTTCATCCAAGTTGATGTTCAAAGTCCACGGCCTCAATTCAATCTTGTGGTTGGTGAATTTGTCCTCCAGCCTCCTGTGATGGGTTGAAGAAAACGAAATGAAAGTATCGATGTCGGCGAGTTGGGAAACATGATGAAACATGTCACGCATGCTTTTTGGTAAACATCAAGCCTGATGTCTCTTCGAAGGGAGCCGCCAGCATCAGCCCCAACCAACAGAGGCGGAATCAAGACCATCACACTGCCTCAAACTGCCAAGAGAATTGATTGATAAAGGACAGGGGTACCCCTCAACCCATCCATTGGTTAAAAAGATTATATATTCAAATAAAGTATATAATATCCAAATAAAAACATCCCAGAAAGTTTGATGGAACGCCAGGCCCAAGAAACGGGAAGGACTTCGGAAAAGAACCCGCTCAGCCAATTCTGCTAGAGAATTGATGCAGGGCTGTGTCAAAACCCCGAGCTTGGTGCAGTCCATGTAGAGAACTGTGTCCACCTCCAGCGGAGTCACCTTCAGGCTGTCAGGGACATTGAAGGAAGATGATGGCTGTTATTTGTCAGGGTGCTTCAATCAATGTCAATCAGAACACGTATTTTTTCAGTGAGGTTTCAACAGCTTGGCCTTAGAGGCCATGGCAGCGGAGCGGTAGACATTGTCCAGCTTGGGGTCCATCCCATGCTTTTCAACCATCAAAGAGACACGGCAGCAACGTTCCATGTGAGATTCACAGAGCCTCAGGCTTAGTTTACAAAATTGAAAGCAACGTATAGCAATTGAACAACACATGTAAACAAAAGAAAGCAAAGTTACAAAGCACTATTGAACCCCATGCGTCAACAAGCAACTGTTTGCCGATCTCCAGCTGTGACTTCTCGTGCATCACCTTCACAACATGGTTCCGGCGGGTGACCTCTTCCTTCTGGCTGTTGTATTGGCACATGGCTGCTGTGTCCTGGGCCAGCTTTGCACGGACCTCTCTGAAGCGTGCGCTTTGAGCCTCATCTTCCAGCTCCATCAGTTCGCTGGCGGTTGTGATCTTGACTGGTGTCGCTGGAGGCTCCACCAAATCATGCCAGATGCCAAGGTGTTGCAACTTCCACGTCCCCAATTTGGCTGTCACAGCCGCCTCCACTTCAGGCATATAGTCCCTGAGATGGTCAAAAGGCATGCAAACACAGACTACTGTCCATTTGACCACCCTAAAAATTTGTAGAGAGGCCCTTGTTCCTTTTGCCAAATGAACGAAACAAGTCAAAGTGCCGACTGAAGGCAAAGCAAAGTAACTTCGAATAAAAGGCCTTCATCAACACCTGTTCCTTCTGATCCGTCCAGCTGCTCAACTCACGGGCCTCATCCAAGACTGCCGAGTACATGCATGCAAGGTCGGCGTGCACATCAAACTGCTGAGACGCCCATCGGAGTCTTGATCTCGATGATGCCCTGAGTCTCCGGCCGCCTTCGATGAAGCAATGGATTGTCAACCTGAAGTGCATGGCCTGCGACTGCTCCGTAACGGTCAAGGCTTTCTTCAAAGCCGGTGGACATCCTGCTTTTGGCGTTGCGCCTATCATCCAACGGTTGCCACGCAACTGCTCTGTGCTAAAAGCACAGTGGGCCCACTTCACGTGGTCGATGTGCCGCTGCAAAATGTGGCGTGCTTCCTCAGTGTGTGTGGCTTCTCGGATTTGTGATTTAGTTTAAAAGCTCACCAAAAAATGAACCTAGAGTGCCAGCTACATCAAACTCCCTCGAACTTGACCCCAAAAGACAACACCATCAGCAAACTCCCCTAGAACAAACCTATTCTTATTTCAGATAAAGGGTCACTGCACGTGCCTGCGAGTACGTTGAACACACTCCGCTGCTTGTCCTCATCGAGCCTGTGTTTGGCTGACAGCCCTGGGCTATTGTGGAACTCGGCGATCACTGCATTCAATCTGTCCACAGTGCTTGTCCCAGGAGGATGCTCAGCTGCCTTTGCTTCCATGATCCTGGAGAACCTAAGGGCCAGCTGAAGACAATTTGGGCTTTGTCTCTCAGAGCCTCTGTACGACAGCGTCAGGTTGCGGTAGCTGCGGCTGCTGGCATCCATGTTGAAGGACATCTTGGCTGGAACTGCTGGCACGAAAAGTGAACAAAAAGACAAACAAAAAAAAACAAACAAACAAACAAACAAACAGATCAACAAAAATGCCAAAAGACAAGCACCAAAAAATGCACTAAGTCTACAGAGAGGTGCATGGCATGGGATCATCCAGCCCTTGTCGAGCACCCGGTGCAATGGTTTCAACTTCTCGCGGCTCTCTGGGTCGTTCAAGTCCAATTCGGAGGCTGCAATGAGAAATGTCATCACCACTGAGGCTCTCGTCCATCCCTTGACGACGTCTATGGTCTGCAGTTCGCATGGCCACGCCGTAGGACCTGTATGGGTAGGAGTTGAAAACCAAAGGACCTTTGGAACATTCTAAACAGGCCAGACTTATTACACAACACAACACAATACACATGGAGACAATTTCAACCCACACCTGAGCCAGAATCCATTGAGCAGTCCAATGGTTCGCGCCCCAAGTCTAGACCTCCAAATAGAATGGATTCGGCAGTCTGCAGCCAATCAGCCGTGATTGGCAAGCCGTCATCTGGCTTGTCAAACCTGTTTGTCAACTCGTTGGTCACAGTGCTTGGCTATTTGAGAGGAATGTGTAAGATGGCCAGAATAATCTCAAAAAATATTACAACTATTAAGATCAGTGGCTTCAAGCAGGTGATCGGGATCTTGACTGTTTCATCTGCCATGGATGGATTCATGTCCTTGTTTTTTGGCTCCCCAAAGGACCACAAGAGAAGGACCCACAAGAGGCTCCCCAAAGGTTAGGGTATCAATGAGCTAAGGGAAAACAATTCACGAAGATGGGCAAGTCTCAAAGCCCGGTTTCTTGTACAGATATGGCATGCCCCTGTAGCTGGCGTACTCCTGGAACCATGCATCCAACTGTTGGCATCGCAGGCCTGCATCCCCCTCGTTCAAGAGCTCCATGACCAAGGAGGCTGGATGAGAACCGTCTGAATCCAGCGATGCATCTTCAGGCTGCCGGAAGGAACAGATGTAGTCAGACAGCTCCTTTATTTCCCAACACTGTGAAACAGGTGTTTGATACTTTGCGCTTCGTATTTGTTTTCATACTTACTTACACTTTTGTGACATATGCAAGAAAATCTTGTACGCAACTTACTAAATTGAAAGCTAGCTTTAGCAACATAAAGTCCTTGATGAAACTCACATCGCCTTCCATCTTTTGCAGTTGCTTCTCATAAGCAGTGCATGCTTTCTTGACGGGCGGCGCTGGCAAGGCGCTGGAAGCTCCACTGTCGTCACCTGTGGAGCCTTTGGCAGCTGCTCGTTCCTCAGCCTTAGCCCTGAAGGGGAGCAGCTTGTGCGCCGCCGACATCGCACCCTGATCCTGAATCCTGAATGTCAAATTGCTACGGGAAGTTCACTCAGTGCATCGACTTTAAGTTGAGATTCCTGTTTCAGGATCAATGCAGTGTGCCCCGCACACAGCATTGAAAACCCTATTTTTGGGCAGGCAGGTTCAATTTACAATTTGGGTTTTCAATTTCAGAATTGAACACAGGTCTCCATAACATAGGGTTTTCAATGGTGTGTGCAGCGCACACACCATCGACTTTCATGTTGGGAAGATGATCCAGGATCAATGCACTTGGTGTGGTTGGGATTGTATTTTCAATGCTGTGGGAGCCGCACACACCATCGAAACCAGCTGGGATGACTTCTGGGAAGACCCTGGTGCATCGAGAACCGGATCCGGGACCTGAGTGGTGCATCGAAAACTGGACCCGGCATCTGAGCGGTGCATCGAAAAACCGGATCCGGGACCTGAGCGGTGCATCGAAAATCGGATTGGGTACCTAGGTGGTGCATCGAAAAATCGGATTGGGTACCTAGGTGGTGCATCGAAAATCAGGGATCTGGTCCTGGTCGGTGCATCCAAGAAGAAAGGGATTTGGTACTGGGTTGAGGTGTGTCAGTCTTGAATGGTTATTACCAAAAATTGGTCTTGGGATGTCTTGGGAACTGTGGTGTTACTTCTGCTGATCATGGCATGGCATCAAGCTAAACGCCCATAATTGCCACACACACACACACACACCCAGAAAAAGCCTGCCAAACATATTCCTTCTCAATCTATTGGAGGATTGGAATGAATACCAAAGCAGTCCATTCTCCCATTTTCCCACCAGATCAGGTGTTTTCCACCTTGAACAGTTTTGAGTTGTCAAGCATCTATTGCCTGCTGAACACTGCCCTCAATGGGACCGACGGCGCCAAAGCATCGAGCACCGATTGGTGAATCACAAGTGGAGGCCCTGGCGGCGCAGCGTTTGCTGGCGCACTGTGCCATGGCAGGGGGGCCAAGGAAGCCTCCTGCCAAAACCGGTTGGCGGCCAATGCCACCAGGTAATCGATGCTCTTTTGATATTGGCGGCCATAAGAGAAAGATACAGCATCTGCAAGCTTTTGCAATCCAGCAGCAGTTCTTTCATTGTGGTTGTTGACTCTCCTTGGCTGTTTGACAGTGTTTAAAACCATTCTTTCTGCAATGAACATGGAAGGTTTCCAACAACATTGGTTCCTTGCTGGAACAGGACCAAAAAGCATCTGGACCAACGAAAAAAAATGTTGCGAGTTAGGATTGCGCAAGGGTCTTTGCATCTGGGACCATAGTGAACCCTGCCGCCCGGGACTGTGTCATAACCAGAAGGGGGTTCTGGGACAGCTCGGTGTCACACACGTATTTCTTCACGAAGGTAATGACATCACCACTTGAAGCCGGCGCACGGGAGGAACCAGAATCGATACTGCGCTGTAATGGAGCTGGAACATCTCAGGGTGGGGTGAAGTATTCATTGTTTTTTGATCTTGAGCACATTGGGGATGGTTAAAGCAATCAAACTTTGGAACTTTTTACTCAACATGCACCTTGGCGTCGCAAGCTGAGGAACAAATGGTTTCCCTCGGTGTCCTTGAGCAACCCACCCTCCAACTTGATGCCCAAAGAAGGCAGGTGGTTCCTCCAGTCCCGCGAGGCATCCAACTTGCGCACACATACCCGAGTAGCTGGCCCGATCCAATCCCTGATGCTCGGTTTAGCTAGCTCATGGGATATAGCAGAAGCCACATCATCTGCATCTTGAAGGTTGCTTTCGAGGCCAATTCTTCGGGAGATGATGCCCCACAATTGATCTTAGTGGTGCGCCGTTCATTGAACCATGTTGAACATTGTTGAACCATAATTTTAATTGAGCACTTAGAGGTATGAACCCCACACAACCAAACCACTGTGAAAAGGTTTCCAAATAGTTCAAAGTTCCCACTCTGCAATGAGTGTGAGACTTGCGGAGGTGGCACAATGTGCAAAGTTGCATACGGCCATGGGCCACCAGCAAATTTAAGTATGTCAGCACATACTGATTCTTTGATTCTCTGACAGTGTTGTCGGCCTAACGATGGGGGCCATGGGGCCTTCATGACTCCAATCGTGGCCTCATTTCGAAAGCCAAAGGAAAATATGCCCAATCAAGAAACTAGAGACGTTGACGACCAACATAGTGGGTCGGCGCCGGCCGTCTTCGTCGCACCGCCGCATCACCTGCAGCCCCAACTTTGTTCAAAGGATTATATTGCCCTCACCTTAACACAAAGTTTCGACTGTTCATTGATCTGTGTTATTTTAGGTCCATTCTGAACACAAATGTATTTTTGATTTAGTTGAGCAGCATCCTCCAGTGTCTCTGAGAGGATCTGGATGATTGAGCTGCTGTCATGCTTGCTGACATCGTCCATTATGTAGATGCTCAGCTGCTGTCCGAAAGCCCAGGCGCCGTGCACCTTTAAGCGAGGTCTCTCATGCTTTGCCCTCAGTCAGAGTGGGGGTCGGAGCAGGGCTCGAACCAGAAACCCAAAGCCACCCCCAAAAAGAACATAATAAATAATAGAGACCAATTGCTATTCATCCCAAACACACATTTGCACTTGCTCGTAGATCTGGGTGCCTAGGGAGTGCAAATTTGGCCTGATCTAGGCCATCTGTGCTGATGAACAGCACTTCAGAATTTGGCTCCTGGGATTGGCTTTGTAATTGCCACATGCAGGTTCGGTCTTTGTATTGTGAATGTAAATGGTCTCGGTATAGTTGGAGGGCCTGGAGCTTGCCATCCACCCCCAAACTCCGGTCACCCAGTTGCTTCTTGAGGACACTGCAAACCTCACAGGTGGTAAAGAGAGACTTGGCCCGGAAGCGCAAGATATCAGACCACCTTCGTTTGAAGACATCATTGAAGGTCGTGTACCTAAGATCCACAGACATTAGGGCGCAGACTAAAGGGGTGCAAACAGATTACCAACATGTTCCAACATAACAAATAAAAACATGTGTTACATCTTCATGTGGGGCGCGAGACTGCTTGGCAACCCAGTAGAGCTTGTGTTGATTTGTAGTGTTCATACAAATCCATGACTGTTCCTGGAGGGAGGTACTTCCTGACCAACTGGTTGTGGGGCAACAATCTTGTTTTGCACGATTGGGTAGATAGCCACTCACGAAGTTCCTCCTTGTTTGCCTCAACGTCAGAAGCAACCTCTTCCCAGTCACTAGGTGCGTCGTCGTCCAGATCCTTCTTTCTATGTGAGGCGCGCCCGCGTCGAACAAACCTGGGTTTCATTGACTTTCATCCGAATCGTATTTGGCAGCAAACAACCTAGTTTTTCCAACATCAAGCATTCAGTTTGTGATCAACACAGCCAAAACGACCAAAAATCAAAAATCACTACCTGCACCAGAAAACTCGTCGGGGAGTGTTTCTGCAATGGCGTCGTAAGCAACTTGCAGGAATCCATCAACCGTCCAGGTTCCTGGTTTGCTCCTATGTTCATGTTTCCCGAACCTCAGGTCAGGAGCTCCAGCCCGCTTCTTCTCTAGCCTGGACCCGCCAACACCCAGCAGGGACGCCAAGCATCTGAACCCAACAGGCTTGTCCAGCAAGGTGCAAGCTGTAGTGCCACAGCCAGAAGAAATGGAAATCTCCATCTAGGCAAAGCGTTGAGGAGAATCAGGGAATGTAAACAAATGGTTGTGACAGTGGGTTGGCACCAATATGGGGGAGGACATGGGAGGACATTTAAAAGAAATAGATTCACAGGACAGCCATGGTACAATTGTATCTTGATCTTGCTTGCTCATGTTCCAGAACTGCTGAAGAAAAGAAGGGAGCTCCTTGGACTCACCGAACTGTTTGAAGCACACCTTTTTGGCACCTCAGTAACATATAGCTATGCGGCGCATGGATGGAAGATATGTTGGCGTTGCAAACTAACCCAACTAAAACAACCAAATTATAGTAATATGCCAACAAAGGCGCATGAACAAGTGGTTGCTGCAAAGAGCTTCTGCAGTCGGGCTGGATCCAAACCATTTCTCTTGTAGAAACCCGTTGATTCCTGTTTTGAATACGAAGCCTCCTGGGCCCTCTTGCTGTTGTCATAAGCCCGTTTCTCTCGGGACGCCTTCGGATCATCGATTTGTTCCCGCCAGGTAGTTGCTTTTTGGAATGTCGATACAGAGCTCCAACCGAAGGTAAACACTGTGTTTTGTTGGGCGGCAAACCCTTCAGCACCACTGTTTGAGGAAGAATCACCATCAGAAGCTGCATCATCTTCGGACCCTTCATCCCCAAAGAGAGTAGGGTGTGAGGTAGATGATTTAGGAAATGTCAGTTTCCTTCTACCTTGACAATCCCCATCCTCACAACCCTCATCTTGAAAGGGCCTTTTGCTGGCCGGTTTGGTTGGTGGCCGCGCGACCTCCCTTCTTCCTACACAATCTGTTTCATCCACGGCTTCTGCAGGCTCTGCGCCAAAGACTGACCGTGGACGCCCTCTTTGCGTGCCAGACTTCGCAGAGGCATGGCTGAGGTTCAGAAAAGCTAAGGGTTTAGGGACTTTCTCCCTAGGCTCATCACCAAAAGGTGGCATGGAGCCCTGGCAAGATAGCGATATATACTGTAATATCTAGACATATTTTATCTGGGACATACTGGTATCGTAAAAGAAGATACACAATAAAAGAAAACACACAATCGACTGTCAGGAAGGTCCTGGCAGCTAGATACTGCACCTTTTCTGACAGATGACGCGGGGCAAAAAGCATCCGGAATCCATAGGCACTGCATCCAATTGGAGGGTGAACTTCAGGTTCGACTCATGAATTAAAGCTAGGTCAGCTAGGTTTGTACTGCTCTATTTGTGGTCTTCCACAAACAGCACTGCCATCAAAAGCACAAATCCTGCACAGGCCAGTGACATCCCATTGCCACTGACAGTCCTCAAGCAGGATTCTGACAGGAAGCTGGTGTCCACGGTCTCCTTGGAAGCCGTGCTCAGATTTCCCAATTGAAGCGACCTTTAACCTCAAATGTTGCTTTTGTAGGGGTTGCTTGTTGGCGAAATTAGTGAATGCAAATTAGTGAGTTTTTTTATACCATCACTCAAATGGTCAAGCTTCCACACCAGCAGCTGTTGCGCCTGGAGCCCACACAGGATATCCCAACACATGTAGTTGTTCCCAGCCAAGCATAAGGCGATTGTGCTTCTCGGACCTCACGAAGAGGGCAACCAGAAGAATCTGGCCCCGAACATCCAAAACGAGCCTCCCATGGTCGCACTTTGGGCGCCAAACGCCGCCTCTGAATCCCTAGAAAAAATGAAGTTTGTTTCCATTTGTCTCGGTCATCTTGGCCCCGAACACCTGGT
>CAXAMN010010557.1:1300408-1351423 GCA_963970005.1 Durusdinium trenchii | reverse complement strand
GGCCCCGAACACCTGGTCCCGCCACAGCTTTTCCCAATCTAATTCTGATCCAAAACAAGCCTCCCATGGTCGCACTTTGGGTGCCAAACGCTGCCTCTCAATCCCTAGAAAAAAAAAGTTTCTTTCTATTTGTCTCGGTCATCTTGGCCCCGGACACCTGGTCCCGCCACAGCTTTTCCCAATCTAATTCTGGTCCAAAACCAGCCTCCCATGGTCGCACTTTGGGTGCCAAACGCCGCCTCTGAATCCCTAGAAACAAAGAAGTTTGTTTCCATTTGTCTCGGTCATCTTGGCCCCGAACACCTGGTCCCGCCACAGCTTTTTCCAATCTAAGTCTGATCCAAAACGACCCTCCGAGCCTCCCATGGTCACACTTTCGGTGCCCACCCCTGCTTCCGGCTCGGTGAGGGCCTCAGGGAGCACGACCGCGACATTGTGAGCCACCGCCAGAGGGGTTCGTATGTTGCTGTAGCTTGCGGTTCCACTGATGCATGTGTTCGAGCAGCATGGAGCAGTGGAAGCGTCTGTTGCCTGCAGGTTCGTGCTGCGACGAAGAAGCGCAATAGGTTGCGGCTCCAGTGATGCATGTGTTCGAGCAGCATCGAGCAGTGGAAGCGTCTGTTGCCTGCAGGTTCGTGCTGAGACGAAGAAGCGCAAGGCTCCCGCACCTGTAATCCCTCGCGCGCTCCCCCTCCTTCAGCCGGGGTCGGCGGATAGTGCTGATGGCTCCGCTGTAATTTGTTCTTTGAAGCCTCCCTCCGTTGCAGCTTCCGCGGACGTTGCAGGTTCCACATCGTCCTGCTGCGAGATAAAAGCTGCCAGCTGGAGTTTGCCTCCAACCACCTGGCGGTGTTGCCTAGCATTGACTTTAGGTGGATGTTTAGACAATGGAACATGTGAGTGAACACGTGGAACATATGGTTTTGGTTTGCTTTGGGTTGCTGACGTTCAATCGTTTGCCATCCCAGGTTGTCATTGCCCACGTTTCCTGCTGACTCAACCGATTCCGGCAAGAAAGCTATCAAGACGGAGGCTGAGAAGTCTTTTGCACTTCTGAAAGTTGAATTAGGCCTCCTCCGATATGTGTACAACAGTGGCTCTAAGAGACAAAGTTGTCAACTGTAGAAACATGTGGAGTCACCTATCAGCAATCCATGCAATCTGACTGACTTGTGAACATTGACTTGATGGAGCACCGGACCGTTCGAGACTGGTTCAGGTTTCATGGACGAAGCGGGCCTTCAGCAAAGCCAGTGGCATGTGTCCAACCATTTGCTCAAAGCAAGTTTTGCTGACTGTTTTGCTCCTAAATGCTTATGTTACTATTTTCTTGTCCTTCCTGTGGGTGAGCTTGCCACCTCCTTTCCCCCTTTATGCCCAGTCTTTGTTGAACTTGAATACAGCAAGTTGAGCGAAGATATTGCCAGTCCCACTGATACCACGTGCTCTTGCTGAGGTGCTCTGAGTTGCTGCCGCTCCTCTACAAGCAGTTTACTCCCACGAAAAGAAGCTTGGCAATGGTCAGTGAGGGGTAAGTGGAGGTGGGGCGATCTTTTGAATCTTTTGAGCTGTTTTGCGTGCTATTTACAAACCTGGTGACGTTGTTGTTAAACGAAACACTCCTGCTGAGCAGTGGGGGGGTGCTCTAATTGAGATCTTGGAAGTAAAAATCATCAGGAACTTGAGTTTGTCCGCTTTTGGTTCATGCGGCTTCACATTTTCGGCCAAGGGAAGATGCTGCTGTGGGAGAATCTGGGCAGACAAGCCAGTACACCTGAGATGTTGCAAGCATTGTATGTCAGTCCATTCGCAGGGTATGAGGTTGAGAAATGCTGGCAAGCCAACGCAGGCCTTTTTACAACCTACAGTCAATTACAAATTTACACATTGCATATCAGGGTGTGTCTTTCTTTGCTATTTTCCTACACGTGTTTGCACGTTTGCCCTACCCCCCGAGGAACGTTCCCCAAGCTGCGCCTTGCCTTAGATTTCAGCGATCCACTCCCACTCGTTTCATTCAAGTTCAGTCCATGGACCAGTGACTAGCAGACGCAAAACCCGAAGGGTTCATGGGTTTTGATGGTTTTTGGATCAAAGCAGTTCCAATCGCTTTTGTGATGGCCCAAGTGGTTTGTGACCCAGCAGCTGAACAGGGCCTTGCACTCAACGATTTGCGACATGGGTCTCTCAGTTGAGGCTTTGGCCATCCTCTACCTGGCTTTAGTCCCGGGAGGCAGCACTGTAGTGGCCGTTCTGAATCTCGCCGTTCCCATCGTCCAAGTGACTGGCACCTTTGTGTCTCCACCGCAGGAAGTGTTTGAGTACCCCATCAAGCCTTGGGCGGTTGGGTCATATTGAGGCTTCGCAAGTGGCCATCCGTTCGACCATGATTGACCGATTATGAAAGGTCAAAAAAGGCTTCAAACATCGGAAGAGACCTTTTTGTTGGCGATTGAGGGAAGGTGCATTGAGGGAATCCAGCAACAGAAACTCAGCATGTATCATAAATCCAGATCATAGAATCCTCGTACAGTTGAAGTTATTTACCTTCCCACTGGTCAAGTGCAGCAAGTTGTTTGCTGAGATCTTCAGATGCCTTGCCTTTCATCATGTGTTCACCTTTCAAACCTCTGTCGATGTCATTCGACGTGTGACCTCAGGTGCTGTTCAAACCATTGCAGCGCCGCATCGCTCCGAAGCTGGCCAGCAAACTGGACGCGGCGCTGGAGGCCGCTGACGGCGACCAAGTCGTCCGTTTGAAGGACGAGGCGAGGCCTGAGCCGGAGGAGTTGACACAAATGAAGTGGTCACAAGTCACAAACAACCAAAAGCAAGGGACGAGTTGGATCTGTCGTGATGTGTCTATTGTTTCATGCAGCTCGAATATATGGGTTCCGTTTTATCTTGGTTTTTGCCTTGGATGTAGTTTGTGAATGTTTCTGATGCTACTTGTAACTTGATATTTAGCCCAGCCCCAGGAGACAGAAACTCAGGGGTTGAAGGCCACTGGTTAGTTTCAGCTGGCTGGGCAAAATCCAATTCTCACAGGTTTCGGTTTGCACCTGAAAAAGATACAAACCATTGGATCCCAAAGTGTACCTATATATATATATACGTAGTTTGAATCACATTTGGATTTCCAGACTTCCCCAAATACCTCATAGAAGGTGTGGAGGCCAACCTTCTTGGTTTGAAGGTGTTCCTTTTCTGTCTTGTTTGTCTCAATGTCGTTTGGCAAGGGAAAAAAAACGGATGTCAAGCATCCCATGGACCGATATTTGCAACCTTGGGAAGGCTGGCTTGGAGAATGACGCCGGTCTTTTTCGCGAAATCTGCGTGAAGAGCTACTTTGCCAAAGCTTAGGCAATTAGGCAAATTGCAAGGCTTGTGACGGAGTTGACATGTGAAAGCAGCTGCATCAGTTTGCAGACATTGCAAGCTCACAAGTAGTTGGTATCAGCATGTATCAACCCACCAAGGCCATTTGCTGAAAGAGATCTCAGATCTGATCCAGTCAGACAGCACTCGTGAGGTCACAAGATCGAGCACTGACACTTGGACGCAGGGTTCGCAGGGTTCAGAGTTCTCTCGCAAGACATAACGTTTAAAGGACTACTCAAGTCCAGGCATTTTTATATGTCAGGTGTATTCACTCGAATCATGTTGCAACCTGATAGATCAATGTGCTCTTCAGTTGAACAACTCCGGGACATGTGGAGACCTGAGTGTTTGTTGGCAAAGGATGCCTGGCAAAATTCTTGGAGCTTTTGTGCGCAGTGGTTTGCGGCGCTGAGCAGTGGCGAGTGGGACGCTGGGAAAGCAGTTTGAAGAACCGCTGAAAGTGCCAGGACCATAATGGCCTCAGATGACTTTCAGTGTTGTTCCATTGAGTAGCTCATCCCTGGTTTGCCGAGTGAGACAGTGTGTACCTTTCAGATCGCTTTTTGAAGTTGATCTGGAGCAGTCTAGGGTATGGGTGGAGGTTGCAAAGTGTTTTGGTGTATCGAATTCTGTGGCAAGGACCGCCTAGCGGTGCCATGAAGATGTCAAGTCTCACGGTAGGCTTTACTGTCAGAAACTCCACAACGACGCTCCAAGGATCTCTCCGGAAAGCTCGAGGGAAGGACAACCTCTTCAAGGCTGAAGGGCCTCCCTTAGGATTTCTGCACCTTACGAACATGCAAGTCCATCCCCGTCATGTCCACGTCGTGTTTACATGACCATCAGCTCCAGATGCTGGCGGTTGAGGTGAGATTGTTTCTGGTGAGATTGTTTTCGGAGGTGTTTTCTCTACCCTTAGATTCTCGATTGTACCGACATCCACGGGGAAGTATTTGAGCAAGAGCCAGTAGTTATTGTGAATTTTGCATTTGCAGGCCTAAATTGCGCCACTTGGGAGAACCTTGCTAGAAAATCGCCCTTCGTCCTCCATTGACTAGTTTGTTCATTTTGAGGAGTGCTGCGGGTAGGCCTCAACAACCTGTCCTTGCCGTAGGTTTTTGAATGAATTGGGTAGAGTTTGGTACACACTTTGGGATCTTTTGTGTATTAGCAAAATCCTTGCATGTCATGTTGTTTTTTGTGTAGAAAAGCATGTCAGTATTCTGGAAATCCAGCGAGAGCTTTTGCAAGGCCATGGTGAAGATGGTCTCCTTCAACCTGGAGCCATTGCACAATCTGAAGATGCTTGGCTTTCAACCTGAATGCTTATGGAACTAGAGGATGCCCTGAAGTACGGTCTGATGCCTTCCTTGACTGTGATCGAGGCTGAACTCTAACCAGATTCCGCCTTCATGGGCGAAGGTGGGTGGCTTCTTGAACCTTCAAGTTTTGATATAAAGAACATTAAAGAACTAAACGGAATTGGTGTTTCTTTTTATCAAAACGTTGTTTATTAGTTGTTCAACTTCTTTTGACATTATGGTTGTTTTGACACACTGTAATTCATCGCGGAATGATTTCTCGCATGCGGATTCACCAATTACGCTCTAAGAGCAGGAACTCGCACGGAGATGGTCCGGGAACCGGACCATAGTCCGCTTGGAGATGAGTGAGAATGGCCTTGGCGCAGATGGAGTGGAGGCGCGTGGAAGTTGATTTCCTTCGTTCATTTGGCCTGGTTGCACTGGTACGAAGGGGTACTGAGAGGACCATGCAACTCGTGCGTAGAGGAGTTTAACAAGGGGTCTCCTCACACCGGTGCAAAGCATGAGCGGCCCCGGAGCAGCTGCAGCTTCGATTGTGAAAGGCTTTTAGGTTTTGAAGTGCAGCATCCCTGGCACTACAGTATCGATGTTGGGTCAGGCATTTCAAAAGTGCCAGTATGAATGGATGGGCTTCGTACCCTGATCGCTTGGTAGACTCTGCGGAAGCGGTCCCTGCTCCCTTGCACTTGCTCATCGGTACTTTTGCTTCTCGCTGTTCGCCATATCGCCCGATTATTGCCCATCAATGCCTGAGCACTTCCATTGACACGACATTCACACGGCATGCAAAAGAAGTACCACAGACAGCTATGCCGGGTTTCCGTTAATTACTCTATACCACATGGTTCGTTTCTAGTTCCTGGCTTGCGCTGTTTGCCTTGCACACCTGTATATATATAGTCAGAGCATGTTTGGAGTGGTGATTGGAACAACATGCTTGTGCGTGTGCTTTAATTCTTGAATGGCTGAGACTTGGGCATCATTTTCTATGCTGGTTGATCATACAGGACTCGTACACACCTTTGCAATATTGATGCAGCGTGAAACAAGGACATGCAGAACAGCTGAGCAGCCCAGGGAGGTTGATTTGTTTCGCATTCTGTTCGTCACGATTCTTATTGTTGTGGCATTGAGTTTTCATGCTTTGTTTTCTTATATTTGCGTATTCGCATTGTCCATAAAGGAGGGGAGAGAAACAGAAAAAGGCGAGAACAAATTTAGAAAGATGTTGAGATGAGATCCCGAACATGTTGTGTCCTTTTTAGTCTTTCTGACCGTTTGTCGGTAAAACTTCCATGTTGTTCCCAACTGTTTTTTCCTGTAGGAAACAATTAATGAGAAACTCCTTCAAGTTATTTGGCTTGTTTGCACTCTCGATACGACGGAGTTTTGCTGTGTCGGACACGTTGGTCGGACGTTCTTGCTGTGAGGCTCTTGCGAGATGTTTTCAACCAAGCACTCGCTTGGAATGTTTGGTCTTGGATAGCAACAGCTTTGGAGATAAAGGAGCCGAGGCCAGGACCAGGAAATGGACCACCCTCCATTGTTCGGACGCGCGTCAGTCTTGCGGAGCTATGTTGCGTGTGCCATGTAGTGGGTGTACAAAGTGGATCAATTTGGATCATGGGTTGCTTTGACGCAATGCATGCAGGGATGATATTGCGTGAGAGAGAGAGAGAGTGTGGTTGGGAGGTCTTAGCTGAACGTTCAAACCTTTATTGAGAACTGAGTATGTGCACACTCGCAAACTAAGTGTGACTGAAGAGTGAAACATGTGTTCACCTATGCTCACAAGTGTGAGTTCTGTTGGTTTGGTATCGTCCTTTTTTAAGGACATGACAGGCTGTTGCAAGTTGCAAGAGAGCATGGTGGCGCAGTTGGGTGAATACATTGAGCAGCTGACGAGCGGTTCATGAGAACTCACAAAGGAAAGCATGCAAGTTGGACCCATGCCTACAGTCTTTCCACACGAAACAATTGCCATCTATGATGCGATTCTTGGGTTAGAAAATTCAATATCTCAAGGCAGTTCAACTTGGAGTTGAAGGTTGCATGTTGGCTGCGCCGCTGGCCTCATTATTCTTCTCTTTGGTCTTGGCATCATATTATGCAAAAGTAGGCAGAGCGTGAACCCTTCCCTTGCGACACATAGTGACATAGTGGTGTGGTTTGAATTTTGAACCTTTTGGGGGCTTGAGCGATGGATAGATGGCAAGTGATATTGCAATCTTGGTTCAAAAGGCCATCCAACGGTGAATCTTTTGAATGTCCGCTCCCAAATTGCCAGTGCAAGATGAGTCTCATTCTGCAGGCGCTGGGCACCATGCTCACCGAGAACCGATCTTTGCGCGAGCTCAGCGTCCGGCGAAATCAGTTCGGCGACAACGGAGCCAAGGCCAGCAGCGTGTTGATGTGTTGCACGGACGAAGAGAAGACTCCTGTAGATCAGGTCAATTGGTAGATCAATTTTATGCGTTAGACTGTCGTATTTTGGCACCCTGTTGATCTTCATCCTGGAAAGGTGTGCGGTGTGGCCGGCTAAGCGAGCAAGAAAACTTTATTGCTGTGGAACTTTGGGAGTGTGAGGACACTTATATGCCCAGCAACGCCTGCCAGGCCGTCGCCTTGGGCCTCAAAAGCCATCGAAGCCTCATGGCCTTGATTTTAGATGCGAATGACATTGCCGATGTGGGTGGTGAGGCCTGGTTTCTTTACAGGACGGCATGATTCTGGTGGTCCAAAGACATAGCCACACCACCCTGCAGGGCCCTAAATCATCTGACGAGTTGTTCTGAACAAATGTTTTTTGTTGTTTACTGCAGGTCAAGACGGGCAAAAATGTTGTGTTGTGAAGTCGTTTTATTGTTTGCATCATGTAACTCTGCAGCAAAGGCAAGGCACCGCTTTACAACCCCTCTTGCTACTGACTACGTGTTGTAGCAACTGTTGTGTTGCTGAGCCGATGGGTGAAATCCATGTGAATCTCAGTTCCTGGGACACACAAGTCTTCAGGAGTCCAACGCGTCAACCAACAAGTTCAGGCATTTGTTGTCTTAGCAAGTTTCACAGTAAAAACATACACGTTCATGACAGCACTATGTTCGAAATTTTGGCGCCCTACCACCCCCCATCCGTGCCAATGCAAGTTCATGAAAGCAACAATCTTCCCGGCAATCACAACGAAGGCTAAACTGAAGGCAGTACTGAACGCAAAGGGCCTGCCTCAGACAACCGGTGGTCATGGCATGACTTGCAAAAGCATCCAGAGCATGTCCGTGAGGCGTGACATCGTAAACAATAGGGCCTGAGGTTAGATGTGAGATGACGCCCTTTCGGTTTCAGTTGTTTTGTTGGGCAGGTGGTGCAGAAAACCTGGCTCCTCTCTTCAGACCACCTTGAACCCTCAGGAATTGTCAGCCGTTTAATTCGTCCCAGCTCCCAGCGAAGGATATAAGGATACGGTGTCAAAAAACAACTTAGAACGCATATTGCCCATTGATGATTTGCTGAATAATGTTGTTTTCTCCTTGAAGGATCAAGATGTGAATGCGCCATGTTTGACTTGATGACTGGAGTCCAGCTTGTGGAGGCGTTGGCGGATGCCTTGGACCGCAGCGAGTTGGAGAGTCTCCACATCCAGCTCAACAAGCTCGGTGACCGAGGCTGCAAGGCCCGAAGAGTCGCAGGGAGGTGCCGAGTCCTTCAGCTGTGTTGGTGTTCAAAGAAGTCGCCCAAGTCGTCAGGCACTGGAGGAGGCCGAGCAACGCTCCAAGACCTTGGTCGACTTCTGCATAGACGATAATGATGGCGAGGCACCTGAAGCATGTGGTGGACTGTGGGGTTTCAGAGGGTTCGTGAGGTCTTGAAGAACGCTTGCGTGTTGCAGTCGTGTTGGACGTCAGGCATGGGCGGCAGAGGACATTTGGGCACACTTGTGCTGTGTTTCATTGATTGGTCACAATATTCTGGCAAGAATGGGCGAGGTGTCATCTATAGTGATACTATAGTGTCATGCACTTCTCAATAAATATGTCGCACAACCACTGCACCATGGATTGCGCACAGGGTGAATCAGCTCCATTTTCCACGGAGGGCAAGGAGTTGTTCACACATGTGGCGTGAAATAGCTTCATGCATTCGAGATGTTTCTCTCAATTTGCATTAAGTTTCAAATCCAGTTTCAAATCCCTTTGTCCAGAAAAGAAGCAATCTTTCAACAATCTTCAAATGTCATCCCGACAATATTTCAAATTGCTCAACAAGTCTGAAAACTCTTCTAAACACTCGAAGTCCAATATGTGCAAGACCAAGCAACCCAAACATCAGTCCACCAGCGAGTGCCTAGATCCAACAAGTCGTCCAAGTAGCGGGGGTCACAAACAAAGAAACCAGACAAAGGACCGGGCATGACCGGGCCACGAAAAAAGAAAGTCAAACCCCGACAGACGAATTGACATGAACTAACAATAAGTAACACTACGAAAGCAAGCCACGCATGAACCTGCGCATGCTTGAACCCCAAAACTCGGACCGATTGGTGTAGTCACCCGAAGGTATTCCCAACCACAAAAAACAAACAAACATCCTGACATGTCAACCAATAGATTGATCAACATCGTTCGTCCTTCTCCACCCCCACACACCCCGAGAAAGTGTCGGATGGCAAGGGAGCCGAGAACCACTAAGAACTGCACCATAGATTACGCATAGGGTGAATCAGCTCCATTTTCCGCAGAGAACAAGGAGTTGTTCACACACGTGACACGTGTGACTTGAAGTTAGTTTCATGAACTCGAGTTCGTCTCAATTTGCATTCAAGTTGCAGATTTCAATAATTCAATATCATCCTTTTTCAAAAACAAAGACGCCCTTCACACTAAACGCCCTTCAACGCAACTTCGTGGCCGTGCGCGGCCTTGTCGGTCCAGGAGAGCTCGCTCCAGACCGCCACGTAAGGCAGGCCATCAGGACCGGCACCGCCACGGCCGTTAGCTGCAGCGAGGACCGCACCCTGAGGGTCTGGGACCTGATGACGGGCACCTGCACCGCCACGCTCACCGGACACAGCGACGACGTCCACACCCTGTGCCTGGTCGACCGCTTCAACGTGGCCTCTGGCGACGGATCGGGCCAGGTGAAGCTGTGGGACCTGCAGTCCGGCCGGTGCAAGGCGACCATCGCCACGCAGCACGGCGACGTTCGTGCCCTTTGCCGCTGGGGAGACGACCAGATCGCGACCGGAGGCTATGACAACACCATCCGATTCTGGGAGGTCGCCTCCGGCCGATGCGTCTGCACGTTGCGCGGGCACGACGATTGGGTAAGGGCCGTGCGCAGGGTCAGCGCGACGCTCCTGGCCAGCGCCAGTCTCGACGGCACCGTCAAGGTATGGGATCGGCGCACGGAACAATGCCTGTCGACGCTGGAAGGACACAAAGGCCCGATACTTGCCCTGGTGAGGTTGTCTCACGGCAGCGTGGCCTCAGGCGGCACCGACTGGACCATCAAAGTCTGGTGCCTGGAGACGGCCACCTGCCGCCTCACCCTGACGGGACACACCGACACGGTATGGGCGCTCGCCCGTCTGTGCTCCCGCACTTTGGCCAGCGGCAGCGGCGACCAAACGATCCGCTTGTGGAATCTGGTGACCGGTGCGTGTAACCAGGTCCTGCATGGCGACGGCGCTTCCGTGTACGCCCTTGTGCGCATGGATGCCGCCACGCTGGTGTCCGGCGGCGGTAGCGGTGTCCTAAAGGTGTGGCGGAGCTCCGAGGCGACGCCCAAAGAGCAGCTGCAGGGGGATCCCAGGTGGAGAGAGAGCGGTCGAAATGGCAGGTGGAAGTGTCCAACGCTTCGGGTCTCTCAGAAGGTCCAAGTTGTTTTTTGAAATGAACGGGATTTGTTGAATTAATGCATGGCACTGTTGGAGGCTTGTTTTCTATCCACGTTGTTTTTATAATGGAATTTGTTGAGTGCATTGCACTGTTGAAGGTTTGTTTTCTATTCGCAGCGTTTTTCTCCCGCATCACTTGTGGCTTCAGTGTCTTGGCCGAGGCCCAATGATAGCCAGAAGTAAGGGCTGAAGAGGCCAAGGGCCCAGAAACGCATGCCTTCGAGTGGTGGTGATGCTTTATATTTCCTGCAGTGTCGTTGTTTGTCGAACCGGCTGAGATGAGCCAAGTGTGTGCTGAATGTTTTGGAAACCTCACGAGAGACGTGCCAGGCTTTGAAGATAAAACATGAGCAGACAGGAGATGGTGGAGTCTTTGAGAATGTGCATTGGCTTGATGTTTGAGTTCCAGACACTTGGGGCATGCTCCGTCGAGTCGACCGACTGCAAAGGAGCTGAGACCGCCACTCCGGGGAGCTGCTTGGAGCAGCGCTTCGAAGCTTCGAGGCGGGAGGACACGGCGTCACTTGCACCGCGTGGACGATTCTATAGGTCTGGGTGGAGCGAGCTTTGAGCCGTGTGGGGCATCAGAGGTCCTTCATGTTCAGCAAGTTTCTCATCTTGTTGATGTTCATATATTGTTCATATGAAGCTTACCATGTACCAAATCTGCCAAGTCTGTCCACAGAATCCTGTTATGGTGAGAACTCTTCAGCTTCGACGGTGCCAGGCGAATAGCTCCATACTTGGCACTGATTGCCTTGCATCGCGGTGTCAGCTTCAACTCGTGAGGGCAAGGTTACCGATTTGGTCAACTCAGCTAAGTGTGACATATAGTGCAACAGTGGAGCTCATTTGTGAATTATATAACTCTTAGAGGTTGATGAGGTTGCCTGTTTTTGGGGGCCTGCCTGTAGTGTAGGATCACCCTGCTCTTTTTTCAAGAGCCGGACCCCTCTTTTATTGTCTTCAAATGCTGTGAATTTGGGGCTGTCCAGCAATGAAGCTGCATCCGGTCAAGCCGGAGCAGAGAGAGAGCTTTTGTTTTTCCCTTCGCAGCAAGTCATACGTATAATGAAAGTGTTCATCCAATGTCCAAAAACGGCTGAAGAAGGAGATCACAACCTTGCCTTTTCCTGTCCAACTTGACACCGGATCCGCTTGGAGCATTATCCGCAACGCTGGCCCGTTGGGCTTCAACATGGACTGGTGCTGAGATGAGCCACGAATGGGATGTGGATATCTGCGGAGGTTGATGGGACAAGATACATAAGGTGAAAAAGGATGCTCTATATCTAAGCCTTGGGTCAACCACCTTTTTACGAGGTCTATGTGCTTAGCCACTGATCCGGAGGAATGTCACTCATTTGATCAAAAGTCCTGTCTATCAAGACCTGCGGTCTTCTTGAGAAAAGACATCCGACCACCATCCACCATCAAAGATACTGCAAGCAATGGCCCTTCAATATGTTCATTATTTGAGATCAATTGTCGGATTCTGGAGCACAAATTCAAACCAAGATTCATTTAGTGAATTGAGCACATAGAGATCCGCCAACTCATCGAAGTGTTGCTCATCGGCCAGCCTTGCCGCTAACGATCCGAGCTGTGGCCACTGGCCTGGTCTGCGGTCCGCACAGAAGGTGGGCCAATCCCAACGGCTTGATAAATAGGTGCTAGATAGATCTATAGGTGCTGGAAGCCACCATGCACAATATGACACGATAATAAATCACGCCGTGCGTGGACCAGCTAACGAAACAAAGTCTATTTGGTGCCCTCTTCAGAGTTTCTGGACCAGCCGACCGGGCGACACAGTCCGCAGAATTAGCTCTGTCCACCTCCTTGTGCGAGGGCCAAGGAGAGAAACCAGAGCCCTGCGGACGAAAAAGAAGCGCTTTCGGAGCTTTATTGCACTGTGGAGAAGCCCGAAGACCCGTGTGTTTCCTGGTAAAACGGCATGAAGTTTGGAGGTGGCAGTAGTGTATCCACGGGTGGCTGCCACTATCTTTCTAAAATGACGTCCAGAGATGCAGACGATAACATTGCACTAAAGTTGCCTGCAAGCCGATCTGTTTGTGAGAGGGTTCAGTTGAAAAAACGACTGCTGCGAGGTTCAAGTGTACCACCGTGGCACAATTCGTCTCAGGAAGCTGAGGATCTTTTTGAGCAAATCTCCATGTGTGACACAGGGCTGAGGCCGCTGACACTCCAGGGTCAAACAGAGTTGAGGCTCGATCCGCTCATTGCTTTATAAACACAGGAAGAGAGTAGCACAAAAACGCCAAGCCGCCAAGCCATATGGTGCCATGGAGATGATTGGCCCAGAGGAGGTGCCTTGAGTGTTCAGGTGGCCCATGGGCATTAAGGGCGACCGCTTGGAAGTGATGGTGTGTGGAGTGGCACAGGTCACAAGTTTCGGGCTGGCTGATTTTTACATATCATCATTCAACAAGCAGGTACTTGTACTATTATGTTCATCTTTTAATGTCATTTAATATATATAGTATTATATAGTATTTTATTTTCTTTTTTTTTTTTGCGGTTGTCCTGATGTATTATGGCCATAGTTGAGAAGTCGACATATGGGGGTTTCTCCTAGATTGACCGTGCCTCATCGGTCGGAGACAGCTCCGAAAGAGTGGAGACAGCACAACGGTGACCATTTGCATGGCCGACCCGACCCTTTGTGGCAAGTTGCATGGCCGAACCTGTTTGAGAACCACTTCGCCCCATCGGGTTCACCTGTTGAGATTTGGATGCAATTCCCTGTCCCTGTATGTTTCTTTGAGGTTCACACTTTGATGGAGTCTCATTTGGGAGCCTGTTCTCCACAGATTTCTCATCCAGCTCATCAGGCACCCAGCACTCCAATGGGCTGAAGACTTGATCGCAGGGAGGCTCAATTTGCGTATCCTTGTGTCGAGGATAGATTCGGAGGGAAGTTGTATGAAAGTGTGCAGTTTTGTTTAGAGTCTTCCCATGATGGATCTGTTGCATGCTTAGAGAGTTGTAAACAGTCGTTGTGAAATGCTTGGAAAACACCTTCTGCATCAACAAGTATGAACTTTGTGGGCTTGGTTCGACTGGATTCTTCCGAGCACGTTTTGTCGCACAAATTCCAGCCAATTCTATGAAAGGTACGAGAGGAACCTGCTGGCTGAAGTTTGTTTCTGTGAGCCAAAGTGAGTTATTCAGGGGTGTTTTGGGGACAGACGGTACGCAATTGCTGGTAAACTAGTAGACTTACAGTAATGGTGTTTTTGGTTGCTATAGTGGAGGATATTTTGGGTGAGTTGGTGGCGTTGAAGATAGGCATCATTTGCAATTTGCTTGTGCACTGTTCCACAGCTGCAAATTCAATCAGCGCCCGATATATCAGAGAATGCGAGGTAGTCCAACAGAGAAAAACAAGTAGAACAATAGTTCTTTTTTCTGACATCCTGTGCCCGTCATCGTGTTCATGGATGCAAGGGAAGCGTCGCACTGATTGATCCCACTTTGGGCGCACTGTTCACCAGGGAAGGGACTCCGCTGATTCAATCAGCAGCTGTTGAGCATTGCACTGCAATTTTTGGGGTGCTGACAGTTGTTCTCTTGGCAGTCAGTGCAGTTTTTTGTTGAATCTGGTCCTGATGCCCGAAAGTTGGCTTTGGGAGCCTTGTGGCGCAAGATGACTACTGCAACGAACAACATATTTTCCAGATCAACATCAACTTCTTTTTGCCAACATATCACATATCATCACCTGTAAAGCCTTGGACTCTGACATAAGAAGACTCCTCAGTCTGGTGAGTCTCGTGTGCTTCAGCTCACTCCTGCTCAAGTGGCATACGATCGGCCTATGGGACCTGGCCACCGGTGAGAGCCTTGTCCGGTCGTGATCGGTCGATCTTTGTGTGATGCATCCCAGCGACAGAGATGTTCTGGCTGAATCCGGAGATGTTCTGGATGTACATTCCACCAACAGATCCAGATGTGATTCTGTGGGACGTCCCAGCAACAAGTGACAAATGCTTTGGGAAGGTATGCGGAGAAACAACATGAAACAACAACGGAAAAGGCTGTGGGGCTTCAGATCGTACTGGTTTGACTTTGGTGCTATTTGCCAAGAAAATTGCCAGGTTTGTTTCCCTTTTCAGGCAGGCTTCGGTTGAGATCACGAGGGAATAGACAGTGTGTTCAATATGTAGAGCAACTGTCTGCTACTTGAAGATGTAGCTTTTCCTGTGCGAGAGGAATACATAATTATTCCTTCCAACAAGTTTAAATCGGGGTTTCTTTTGTTTCTGCTGATTGTAGCGCCTATAAGTCGACAGATGTTCGAGCTACCATCAAAACGCTTGGCTTTGCTGAGGGAATCAGCGTTATTAAGCAATTGAGTCCCTCAATGTCCAGGGTCAAAAGAGGTAGGTCCGAAGAACAGGTCAGACAGGTGAAAACAACAGCGTTCCAACTGCAGATCGCTTCTCGCGCTCCCCTTGTCCCGCCCCACTGTCCTGTGCATCACGTCTGCGCACGTGGGACCGATGTCCGATGTCACGGCCTCCTCAGACGCCATGACGTGGCCGGCTAAGGTCAACCACGTTGCATGCAGCTCTGGCCAGTACTGGCCATTTTTGTTGGGTCTTGGCTTTCTGAAGAGGCGAGGACATTGCAAAGGTGGACTCCAGGGCTGAAGGTTTCGCAGTGGGTTGTTGGGTTGGAATACAGCTAGCAGGACCATCCTGCTTGGGTGTCCTTTGTGGGCTACCCAGCCCACTACTATTATCGGGGATCTCCAAAGGATGGTCATGGTACCTTTATTGATCCTCCTACCCAGGAAAAGTGGATAATAACCTCTTAACCTCCCACCGTAACCCTGGAAAAGTGAATAACAATGAATAACCTTCTAACCTTTTGTTCGGGAGTGGTTGTCCCACTCAAATCCAAAGGTGGAAAAGGTTCACCATAATTCACCTGTTTTTGCAGGAGTCAGACTTAGGCATGAATGAATTTCTTTGGTAGATACACCCGGGAAGAGACCCACATGGAACCTGATGTCATGGACCTAAATTTGGGTGACAATTCTATTTTCCTCTACAACCCAGTGGTTTTCAGGTTCCATGTGGGTCTCTTCCCGGGGTGTAGTTGGTTTGGACATGGAGCAAGACCTCCCGGGCACGAAAGGGCTCGGCTCTGGGGGCTCTGAAAAGGAGGACTCCGCAACTCGAGTTTTTTGGCGCCGAAGCGCCATGCGGAGGATGTGAAGCAAATACGGAGACCGAGACCTCCCAGTGACAGACCCCCTGGAATGTTTGGGAAAATAGACCAACAACTCTCTGATCCCAAAACCCGCCCTAGTGATCCATAGACCCCATGGGAAGGTGCGACGGGACTCTCACTTCACCCTCCAAAAAGGAGTCGAACACCTGTCCTTCGGTATGTGGATCCATAGATATATATATATATAGAGAGAGAGAGAAACACTGAATCCTTGTACATGTCCTAGCTGATGAGAGTACAGGAAGGAAATTTCCTGATGGAAGGACACGTTTGATTAGGGCAGATATTGAGCCACTAGTGTTGTGCCACTTGACTTTGGTCTGAACGTGTTTGGGATTTTGGGTCACTTACCACTTGACTCTCTCAAACGAAACCTTTGAGGGCGCTCCAAAGTGGGCACTTTGAAGAAGCTGGAGTAAGCTCATTATACTGTTGACTTTCTTTGGGCCTCCGTTTTTGGGGTCGTGCAAAAGGATCCCTTTGTTGATTGTGTTATCAAGGTACTTCATGTTTCCTTCTGCTGCGAGCTATAGCGTAGTTCAAACCCGCTCTTTGTGCGGAACCAAAGCAAAGGGCGTCACCGGTGGCCTTGGGAGGATGTGCGCAAGCAGCCCTTGACCAGAGATGTTTTGGCTGCTTCTCGTGCCTTGCTGGCCTCCTCCACCTCGAAGCAAAGCCCAGCGACACCGGAGAACTGCGAGCATCAGCGAGATGTGGCGGCTCATTTCAAAACTGATTTACTGGTAGATGGATAGATTTTGGGGTGGCTAGTACATGACTCACTGGTTTTGGGATGGTTAGACGATGGTGGCGGAATGGGATGTCAGGGCGACACAGTCACATTCAAGTGATGTGAGAGGTGCTTGGGGTGAAAAGGTTGGTTTGTGCTTCATACCTGGGGTGACCAGGTCGCTTGTGAGTGTTGTGGTCTGCTTCATCTGGGTTAAACCACCAGCGTACCCACTGACCCACTCTGCTTGGGCGAAAACCACAGGGAAGCGGTATAGATGTGAAAATCGCTTGGCCACAGGGGTTGAACTCAAAAGGCACAGAGGGAAACCAATCTGTGCCATCCAGGATTTGCTTGTTGTTTTCACATGAGCCATGCTTGATGAATCGGATCTATATGGAGCAACTGGTTGGAGTAAGAAATGGAAGATATCTCAGATACGGAGACTTACGATATCTCTTCGGGCCTGAGGGGAATTCTTTTCGGAGTCGATGAAGGGAGGTTCTTTTCCCTGCGTCAATAGAGCGGTGAACCTCCTAGTGAGGGGCGATGGTTTCGGACCTGGGCCTGGGATGCTGGGACGAGTGTTTTTAGGGCAACGGTGCTGTAGGTGAGAACATCATACTCCAACACGTGAATTTCTATCATTCATGAATCTTAATCTGGGCTGGCGGTCCAGTCGCCTTAAACCCTTTGAAAAAACTTGGCTTATTAATGGCAGCACTTGTAAAAACTGATTCTACTTGAAGGACTTGAAGGTAACAAGCCGACAGTCCCCAGCCGGCCAGCAAATGGGCAAGCTGCGCATGACCGGAAACGTGGCTCAGGCGAAGTTGGAGAAGGAGCGCGACAAGTTGAAGCAGTACATTCTTCATGGCGACATGATTTGATTCATTATTCAAGCTCATGTATTTGATGGCTTAGGGTCCGGTTGTGATGTAAGTAAGACCTAATTACTGTATTTGGAAAAGTACAATACATAGTATTGATGGCAACTCTGGATTGAACAAAGAGAGTCTCCTTTTTTCTAATTAGGTGAGTGTGTGGTTTGCCCTTCTATTCAGAATACCCTCCTGGGGAGTTTGCAGATGCATTTGTTTCTTCAATGCTGGAGGTGATTATGAGAAATTGAAGCACTTGCTTCAAAGCTGGAGGGGAAGCAATGCATACGTCCACAACTTGAACCAGACCAATGACAACTACTCTCAGATTCGTTGCAGTGATTTGGAATACTTGGCCAAAAGTCACGTGCAATACCAAGAACCCAAGTACGAGAGCCTCACTGACACTGAAACCATGAAAACGATGCACAACACAGTTCCCCGGCGGCTGTTGGATCCAACTGACTGTTGGATCGGTTGGCTTTACTTACTTCGAACCGCCCCCTGTCCTCAGTTGTGGAGCCATTTATTGGCGACTCTTGCTCCTTAGGGGGAAGTCTTGGGGAAAGTTGCGAAATACGCCAATCGGAAATCCTTTTTGAAGAACAGATTTGTCAGTTCGCTCCAAAACGTAAGTCTAACAGAGTATTGCTTAACTGGACATCAATGGACATCAGGCCCTTTTTGATTGAACTGATTGATATGTGATTGTTGGTCATTTTGAGGCCTGTTGAGGTACTCCTTTGAATGCTTGAAGACCGAATGGAGTGAAGCTTTCGGAGGTAAACAAAATCATACAAATCATTGACCTCTACATAAAGATAGAAAATCATGAGCAGTCTACACTGTGCACGAAGATTACAATTTGAAAAATGAAGATGCCATGCATCATCGAATAAACAAACAGTTCGATATCAAGAACACCATCAACCACCATCGAACACCCATGAATGAATAATATTCATCAATGTTTGTTGTGACATTAACATGTTCAAGCCATGAAGAATATTATTGATAAAGTTATTTCGCATGAAACATCTTCATCCAGTTCCATGTACCTTAGAGACCGTGATGCCACACACCAAAAAACTTAGTCAGGCCAATAAGTTACTTTATGTTGCTTTGGGACATGTGATGCGTTTCAATAAGTTATTTCCCGGGGAATAAGAATCAATTTCCCAAAACGCCAAAACGTCACTTTGCTGCATTGTTTGGAAGGTGCTGGGGCTGGCTTTACGCATGACACGAAAAAACAATGAGCGGGTGCTCATGGGCTTTCTGTACGAGAAGTGGGATGTGGGAGACCAAGATTCGATGATACAAAGACGCGTGGCTCGGCGCACAGACGGTCCGCCACGACTCGTGACGACTTCGACGTGCGCTCGTCCAGCGGCAGCGTGTCTAAGCCTTTGGAGCTGAGCTGATGACATAGACATCCCGTTTTCCAATCCATGACATGCCCTCCCAATGGGACCACACACAGATCAATCTTCCCTACGGTCAGCAGTTTGGGGCCTGCATAGTGCATGGCATGTGATTGTTTGAGATAAGTCGATACACAAAGGACTCTTGGAAAATCATACCTCACAAGCTAGCATGGATCCTGAAACAAGAACCGATAACACAGCAGTAGATCTATTCAATAAGTTGTTGGGAACGTTTGCAGTTTGGCTGCAGACATTGTGCATTATTGTGCTCAATCGTCAGGTGGACATCGTTCGGATCCTATTGGAGAGTGGATTCCTTTGGGGCAGTGGAGATTTAGTTTGCGAGGTGGTACCAGAGAAGGAAGGCTATCACAAGGAAGTGCGAGAGGCCTTTGCGCGGACAGTCCTGCATGACTTGGTCCGTAACGATATTCACTTGGACAAAGATCAGTTGATGTTGATGAAGAAGAGTGAGAAATGCGGCGGTATCTCGCAACAGAAGAGAAAATGGATCCCCATCTTCACATCTCATCATATCTCATCAAAAGATCCCCGAAGAAGCAGTGTGTTTGGTTGCTCATCTTCAAAGTCCAAGTAGTTGTGAGACCTGAGGCAACGAGATGGATGGTGTCGTTTGGGTCTTGGCGCAAGCCCCCGGCGCCTTTACGATGCTGGGCCTGTTGGAGCCACAGACCGTCCTGATGTGTGACGCACAGGATAGGGATGCACACGACCACGCCTCCATCGACTTCAAAGAGCTTGTGCAACTCTATATGGTCCTTCGGACCGAGGAAGATGTTTTGTGTGACTGTACTTGCGGTGTTCGAAGTTGGCAGCGGCGATACCATCGGCGAACCATGGTCGGTTGAACCTCATTTGGCTTAATTGCCAAGTGGTGTTTGTTTTGGTGTTCAGAGCTATTAAGGATGAAAATCGGAATTGGAAGTCTAAGACCTTCAAAAGCTTCAAAAGGCAAGCTGGAACGCTTTCCAGGTAAGGCAAAAACCCTAGCTCTTCACTGTTTCTTCAGCGTGAGCATCCTCAAAGTGACAGGGCAGGAACCCCCTGGTCTGGCAGGGCAGGTGAGAAACCTTTGAAAGGCTATCATCCACTCAAAGCGTTTCGCCATGCCATTGGGCCATGACTTCAACTGAGGTGGCCAGTTCACCACTTGGTAAATCCTGGAAATACCGGTGGGATCAAGGCAAATGTATTGCAACCCACATCAACCCACATACATCCAATATGTTAAGTGGCACCAAAAACTAAGTCCTGCAGATTACATATGTTCTTTCTGTTTTAAGACGCCCAGCGTGTTTGTGTGCTGAGACAAGATTGCCAGGGTAAACACAAAAACAATGCCTTATATTTTGGGGTAGGTGCTCAAAGCATTTTGAGCGATGTTGTGTATGTAGGACTCAGCAACTCGAGGTCATGCAAAAGCCTTTGACAACTGTGGACCCCTATGGCTGGAATGCCGAGATGCTTGCAGCAAGGCTGCTGAGAAGGCATCACGTCGCCATCTTGTGGCAAGAAGTCCAGGATACGTGGCGCCTTGATTACAAGGAGGCTTTCAAGAAATGGTCTGGCCTCCCGGATTCTGGGCTGAAACAGAAACGTATCATTGGTGCTAACACCTCGGTGTTCAGCAGATTTATCCCTAAGAAATGTCTTGCAGGAGAGATGACTGAGATGTTCACCTTTTTGTTTGTTGAGGCAGATTCTGAGGGTCGCTAAGCACGACAAGCTTTGGAGCTTCCTTTGGTATTCTCAGACTTGGTCCACTTGTTCAACACGGCCCAATTCTAGTTATAACCTTATCACTCCTGATAACTGTTCTACTCAACATTCATAATGATTGTTTACAGATGTTGCAGTGACAGTCGGGTCTGCCCAAGGAAGAATCCCCATGTTTCCCGGATTACCGTGGCCTTCTGGATCACCCATCAGCAGTAGAGGTCCCATAAGATCCCTCGTGATCCATCGTGGCTGATCAGGAGTGGCTCACCAATGCCATGGCAACTTCATACGTCAATGCTTCCTTGAGACTCCATGTTTTTGGTTGGCTTTGCTTCATTATTTTTCTGCTGGTCTTCCTGATTCTTGAGCCAAGCAGAGGCCCACCTTTTGAAGTCTGTATATTTGGGGTCTGTCCTATTACCTGTAACAGTCAGTAAACAAGTATCATTATTTTAACCATCATCATCATCCATTGTTTAAGGTAATAAGATAGACCCAATTGTTTTTATGAGATGACTTTTGAGTTGTTCTTTGCAGCCAGTCCTTTTGGCTGAGTGAGGATCCTCCTCATGGTCTTTGTGCCTTATGCATTTCACCGCATGTGTGGCCTTGTAGCGCTGAGAGGCATCCTCAGGTCAGGATGATTGCAAAAAAGTACTGTGTCAGATCTTTCCCCCCAGATAAGGTGTTCATGGACCTGCGACTGCAAGGTCTTCAACGAGCCGACTTGGACTGGAAGCCTTTGCAGTATTCATTTCACTTTGGGAGGTTTCAGATGGCGTAGTCACCCCAAACGTTGTTAGATGGACAACGGTGATTCGTCACTGTGCCACAGCACACCGTCTTGCCAGGTGGGCCTCTGAGCACGGTGGCTCCTTCCTTTTTGTTGACATGTCCTTCAGGGTCTTGTGGCTCATGATGATCCTTGGCTTCAGGGTCTGGGTGACACCCGCTGGTGTTGTTTCAACCCCTAAACGACCGAAGGCTATAGTGCTTCGCACCTGCCGATCAGATTTTCCGGTCTCACACGTTTGGTGAGCACTGCGTGCTAAGGATAAACACGGCATTTCTACAGGTGCCTCCTTTGCTCATCACGTGCTTCGAGAACCAAGTTCTTCCGGGTTTGGGCATCATTCCATCGGTGACCTTCTGGAATCCTCTTCCCATTACGGCCGTTGTAACTGGGACTGGTGGGATGGTGGGAAGGCTTGACTGCTCATGACTGCTCGACACTTACCCATGAGATTCCTTTGACTGTCTTATTATACGCTGCCATTTAGCGCTCGCGGTTGAGGTCTGGGCCTACTGCGATCTAGCGCCCGCGTTTGAGGGCCTGGCCGGCGGTGCCCACTGTGATCTAGCGCTCGTGGTGGAGGTCCGGTAGCTCCTGGTTGAGGTCCGGCAGTGCCGACTGCGATCTGGCGCTCGCGGTTGAGGTGGTCGAGGGGAGAGAGGAGAAGACGGAGTTGACCCCCCGCTTTGATAAGATCCGACAACTCTCACCTCACAGGCGGTGGCAAACAATCAGACCTGGCCTCCGTCCTCTTCAAGCAAATACTCGCAGTTAGTCATCGCGAGCCAGGAGCACGGCCTCAGGAACTACCGCCTTGGCCACCGCCAGACAGAAATACCTCTGAGGCGAGAAGACGCATAGAACCCCACCTGCTTCGCTAACATCACATCAAATCTTCCGCCGCAGAATCTGGAAGGAGCAAAGTTAGCAAGCTGTCTGCGCCTGCGGCTGGCAAAGTAGCTGTCTGCGCCTGCGGCTGGCAAAGTCTGCAAACGGCTCCTACTTCGAAGCTTGTGCCGTGCATGCCTGACTGGCCGTCCCGCAAAGCCTTCCTCACAAGACCTGCGGAGGCCCACGCAGATCTGCCTTCGCCCCCAACCTCAAAAAGCAGCCAGTGGCGTTGTCCCCACGCATGCGGCGCTTGATCACACCCATGTCCTGCAAAGCAGCAAGTACTTTATTTTGAACGGCTTTTGTGCCCAAAGGTTGTATTGTAGCCTTTGGACGTACAAGTATTTGCACTCAAGCGCCAGCACGCGATGCTTTTGAGTGCCAAATGCAAATGCACATGTCGCTCATCTGAAGGGCTGTTTGGACTTTTCGTGTGCTGCAGCGCGCTCATGTAAGGATATTGCATGAGTCTTCCCCTCTTCTTGCAGCGCTGGTTTGACACGCGGCTGCCTGCATCATGGAAGCCACCAACTCACAAAATGGTTGTGGTATTGAACACGGAGGCTGGGATCGGCTGGGATTCTGCCCAACTGCTGCTACAGCTCATGGCCGTTGAGCTGGAGGAGCGGGCATTGATTGCAAGTCCATGAGTTTGGGAGCTTGTAGCACAAGTGCTTGGCATGCTAGGTCTGAACGACAGAAAGACGGCCCACCAAAGCCACAACCAAAATCCGTCGTCGCATTTCGTGAGTGGCTGGAGCCCTTGTGGTGGTGGAAGGAGCGCTGGTTCGCTGAGGTTCGGTACCAGAGGCACCTCACCGTGATCATTGTCTTCTTCATTCTCAGAGCGTCGGTCGCTTTCCACGCCTTGACTGCATGACCCCAAGACATCACGTCAATGAACGCCGAGACTTGGAAGCAGGAGTTTGCGAGCCCAAAGCACACATTTTAAGAAGAAGGCTGCGCAATGTTGTTCGGCTTGTTGACTGATGCCGACGCCTGGTGATGTTTGCGCGCGTGTGTGTGTTGTTGCTCCATGTGAATTACAAAGAACGCATGTGTATCTGGTGGCAGCGCAAGACAACTGAAAATGGTCTTCTGTAGTTTGCAAAGAGCTCGCTTCCAGCTCCTCTGCTGAGTACACCTCAATCCGGAGAGACGATGTGCAGAGAGAACCCCGATCTGCAAAGGTGCAGTCCCAGCTGAGCACCTGACATTGCGTCCCCGTTTCTCGTGCACCCTGGCTCTGCGCATTGACGCCTCTTTGCCTCTTTGGTATGATTTGCGCGACTGGGCAGCGTCTTCAGAGAACTCCAAGTGTGCGTGGGGGAAGCAAAGAAGCTCTGACCCTTTTCACTCATCACTGCAGGCAAACTCTGAGCGGAACAGTGCCAAAATATTGACATGACCGGGTCATTTCTTGCGGAGGACCTCCTGTACCCAGTCAAGGATAAGAAACAGTGTAGCGTGCCACATCGAATGAGCATCTTTCAAAACGCAAACAAAGAATGTCTTGGCTCAAGACTGTCATGGTAGCGGACTTTCTTCCGGAAGATGCTTGTGGCGCTGAATGCATGGGAATGCCACTGCAAGTAAAAAACCTGTCCGTTTCAGAGCGTTCCATCTGCGCGAAAGTGGACGTCTGCATTTTCCCCACACAATATGCCATTGCCAGATGGCACTCTGTTGCTTGCGTTTGCCCCAGAAGATTTGCTACCTTCGTTGGACAAAAGGCCGCCGAATGCCGTTCCATCCAAGTCCATCAAGGGCCCCAAGCCACTGCCGTCCTTGCCACATGAAGTCACTGGCGCACCCGTGGAACAACTTTTTTGAAGAGTTGCGCTTGCAATTACTGGTGACAACACCGCGCCCTTCAGCCTACTAACAGGCTCAATGCGAATGCGGTGTGAAATGATGCAGAACAAGTGGGTACACTGGTATGCCTGACTGAAAACTTGAAAACCACCAAAGGGCTTGGGTTTTTGGGGCAGATGGACACCTGTGCTCCGTGGGTGAGAGAACACATCGGCGACTGCATGTTGAGCCCTTATCGGGCAGAGTCTCCCAATGGACTTCCTGGCTGCCAAGTATCGCCGGTCCGTTTCCTCTGCAACACGTGCGATGACTCAGTCAAATCCCCAGGATAGTACTAAAATAATCTTTACGTAAGCAGAAGTCACAAGTCGAACATACAAAGAAGATGTTTGACCGCAGGATCATCGGTGAAGTGGTGGGAAGAGGCTTGCACAAGGCTTGCGCGCAACGGCAGCGCGCACGGGCAATTATGCCACGTCAGTTCTCTCGCCATCCGTGAAGCAGCTTGTTCATGATGAGAACGCTGGCATCGCACGCCAGCCGCCCGCGCCTCATTGTCAATGGCTTCTTTTGAAGGCCGGGGTCAAGGGTTCCAGCAACTCTTCAGTGTTCTTGCGAACATCAATGGAGGGCGTGGCAGCAAGAAACGCAAGAAACAAGGACGCCGGTTAAGTTTTGTGAGAAGCAGGCCCCGGGCCCCCCGGCAACACTTGATCAGCAGCTGGCACAGGCACAGGTGATTCCACGGTAGCGAGTCTGAAGCTGCTGTTAATTTCTCAAGATCCGGAACTTGCATCGCGGTGAAGCAGCCTATGAAGCCCCGAGAACTGGGGCTCTATATGTGGCGGAGTGCCAAGCAGCTTGTTTGGCTGTCGGGGCGAGTTTAGTGGACCGATACACCCATACGAGGCCCAGCAGTGAGCACGTGAGACAGTGAGACTTTCTAACTTGCGCCTTTCGAGATGTGCCTTTTAGCGCTATTAGCTTTTTACTTAACCCCTTTGCTACGATTGGCTGCTGATCACCAGATTGCCTTTAACTTAGACAAGTGCAAACTAAAAAAGACAGGGTTCATGAGTGCCACCTTGTGCTCATGCTACATGGGAGCTTTCAACCACGTCCCGTCCCTTCATCAGTATCTGGCTGGGCTCCAAGAATTAGGCTTTGGCCTTGGGCTCTATATAGATGCGCTGAGCGCGGGGCTCGGGACAAGTGGAAACGATCTCTATATGGGGAGGAGTGGAAGGTTTTTTGTTTTGTGCTGTCAGAGCGCGCAAAAAGAGTGGACTTTAGGTTGGCCACCACTTCTAGATCTTGAGCCCTTGCCTGAGCTACCTGAATGAACCCCTACAAATCCTTGACGCAACTTTCTCCATGCCTTTGCCAATCAATAATAAAATCTTGCCGGGGAAATGGCTTCAGGACTGCAGCGGGTACCTTCTATCACTCCCATGTCCACGGCTCATTATCTGATCTTTACGGGAGGTCATCCTCAGCAGGAGACATATGCCTTGCGATCGGTCACCTCCGTGCCGCGGCCGCCGCCGCCCAAGATCCAACTACTTGAAGTGTGCGCTATACCATGATTTTATGGTCGTGTTGGCATATACGCACCTGCTTCGCAATATTATTTGATTCCTGGTATTGCTTTTGCGCAGGTCTTACAAAAAACTACCATAGATTCGCACCCAGTGCGGGAGTCTTGCGGAGGTCAACCTTGCGTGTTCAGCACTCAAGGAAGAAAGTCAGGCTTATGTTTGAGCCAAGCAAAAAGAGGATAGAACATGATTGAAAGCTAGTCTATAAACCAGCAACTGTAACAACCGTTCATGTTGGAAAAAGTGCTCTTCACCTGCAGGAGGCATGAAGATAAAATGCTGAGTGCTGTGAGCCCCAAGCAACGATCGAGAAAAACCGCGACGAGTGTCGAAAAGAACTGTTGATCATGTGAGACAGGGTCAGGGAACCAGATGAGTTCGGAACAGTCATTTTCGGCGGGTCCATATGCTGTGGCTAGTGCTGTGGCTCACATCAATAGGGGACGGGGACATCCATGATCGGCCGGCTAAGGGAGTTTGTCAAGCTTGGTTGCACGGGAGCAAACAACAAACGCCAAACCATCTTTTCGAAGCCGGGTTTCGCAGTTTTTTTCGTTTTTTTGGAAAAACCATTTCAGGGCTTTGGTGACGTTGGGGATAAGCACCCGTGAAGTCAATCTTTTGAGGAGGTGTAGTGTAGGCGGCTTTTTGGTTGCCTGAGACAGCCGAGAACTCCCTGCTTCGACAACTCGTTGTTTCGGCACAGAGCCACAAGAACCAAACATTCAGCCTCTCAGTATCCGGACTGGTCCCGGTTTGTTTTCAGCCGTTCGGCTGAGGTGATCAGCGTTCTTTGCTTGGTTTCGGCATCGAAGTGGGCCTACGACGACTACCAGGAGGCGTACAAGAAGTCGTTGCATTGGGAAGAGGAACCGGAAACCAAACAAAATGAGCAGAAAGCAGAGGACAAAAGCATCCCAGAAGACGCCTGATTCAATGGCTAACGCTAAGGATTGAAAGGTGCACGGTGCACCACTGCATAGGTACATTTTTTGGTTTCTGACATGTTTAGTCTTTTTGAGGAGCATAGGAATGGGTCCGAAAGGTTAGTTTTACCAATGTTTTGGGAGTAGCCGAATCTGACGTGATTCACCGAAAACATGTTGCGGTCGTGTCGGTTGTCCTTTCGACCAAGAGGGGCCTTTTTTTGCCCTTTTGTCATCACACCTGCTTTTGAGTGAAAAACAACAAACAAACAAATCATTACTAACAACATCTACTTGTTGAAACACGTCCGAAATCACTTGGACCCAGGTGGTGTCTTGCGAAATGTGTGCGTGTGACTGGTGGGATGCTTTTAGGTCGTGCAGCCAAACATGAATCCAATCTCCAGTGTCAGCTAAGGACCGGTTCCAAGATCCCACTTGCCACTTGATTGGTTGCATTTGCATTTTCTTCCTGGTGACGATTCTCATGATCATTTACATCCGGACGATTCTGCAACCATTGGAGATGAATCCCAAAAGGATGTTCCTCTGGTGGTGCGCTCAACTTGTGCAAGTGAAGATCACCTTGGATGACAAGACCTTAAAGCAAGAAGTTCAAGACCTCAAACGACTGCGTGACGCGATTCAGAAGACGGAACATCATGAGGACCATGAGTTCTGTCATTATAGCAACTTGTCCTCAGCATTCCGTTCTTACGATTGGATCGCACGGTGTTTTCATGCTCCCAGGGTAGGGTGACCCGCCAAAAGGTCTTGGACATCAGCAGAAAGGGCCAGAGTCTTCAACCGGCCTGTTTCTATGACAAATAGACCAGTCTTAGCTCCTTTCCAGAAAGACCACACCTGTCAGTTCTATAGTTTTTTGTTCCAGGAATTCACACCATTTATCATTTCTGATATTTACATCGCAGCTAGCGCAGATGAGGCCAGCTCCGACTTTGTGAGAACTTGGCGTCCGATTTCGAGAACCCAGGCATCTCTCCGCCGGAGAAAGTCCGGCAACGTCCAACCCCTTATTAGACACCTTTGGACGAACACATACGGTCGGACGGTCAGATATCACTGTCATGAACACCTGGGAGAACATGATCACCGGACATGCGTCTGCTGCATGTGTTGCTTCGCAGGTTTCAGGGGTCGAAAGGTCAGGCATTTCTTGCCATGGTGAAGACCTGAAGAGGTACACACATCTGATAGGAGTGTATAGTATTCGAAGATAGGATGGGATGACACACATGGATATATCAATACAACTGAGTAAAGCGGTGCAGTTTGGATTAACTTGATACAATTTGGGTTTGAAGCATGTCATCGTTGATGCACATCAAGATTAGCGCAAGGTATCCAAGACAGGAGCAAATCAGGAGCAACTCTTCAACGCGGGCAGACGAGCGTCAAAGGGGAAACGAGCGCCACAAAAATCATGATTTTATCCCCGCCGCATTTTGCAGTACATGTTTGTTATAAAGTCCCAGAAGCTCTCTCTCTCTCTCCCTCTGTCTCTCTCTGTCTCTCTCTCTCTCTCTCTCTCTCTCTCTCTCTCCTCTGTGCGTTGAAGGCGGTCACCTGCGACTGAGGCTGCCAAGCGCTCAGAAGCTCAAACAAATAAACAAAATGCGAAAAGGAAACTTCTTGGATCCAGGCTGGTCACACATACATATGTGCACAAGGCACGAGAAACCTATGTAGACTCCATGCAGGTGAATCCTGCCTCGTCCCAGCGAAACCCTGCAATCCATGAACATTGGAAATCTACACTGCTGAAGCCCGAAAAGAATTTGTCACACCTCACGCGGGGGACAGAAAGCCACAAGCCTGGAGGGTTTGAGGAGAACTATTTATCTATTCCTTTCTGTGTTCTTTATGTCTTTCTTTCTCTATTTATTTATTGTTTGTTTTTGTTTGATCTTTCTTTCTCGTAGTTAGTCTTATCTTGTCCTATCTTCCTATCTATCTATCTATCTATCTAACTAATTATCTAATTTTCTATCTATCTATCTATCTATCTATCTATATTTATTTGTCCGTTTATCTGTCCATCTGTCTATTTGTTTGTTTGTATCTGTCTCTGTCTCTGTCTCTGTCTGTTTGTCTGTCTGTCTGTTTTGAGGCTCGGGGTGTATGGCCTGGACTGGTGGTATGCGTCGTACCCAACGACTGGCATAAAGGAACTCCAGGAGATGCATGGCTTCTTGACTATGAGTCCTTGGTCGTCTACTTACGAGAAGTGTTGCTTGAAGGGTTTCCAGTTGACCAGAAGGTGGGGTTGTATGCTGTCAAGCCCTTTGTGACGCCTTTCGAACAGTTTGGGGAAGATGCACTCTACATCCTAGTTTTGCTGGACCCTCGTGAAGGGGAACGTGCAATTCTTATTGTGGAAGACCATTGGCAGTCAGACCATTTCCAGTTGTGGCCCATCGGTGTTGGTGAGTTGACAGACACTTGGCAAGTCATTGAAGAGGCCCACAGGACAATTGACTGCGAGGACTACGAGACCACATGCATTCTTGAATATGATATGCAAGAGCTGCCGCGTATGGTACAGTGGCGTACCTTGCCTGGTATGAAGCTCCACCTGACTATCAGCAGGGATGGAGACGAATGCGAGCTTCCTTTGGCGGTGGACGATGACGAGGTGGAAATGATGCAGGCGACACAGCATGAACCTGTAGATGAGCGCCAGAGAGCTCATATGCAGAGGCTAGGTGTTGACCCAGTCTATTTCCAAGTCACACGCTACTTGGATGCTCGCTTGCTGCAAATACCACAAGGTGGGATTGCTCAGATCTGGTTATTACCTGGGGTTGGCATCACATCGCATGATGCATCAGTTATGCTGGATCTTAGAGTTGAAATCCCTTCCTGGGGGAACTGGGTACGAGAGTCTTGGAGGGACGAGCCTCCAGAAGGTAGGTTCTTGATGATTCGAGGCCCTCTGCCAGCTATTCGTGCTTCCAAAATCGACTTCCATTTGATAGGCGCTAGTTCTTCTGACCTTGCCAACGGTCTTCGAACGCTGTTGGTGGATTTGAGGTTTAATAGCGTGTTGAGGCGGGGAGCAGTTCGGTGTCCACTACTTGCCACAGTAGCCGAAATTGTGAAGCATTTTACAGGGCGTCAGTTTCCTATCGATAGTCCATTGCTAGAGAGCTTCCAGCTCCATTGGAGAAGTGGTGGAGATGTGCATGTTTATCATGCTTTCCAGATCCCAGCTGCGCCTGATGGTGCTTTTGTACATGTGGTGATGCGGAGCACTCGGGTGAGCCAGGTTCTGGCTCAGCCTGTTTCTGATACATGTGCAACGGCACTGGCATGACTGAGGAGGCCGTAGGGGATGCCTTTGTTGGCATGCAGGTCATGGTTCGGCCGAGGGCATCACTTTCACCACTTTCTGAGCGACTAGTCATTGACCCGTTGTTTCGAGCCATACATGGAGTGCAAAGGATGCTTGGATTGGATCTTTCAAGACCATTGCTTTTGACCTCATGGATTTTCTGTACGGATGGGCCTTCTGTTGACGCAGAAGGTGCTACCTCCTTGCTGGAGATCGAGGACTGGGATTGGTCAGAGACTCTGGTTGGCTCCTTTGAAATCTCGGCGCAGTGGGCTTTTTTGGTTGTTCAGCCACAGCCACCGGCCAAGGCTGATGCAGAGAGTGATCTTCATGTCCTTGCCTTTGTGCGCAATGAGTATACTCATTTGTTGGTTGACCTACTGCTACTGGATCAGACAGTGCGTGTGGCAGTACAAACGGCATTTGATTCGACGGTCTTAGATGTGTATCGGGTAATAGCACATGGTAGGATTCGGCTTTGGGCCTTGTTGTCTACGTCTTTTGTCATGCTCTGGCATGCTCCCGAAGGGACTATGAGCTTTAAGGCATATGAGGTTCCCAGTGTGCCGAGTGGGTCCTATGTTACCATGCGTGTGCTCGACACCATGTGCATTGACGATTGGAGTGCGGCAACGGGCAATGAGCATTCTCGCCATGCTACAATCCATTCGACCAGGAATGCCCCAGGTGATGGAGGAAACACTGCAACTCCTTTGGGGCAGGCAAATGAATATTTCGAAGACTCTGATGGTTCCTCTTTGTTACAGCGCAATGTGATGCGGCGATGTAGGAGGTGGACTTTGCCAGGGTCAGTCGCTGTTGGGGAGCAAGCGGGAAGCGTTGACTTTCACTTTTCGATCTTCACAAGATTGGCGCCGCCAGGGAATCCGATCTGGTGGCTAAATGTTGACCCGGAGAAGATGGATGACTACTTCCGTGTTGGGAGTAATGAGATTGTCCTTGACTACCAAAACCGGACACGGTCTCTGAGTCTGTTTGACCATTTGCCGATTCCGGCATCACGGCAGGCGATTTCTTTGGCCGGTGCCCTTGACAGAGATAAACATGAGGAAATGACTATTTCCCTTCCTGATTTTCATCCTCTTCTTGATGCCTTGTTTTGCAAGATTCCAGCTAGCAACTTGCCAATGCCAGAGATAGGGCCTCTACTGCCGGATGATCTTGTCCAAGGGATGCAGGAGCTACGGACGATTGTTCCGAGCAACTCGGACACATTGCAGATTTATACCGATGGGTCCTTCATGCCGGAAAGGTCCGAAGAGGCAAGTTGGTCGTTTGTGGTGCTATGTCGTCATGAAGGCCATTATGGCTTTGTGCATTATGAGCATGGTCTTGTGGAGACTGATCCGATGATGGCTGGATGGTGTGGAAACACGATTGCCAATGCCCGGGCAGGTGAGATCATAGCTCTCATTCGTGCAATTGAGTGGGCAATGGCTGCATCTCATGATCTCAGACAGGATTTTTGTTTCGATGCTCAATCAGTGGGGTACGGGGCTGCAGGGTGGAATGGCTACTCTGAAGGAAATGTGCCTATGCGTATTCTGCGGTCCATGAGCATCGCGTTAGAGGTGTATCTGCCGGGATTCATTCATTGGAGTCATGTCAAAGCCCATCAAGGAGACCTTGGAAATGAGTTGGCAGATGCACTGGCCAAAATGGTTTTGCTTTCAGGCCGACAAAGTCCTCCACGAGTGCGACCAGAGTATGCTGCCTATTCCTTTGGGAAACGGGCACCCATTGATAATTTTTGGTGGGTGTTCACAGAGCTGGATGAGCCATCTGATCTTCCGAGGATGCATGCTGGCTCTCTGACCACGGGATGTCTTGACCCACCACCTGGTACGCACCAGCGTCTACCACAAAAGCTGCTGGATGAGGAGGGCGCTGTGAAGTTTGTTGACAAGTATTTGAAGATCTCGATATTGACGTTCAATGTGACAAGCTTGCACCCCGGACGCGGGATGCAGCATGTTGTCTACTTGCGAGAGCAGCTTGCGGCTTGTGGGCATCACATTGTCTGTCTACAGGAAACGCGTGCCCGATCTTCGCAGTTGGTAGTGTCACAGACACACTTCCGAATTACTTCAGCCGCAGAAGGTGGTAAGGGAGGAGTTGAGATCTGGCTGATGCGAGCTGCGAAAAGTGGTGTCCAATTTGTGGCCAAGGATAGCATTCGGGTCCTATACGCTACCCGTGAGATCCTGATCCTGAAGGCCACGTATCAGAAGTTTGATCTGCTGATCTTTTCAGCGCATTCGCCGCACAGTGGATCTGCCTCTGATGAGTTACAAACCTTCTGGGCTGAGTTGACCTCTGAACTTGAACGATGGACAGCTGAGGTGCCGTTGTTCATAGGCGGTATTGATGGGAATGCTCATGTTGATGTTGCATGTTTGCCCCATCTTGGTGAATTTGGACTTGAAGCAAAGCCGAATGCGGCAGGAGAATATCTTAAGCGGCTCGTGCAGAAGTTGCAGGCCTTTTCGCCATCCACCTTTGAGCAGTTCCATTCTGGACACACGCATACATGGGTAAGTCCAGCTAATGGACAGCCGGCACGATGTGATTATATTATCCTTCCTGGTGAGTGGTCTCGTGGTAGGATTGAATCATATCCGCAGCCATATGTCGACTCTGGAAATGCTGGCCATGATCACATTCCATTGGTGGCTGATGTTCAGGTGCTTTTGAGTCGAAGGTCTCAGGCTGGGGGTTGGCCGAGATGTGATCGGCAAGCCCTTCTGCAGTGTCCGACTGAGCAATTGCAAAAGATGTTCGCTTTAGCGCCACAAATCAGTTGGAGGGCTGATGTTGATTCCCATGCGACACAGCTTTCAGAATGGGTCTCAGCAACACTGATCAAAAATTTTCCTCTCCAAGGCAATAGGCCGAGAAAAGGGTACATCCAAGATGATACCTGAGACATTCGTGCACAACGGCTTTCATTACGAGGGGCGCTGCGGCACTTCCGGGCTTTCTTGAATGAAGCCTCACTGCGTGGGGCTTTTTGCTGTTGGAGCCAGAAAAGTTGTTGGGGACATGGGCCAGTGGTGCAAGTCCTGAGTGCGCTCTTTCGATGCATCGACGCGCAGAAACGCATTGCAGGGTTGGCTAAGAAACTGACAAAGTCCTTGAGGCGGGATCGTGTGGCAGCCTTGACAAAGCTTGCTGAGGAGGCAGTTCAGGCTCCTGCTGCGCAGTTTGCCTCTAGGCTGAGACAACTTGGTATCCAAAGTAAGAAGAAACCTAGCGGCATTTCCCCTCTGCCCATTGTTTGTAATAAGCAAGGTGAGGTTTTGCTATCTTCGGCAGAGATTGCCGAGCAGTGGCGCTCCCACTTTGCTGAACAAGAGGATGGTGTTGCGGTCACAGTCTCGGATATGTTGCAGAGAACGGCTAGAGAGCCTGCACTGCCTGCGATATGGCCAGAGTGGACAGACCTCCCTACAGTCTGCGAACTCGAGGCTGCTTTCCGCCGCACAGCCCGCCATAAAGCTTTCTTCGATTATCAAATCCCTGGCGACATCTTAGCTAAGTTGCCAGCAATGATGGCCAAGGTCTTTTTTCCATTGATCCTCAAACAAGTCATGATGCAACATGAAGCTTTTGGTGTATAAAGGGGGTCGCCTCGTCCCTGTGTATAAGAAGGGCGATCCCAAGGAATGCTGTAACTACAGAAGTCTGTTTGTGTCTAGTGTAGTAGGAAAGGCCTTGCATAGCATCTTTCGCCAGGAACTAGGGCCACATTTTGATAAGGTGCGCGCTCCCTTACAAATTGGGGGCATTAGAGGCCAGTCCATTACGCAGGCAACACATTGCCTTCAGTTGCTCCATTGGCAAGCAATTGACCAGCATGCTTCGGTTGCATTTCTGTTTGTCGATATACAGAATGCCTTTTATCGGTTGGTGAGACGTCACATGACCGAAACTCCTACAGATCAACGGGGAGCTAAGGAGTTGTTTGACACTCTAGGATTGCCACCCGATGCTTATGAAGATTTTGCTCGAACAAGTGGAAGCTGAGCCAGCTCTGTCTGAAGGGGAGGTATCCCCCTTTTTGCAATCTCTTTTTGCGGAGTTCTATAGGGACACTTGGTACAAGATTAATGGGGCTGCCAAGTGGACATGGACTCGTCGTGGCTCGCGACCTGGAGACAGCTTCGCGGATTTGTGCTTTGGATATGCGCTAGCACGCATACTGCGCAATATTGAAGCGAAGCTACTCAAGAGATTCCCCTTTATGGCCCTTGAGTGGAGTGGTCATTGTGCCCCCTTTCGTGACCGTCATGCAAGTTTGTGCAGGTTGGGACCGATCATGCCGGTGTGGGCAGACGACATCGCATTGGGCTTGGTACATGAATGTCCTAATACGATGTTGGAGATAGCACCCCAAGTTGCCTCATTGGTTTTGCATCACCTTGCCAGCGCTGGACTCAAGCCCAATATGAAGCGTGAAAAGACGGAGCTGCTACTGGACCTCCGCGGTAAGGGTGCAGTACAAGCACGTAGGAGGCTGGCCCTCCTGGACTATCGATTGCCATTATCAACTCCGCTTGTTGAAGAGGAGATCCAGGTGGTTCACTATTATAAGCATCTGGGAGTCGTTCTGGAGAAAGGAGGACGACCAGCGCGGGACGTGAGACAGAAGTTTGCCATCGCGCATGACACCATTGGGAAATATCGAGCGCAGCTCTTTGCCAATAGGGCCCTGCCGATTGCTAAGAAAGTACAGCTTTTTCAATCCTTAGTGATGAATGCTGTCACATTTGGATGTTCTCTCTGGCGTGCCCATACTTCAAAACAATGGAACCAGATCGATCATGGGTTCCAACGCTTGTATAAGAGGCTCTGTGTGTGCCACTTTGGGAAGCAAGCGGTAGAATGGGGTCACGATAGAGTCCTCACAGTTCTTGAGGTGCCTTCGGCTGAGGAGGTCTTGAAGCTCTCGAGATTGCGTTATTTGGGACAATTGGTCTTTGCTGGACAGCCGCACTTATGGAGCCTGATTCAGGCAGAACAGAAATGGTACGCTCAAATTCTTGAAGATCTTGAGTGGCTTCGATGTTTCTGCCCGGAAGCTGATGTTCCAAGTGGGGGTCCTGATGGATGGAGTGACCTTGTACGTGCGATTTCGGAATCTGGTGGCTGGTGGAAGCGCGTTTTGAAGAAAGCTATCAAGCGTGCTGTGGCCTTCAGACGAAGAAAGTTCGAATGGGACGACTGGCATCGTTGGACATTTAAATATCTCCAAGAGCACCAGGTTATCCCAGTGGCTACAGAGACATCTGATTCAGAATGGTTTTGTCTTTGCTGTAAGAGAGTCTTTCGATCTGCGGCCGCTCAAGCGGTACATTCCTTTAAGGTACATGGTCGCAAGCAGGCGGCCAGGTATTATGTGACTGGGACGCAGTGTGAGAGTTGTCTCAAGCAATACAATAGCTATGTGAATCTTTTTAACCATGTGAAGCGGTCGACCACTTGTATGGCTGCCTACCTCAGCAATTCAGTTGTTGTTGACCCTGAACCTGGAGTCAACAGTAGGGTGGCGACAAAGATTCACCGACAGGCTGTTGATCCCTTCTTTCAAGCAGAAGGTCCGGTTGAACCCTCCAAAGATCAGATCGGAGGTGATCCGCACTTCCAAGCCGAAGCTGCCGATCTCTGGAGAAGATGGACAGAGGCCACTAGGAGGGATGCTGACTCACCTGATCTCTGGAGCCTTCATCTTCGACAGGCTACGTGTTTTACCTACCTGACGCTTGTTGAAATTAGACGAGCTTTCCAAGAATGGGTCCTACAGATGGATTGGGAAGCCTTCGAACGACCAATCTATTTTCTCGCTGCTTTGGAATCGTTTTTGCAACAGTGTTCCTTTTCGTGGCTTACTGGGATGGGTGGAGCACCAGTGGTTACAGCAGAACGAGCTCATGAGCTCTTTGCGAAGCATTCGGTCTCATTTGAGAATTTCGCTTTGAGCGATACCGAACACCGGTATACAGGCCAGTAGTGTTTGCTCACCTTTTTTCAGGCCGGCGAAGAGAATCAGATTTGCAAAGCTGCTTGGAAACTCTAGGACATCTTGCTGTTTCGATCGATACTATTTTTCACCCCACGAAAGGGGATTTATGTCGGCCAGAGACATGTGAACTTTTCATGAGAGCGATGCATGATGGATTCCTCAGTGGTTTCATTGGGGGACCGCCATGCGAGACCTGGAGCCGTGCTCGGGGGGTTGCCCTGGAAGACGGCAATACTGGACCCCGAATTGTCCGGAGTTTGCGTTATCCCTTTGGAAAGCCGGAACTTACAGCTAACGAGGACCGCCAAACCTCGTTTGGGAGCCGGCTGTTGGGGGTCACACTGCGGCTGCTTGTCGTTGCGTTGATCACTGGCGCTACTGGATTGATGGAGCATCCCGCGGAGGACGAGGTCTGCCCTTACACTGTGTCTGTGTGGCGAACAGATTTTGTGAAGACGCTGCTTCGCTTTCCGAGATGCTTCAAATACAGGGTCTGTCAAGGCCATTTTGCTGCACAGGCTGTCAAGCCTACCGATCTGCTCGTTGTGAATGCCACTGAGGCTTGTGAGGAGGTCCTGTTGGCCGCACGATCTACTGCACTCCCAAAGAAAGGAGTGATCGGACTTGACGCTGAGCGTAAATGGCGCACTGCTCCCTTGAAGGAGTATCCGCCTCTTTTTTGTGCAGTATTGGCCAAGATTCTTTCTGAGAGCCAAAGACTTGACGGCGAGGTGGCCCCCCAACCAACGGCTTTTCTCGAAGAGATTGCTCCGTTGCTGGCGGATTTCAATACGTCGGCTGAAATGGGGGAAGACTACGGTAACCGTCGCAAAGCTGATGCATTAATTAGTATTTAGAATAGCGGCTACAGACAGATGTCGACGGCGTGCGCAAGAGTCAAAAGAGTCTGTCTGTTTGTACATCTATACATACCTATCATACCTTGAGACTGTCAAGTCGGGGTCAGCTTAAGGCTTGGGAGTTGTTGAATTCATCCGGGAAAGTCCACAGAGTTTTTAGAGTTCGAGTTGGCGCCCACTCAGATGCCATTGAGAGATGCTTTGCTTACGGCTTCAACCAAAAGGAGAAACATGTTGTTCGCTGTCAGGAAGTCAATCCAAAGGATCACAGCCGCTTTGAGCGCATCAGAACGGAAACTGAGCTGGCCAGGCCCTGGCTTGGAGAAGGACGAGGTCACCAAGCCGACGCCACATCCAGCGCCAGATCCTTGACTAGAAACCGCAATGAAGCAGCGTTTCGGGTGGACAAAAAATCAGCTGAAGCCAATGCTCATCATGGTATTTGACCTCAGATCTCCTGTCCAAATGGAATGGTGACCCGCAAAGAGCCCAATTGTTTGGGCTAGAGAGAGAACCCATTCTCAGATGGACCTTTCGCTCGGTGGAAACTGGTGAGCGAGGGCGAGGTTGAAACCAAATGAAACAAACTCATTTAGATATCTCTGACTAGCTAACGAGCAGAAAGCTAGCTTCCAGATCAGAGCCGGGATAAGATTAGGCAGCGGCCATGCTTCGCTGGACATCGAAGAGGGAGACCGGGGTTGAAGAAGAAGTTGGTCTTTGGGGTAGTGACCTACACGACATTAGCCTGTCCTGTCCAAAAATTGGAGACCAAAAGCAACCTGCTTTGATATTGCTTTCCTGTTGAATGTGCCAACCATGGTCTTTTGTATTGCGGATGTGTCGAGACCGAGATGTGTCGAGGATTTTTTGACAAGTTGATATATCATATAGGGGATGACAGACCAGCTTTGGGGCCTGGGGCTATGCTTTCGACCTGTCAGTTCGTCAATAGATGTAGATATATCAGAGATGTCAACTGCCGAGATGTGGAGGTTGGATCACGACACGTTGGAGATTGGGGTGGCGGAAGCCATCGAGATTGGGGGACTCTCAAAATGAAAGGTCGACGGGTCCATAGGCCTGAGGCACTTCCCTGTTCACAGCGAATGGTGGTTTTCCTAATGAGCTTAGGAGGTCGGCAGAATTGGACACTTTTCAAGGGAACCATAGGGAACCCATTTGGCTTGTGCCGTAGGAGAGCCCTCAGGAACAACATTTTGCTGACGTCGTGAGAGAGCTCTCAGGGCATTGGCTGCGATGGGCCTGTTGCATGGTGACCCCGGAGAACAAAACGATGTGGGGTTTGCACCTGTTGGCGAACAGGTGGACCAGCCACATGGAGCGCGAGTCCAAGGAGACTCTGGAGGTGAGCGATCAAATTCCAATCATGACATTTGCCATGAGCATTGTTTGGTACATCGTGTCATGCGCTGCGCTCTCGTCAAACATGTGTTTTTCAACGATCGCAAGGTGGGGATGATTAGAGTATCACAATGTCACAACATGTCACAAAGTCTTGCACATCCGGACATCCTGCACGAACCATGCAAAAGCCATTTCTTGGGATCCAAAGCAGAAGTAATCCTCAATCTACAGGCACGCTGGTGCAGGAGAGCGAAGGTGGAGAAGCACCTCACAAGTTGGAACAAAGCCCTGCTCATTCTTGGATATGATTTTTTACAAAAGAATAGAGTGTATATAGAAGTACCGACTACTCGAAAAAGCTTAGAAGAGAAGCCTAAGGGACAAAACAGCACTGTTTGCTAGAGATTCTGGTGCGAGAGCTTCGTTTTGTTTGTACCTGCTGCTGCCTCCCCTTGTTCTGCAACGGTTGGCTGACGTCGTGTTTTTTGCTGACGGTTGCTGTCCAGTGGGTGGATGTGCTGTCAAGTGTTGCACTCATCCAAATTCCAATTCCCTGATTCAGGTCCCTTATTCCGACGATTGGGCAGAGGTTGTGAAGAAGGAGATGGAGGGCAAGGACCTAATGTCATACGTCGTCCGCCAGACCAACGACGAAAAGTCCATTGAATTTAAGGCCAACGAGCCCGCGCTGTCGAGCATCCCAACGCGCGACAAGTTCCCCCTCTTCATCAAGCGAGCTGAGGCCAGGTAAGTACCATGACTAGTACCCCAATGTTTTCCAAGACAAGGGTGCGCTTCACGGCATGCAACGGCTTCATGGCTGTATAGCGGGTTGAGAGTGCCAGAGGCAGAAGCTGAAATAAGGCATGGGCCCTACTTCCGGTCACCCGAACTAAACGCAACGATGATGTGGTCTGGCACACGCGTTGAGGGTCCTGGTCAATTTGATGTGTGGCTACTGAAAAAAAGAGATCTCTAAGGACCGTGTTCTTATTTGCAAGCATATGTTGAAGGGACTGTTAAAAGTGCGCATATAATTTGCATACATGCACATTCAACCTGCTATAGCCTGCTCAGGTGGTGCATGCACATTGGTTGTGGCTGTGCATCGTCGGCCGTTTTGTGATGTCCTACATGTCCAGCGGTTTGTACAAGGCGCCTCCGTCCCTCCGTCCCGGTTCACCCCTCCAAACATCCATCTCGGGCCTGATCGGTAAAGATGCTAGCTTTATGGATTGTTTGGGATTGACTGAGGTGTGGGGTTGTTCGGGTTGTTGGGGGTTGTTGTATACACTCTTCATGACTACTGTAGGGGGCATTGTGGTCTTGCAGCCGAATCTAGTAGGTCTTCTTGTCCGCAGAGTTCTAACAAGAAGTGCTTTGTTTCACGCAAAACTGAGAGTAAACAGATGGAGAATGTCAGCCAACCGTTCAAGTAAACGGTTCAAGAATGTCAATCGTTGTCCAGTTTCAGCCCTCCTTCCGTACCGGAGATCCACGGAAGAAACAAGACACAGTGCGCGTCCTCGGTGTCCTCGGTGTGAAGCCAACGGTGCCTTGCAAGGCCATCATCGTTTATACCTTGCCTTTGTGGCTTTGCAGAGGTGGTTTAGCAGACTTTGTATTGAATGCCTTTGCTCTTGTTTACATCGTGGAGCTGGATGATCTAAAGGACCTCCGGGGTCTTGTGCAGAAGGGCACGTGGCTTTGAAGGGCTGGCGGCGGCGGTGAAAAAAATCATGTTTTGAGTCTCCAAAGCATCCATACTTGAAACCTGGTTGGAACCGTTGCTAGAACTTCCTATTTCAATATTCCATCCTTGTTTTCGACTACTGTAAAAGGCTTAGCCTCTGTTCTCCATGGTGCGGCCCACGTGAGAGGATAATCAGAAACAACCATGGAGTTTGACCAAGAAAGAGCTTGAAGAGAGTGACGAGGCAACGAGTGAGCCTCAGGAGGAGAGTGCGGGAACTGATTTCAAACCCTTTGAGTTGTTTATGTTGATTCTCAACTTGGTCAACTTGGTCAGAGACCTTTTTAACCTTTCTTTTCATTTCTTTTGACCCAGGTTTGCTTATTGCGAAGTCTTTCAAAGAGCGCCTCTTTTGACACAAGCGCACGGTGTTGTTTGATTTGCATGTTTTTACCATGATCTACGTCATGCCTTAGCGCGCACACACAAACACGGGAGCATCAATGAAAGCAATTGAGCCAGGAGAGTGACTTTCAACAGGAGAAGTACTTTTGCTAGCCACAAGTTGGCATCACCTGAGATTTGTCTATCGTCGGAATCCACTGTCGTCGGAATCCAGTGCTCCTTGAATGATTTTGTTGAAGAAAACAGACCATGTTTGTGCAACAAAGGCCACAAGATACCATAAGCACATGAAACAGGCAGAACATCTAGAGTGAGGAGCACGAGGGCATATGTTTTGCCATTTATTAGCTTGAAGTTGGCATCACCCAAGGTGAAGTCTCGTTGGAATGGTGCTCCTCGCGGTGTCAGAAAAAACGGGGCACTCCCATGAAGAAGGCCAGTAGATGGGCGTACACAGAAAGACATAGAGAAATATCCGGGTTGAATCACACTGAATCTAGAGCGAGGAGCACAAGCATACAGGCAGATGTGGTTCCCGGTGCCCAAAGTTGGCACCAGCCAAGGTGAGGCATCTTGGCAATACAAAGAACATGTTTGCAATGTGCTCAGCACTTTGTCTCGTGGCTGCTCGCGCAGAGAGCCCATATAGAGCCATGCCAGATGGCTAAAAAAATGCAACGGAACCGCAACACCGGTGGAGATGGTGCTTCGATAACCCAAAGCAAGCGCTTTCACCTAAGGTGAACTACTGCTTTTTGGTGTACAGAATCGTAAGTCGTGCTCCAGTGCTCCAGGCTAATGAACCTCGCTGGCAGGTGTATTGTAACAGGCAACAGATGCATTGGTTGGAGTTATTAGTTATGCTCCTTGCCACCGGAACTTGGGGAGCTCCGCAGATAAGTTTACAACTACACGTTACAAACAATGGAATTACAAGATGAATCTGCAAACAACTACAGCAGAGATCAAGCTGGGCATTGGAATGACCAAGCTGGCCCAAACATGCCAGCGCGCGCCACTCCATGCGAGCAGGCGTCAAAATAGCTTTGCGCCGTGGCATGCCATGGCTTTCGTTAGCCATTTTTCATGTCCATGTGCGCCAGGGGCGCCAGGGTACTTGAGAAGGCGAGAAGGTTCGGCGCCTTGGTCCTCTAAAATGACACCGAAGCGTTCATAGACCAAATCCAGCATGCCATTTGGGATCATTGCAGAGCTCTGTAATTAAGTAATGTAGACTCTTGATTCATAAACCCCCCAGTTTAAATGAACAACCTCTTCATTGGGGGTGAATGCAGACTCCGGACCCTCGCGAAGCGGTGCCAAACCGGATCAGAGCTGAAACCGCCGAGCCGGCGCGAGCTGCGGCGATCGTGGTGATTGTGGGTGATTGTGGGTGATTGCGGTGGTCATGGCTATCCCAGATGAATATGCCCCACATGACTTGTGGTTCTTGGTGGTGAATCTAGGCAATTTCTTTGCAGTCCCATAGATTCATGGAGCATTTGGGACGTGTTTGTCATTGTTTGTCTCTGGGACGTGCCATTGCCAGCTGCTCAAGTTCTGACAGACCAGCATGTTTGAGCATTCCAGTTGTGTGGGGAGCGTCTTGGAATCTTGCTTGAAGTCTCATCGGTAATTTTGGTTGTTTGATGTTGTTTGAGCGGGACGGCGATGACCAGGTGAACTGACATAGGCCAGGATACAGAGATGGGATGTGACTTGTTTGCCGCTAAGGTTGTGGAAAGATGAGACCCCTCACCCCTGCAAGAAGGATACGGCTGGAAGTTGTTTCTATCTACTTAAGGTTCAACTTCCCCAGAAGATTGGCACCCTTGAAATGTTGACCAGCTACCCTATACTGGACAAACGCTTCAGTTGGGTTCACAGGGAATACAGCTCCACCTGAAGAAGCTTCAAACTGCTTGAAAGGAGTTATCAGTTGCCAGAGCAACGATCCGTGCTCTGTTTTCCGATGAAAACCACCTGAAATAACTGCTAAATTCAGTTTTTGAGTGGATGTCCATCAAAACGCCTTGTTGTCTTGGGCGAATCAGCATTCATGTCACAGTCGGACAAATGAAGATCAATGGAACGCATTCCAAGCAAACATTTGGACCTCGAGTGTTTCCGCGAAGCCGCAAGGCTTGACCAAACACAACACCGTCACAGCACCCCATCAGCACCCCATCAGCACGCTGCAGTTTGGTCTGCAGGGTTGGGTGAATTGTCCCGGTCCGTTTGAGTCCAGAAATCCTCTGGAGCGGTCGAAGGAGACCGATTGCTGGCGGTTGTTGGTATGTCATCACTGGTGATTGCAGTTGTTGGGGTGATTGTCCCAAGAAATCTAAGGGAATCATGCGATGTTTGCGCTCACCAAAGCATGACAGTAGTTGATCAAGAGCACTAGAAGAGGTCCTTCAAGTGTTCGTGTTTGTATGTACTGGAAAAGTCCCAGGTTTATAGCCCTCGGACATCAGGCGGGGCATAAATTGTTCCTTTTGTTGGGGACAGCGCAGTGGACCGGCTAAGGGCGATACAAGACTGCATGCAGCTTTGGCCAGTCTTGGCCATTTTCCTCGGGTCTTTGGTTTATGAGAAGGCGGTGCAGGAGTGGGTGTCCTTGAACTTGGCTATTGCTACGTTGCAGATGGAATGACTATCACGTCATGATGGGGTACCATGTTCAACGATTATTCCAAATATGTCCAAACTTTATAGAGAGAGAGAGAAAGATAATTATGGAGAGATGTCAGCGGCTTAAGATTTCCTCATTGATTTCCTCATTGATACACTTGGCTTGGAAAAGTTGAAAGATCATGTTTGTTGGCAAGTATGATTGACAAATTTGGTTGTTGTTTGTGTCCATTAGTTAGTTCTTCCACTGGTTGAAATTTCCGCCAGTAATCCTTTCCCATTGACTTCCACCAAGATACTGATAGCCTCAAAGTGATGATGAACCTGTGCAACTGGGCAACCGGTAAGCCGTGGAAGCCACTGGTTTGGAAGGCTGTTGAACGGTGGGTGATATCAGTGACAAAATACATATATATATATACTCTCCTTAGAGCCTTATACAATCGTAAAAGAGACAGTGTGATGTGCTGGGTTGGGGCCATACATCGCCCGGCTGTGTGTCAATCCTGTGCCGAAGCTGGATGAGAGAGCAGTTTTTGGCATCCTTTGTGGTTTTGGGAGTGATGTCGCCTGCATCCCTTGGTAGGACGTCGCGAGCCACGAGCAGACGCTGAGCAGAGATGCTGTGGCTGCTTCTCGCGCCTTACTCGCCCCTGCCAGCATCGTTGGGCAAAGTCCCACAAGGGTGAAGTGTAAGCATCATCGAGATGCGGTGCCTCGTTGGAAGGCTTGGAGTAGTTGGAACGCCGGTATCCTGTAACGAGCATGATTACGTGTATGGTGCCACCTGTTTGGTATTCGGAAAACGGGTGTCCAAGGGCATGCAAGGAGCCAGTTCACATCTTCATAATGTTTGCAGGGAGTGTAAGACCTAGGATTGGTTTAGCAGGACTTTGAGAATGGGGATTTGGGGGGCTTTAGATCATCCACATGAGCAACCATCAATTCTGCGATGACAATTGAGTAAAAAGTGGCGGTCAATTTCATGACATGGAATGAAACCTGCAAAAAAGCAATAGGCCCCCCTCAAAAGCAATAACCTGGTTGAATCATGCGTTAGTGAGACGTTTTGGCAGAATCAGCGCGATTGCGCCCAGGTGAAGTTGAACCAGGAGCTTGAGAAGCTTAAGAAGTACATCATTGATGGCGACAAGACTTGATTTATGATCATTTGTACCATACCAGATTTTATGGGTATGCATTCTCAAAGAACATGTCGGATTGATGTAAAACACGTTTTTGCAAACCAAACACATTGAAGTCGTTCCTCACATCCACCACCCTGCACATCATTGACAGCATCAACAAAAGAACATCGACCCACAGCTGCTTCAAGCACACTGGACAAAACATGCTCGTTTGCAGAGATTGCCAGATTAGAACGCTCTCAAATTTCTGCGGAGACCGGCATGTGCTCTTTCCAAATTGCAGGTTGCTATTCAAGAGGTACCTCAAGGCGGCGTATCATTTCGTTAATGCTGCCAGGGCTCGCCCCCTTTTAGTGGACACTAGCATCACCCCCCTTCCAGTGCACACTGGCATCACCCCCCCCTTCCAGCACACCAAGATCTGATCGGCCGCCAAAAAATCCAGCACACGGGCCAAAGCGGACAAAGAATTCGGGGCACGCTGAATGGGATTATGTGGGATTTAAGCTCAAGTGTCAATGAGCCGACATTGCTTTGTCTTGATTTTCTGAAGGATCGCTTTGGGAAGGGGGCAGTGGTGGAGGAGTTGCGGAATCGGATGTTTTTTGCATGCCGGAGATACACACGCACCAAGAGCAGTCCAGTACCAAAATAGCAACAACAAAGCAGGGCAGCGCATGCGGGAGTGGACTGCCTTTTTATGTTGTGAACCTTCTTTTCTGATGAGGTGCAACGGTTCTCGGCTTGTGTTTCAATCGTTCATCGCTTTCCTTCATTGGGAACTCGATTCCTAGCTATTGTGATGTAAGAGATGCTACTCGGAGCGGGCAGCACTCCTTGCATCAAGAACGGCTTTTGATACACTATTCAACATTCCTCCAGGGGTTCCATTCTGGAGGGTGCGATGGTCGGGGGATTGCAGACCTGGACCTGACTTGATAACAAACTCAGTTGAGAGGATTGATGATGTGTCATTTGTTCAGAGAAGTAGACGATTGATGGGGGGCTTTGGATTGAACGCAGCGGCTCCCTTTTTTCAGGTTTTACGTAGGCATTGGACATGTATTTGGGTAGGATGTTTTGACTGTGTAGGTGTGTGGACCATTGTGGACCGACTTGAATCAGCCTCTGTTTTCCATCAGCTCCATTCACTCTTTGGTGAGTTTTTGTGTTATTCTGCATCCTGGGAACTCACCAGCCAAACTGGAGGTGATTTTTGGAACTTGAAGAGCCTGCTGGAAAGCTGGAAGAGACCCAATGCGTATGTCCACAACTTGAACCAGCTCCACAATGCAGAAGACTATGCTCAGATGCATTGCAGCGATTTGGACTACTTGGCAAGGACTCCTGTGTGGTACGAAGAGCCCAAGTACGATAGCCACGACGACACAGCGAGGAACCAACTCAATAACAGCACCGTTCCTTGGTGTTGCTCACAGTGGCCGCAGCCAACTGTGAAGGCATTTCCCTTTGCCTCACCTGGCGCCGACGATTCAAGAGTCTTCAGTAGAGCCGTTTTTTGGGGTTCTCCTTCTGGGTGCGGTCTTCAGGAGCTGAATTGAACACCTGTGAGTTGGTGGAGAGAACCAGTCAGAGAGACCCGTTCCAGTGGTCCGAGCAAGTGGTTCTTCGTTGAACTGTCCAGTGTCTTGATCAACGGTCGTTTTTTGGGCTTAAGACTTGGGCGGCACGAACGTTGACAAGTGCTTAAGACTTTGGACCATGAAATTCTCTTCTTAGTGTCGGGAGAGCCTTGTTTTGTTTGGACGAACATCATGAAGTATCTCTAGATGGGCTGAGCTTCCGTTCGGAAGAAGAACTACGCATGATGGAATAAGAACTACGCATGTCATGCACCAACCAAATGCTCCTTTGGTTATTCACCGATTTGCATATGGAATTGAAACAGTTTCCTCTAGCAGGGATGTGGGTCTGACTTGCATTATCAGAAATGGTTTAGAGTCAGAGTTTATGTTCTGTAGTTGAAGGTACTGGAGCTGGCCTTACACATGACCCGGAAAGCCAACGAGCGGGTGCTCATGGGCTTTCTGTACGAGCAGTGGATCGTAGGAGATCAATTTTCAATGGCACGACGACGTGCCGCTTGGATGGGCCATTGCAGATTCATGCCAGGACTTACACTCCTCTGTTCATCATCATGGTTACATGGCCATTTTCCATCCTACCAAACAGGTGGTGCCATCCACATAACCATGATGATGAACAGAGGAGTGTACCCATGTGTACCCTCTCAACTTCACATCTTGGATCCAGCAAGACAAATGAGTTGACGTCCTTTTGGTGTCGTTCCACTGCCTGGCCGCGTTTGTTCACCCAGACTTAAACACTTGTTGTGGTATAGTTAAGTTACATTAAGTACATAGAAGTATAAGTGATATATGTTGTCAGGCCACGCACACTATATCACATATTCGATAGTGATAGTTGATATCTGATCTAGTTAAGTCGTCAGGAACAAGTACTTTTACCTTGGCACTTCCCGAGGTGGGCATCGTTCGACTCCTCTTGGAGAGCGGTTTCCTATGGGGCAGTGGAGACTTAATTTGCAAGGTGGTACCAGAGGAGAATGACTATCGGAAAGAAGTGCGAGAGGCCTTCGCGAGAACGGTGCTGCATGACTTGGTCCGGAACGATGTTCACTTGAATGAAGATCAGTTGTCATTGATGAAAAAAAGTAAGAAGTGTGGTGGCGCCTTAGATGCCGCATAATCTCATTGTTGTTTTCATGTTCCTTTGAAAGGACCAGGTCCAGGTCTGAGCCCAAACAGCAGTGCCAGCTTTGAAGACCAAGAGAATATGTTTGTTTTTCCGTGTGTCAGGGCTTCATTTTTTTTCTGTAGTTTGTTGATGTTTATGTTATTTCTATTTTGGGGGGATGTCATTCATGAATCAAGTCCAGCAAAATGTTCAGTAATCTCCCAATCCAAGGTAATGACATGGACGGTGTTGTGTGGGTCTTGGCGCAAGCGCCCGGCGCTTTTACCATGCTGGGCTTGTTGGAGCGTCAGACCGTCCTCATGCATGCCGCACAGGATGCGGATCAACATGACAAAGCCTCCATCAGTTTCAAAGAGCTTGTGCAACTCTATCTTGTCATCCGGACAAGTCGATTCAGATTTCTTGTTGCTACAATGATAAGCTGGAGATAGCTGGAGACAAGAATACATGAGAATACATTTAGTATACATGTTATGCAATGATACAAATTTATAGGTAAGATAAGACATATGTTTGTGTCTTTTGGGACTATGTTAGGAGCCAAATATCTCATTGGCCCCCAAAACAGTCATATTTGTGACCCGCCCAAATTGTAGAAACTTCCGAATGATCGCCTTTGGTGAAGACCATACGACTTGGAGAGAGCTACCACCATACTTTCAACCAACAAAGTTGAGAAAAAAATCAGACAAATCCATGTAGACTCTTGATAAAATGTAGACTCATTGAAGAGCCTCTTCACATGGGGCGTTCATTCATCAAGACTCGACATGACCCGGAAGACTGGAGTGGTCGATGAGTGGCCCCGGTCGGAGTCACATGTGTGGCGTATCAGTGGGTTGGACAAGCATTGAAAGGGTGAAAGGGCTACACCTCCTGAAAGAATCCAAGTGGAAAAGCCCCTGTTTGGAGGAATTCATAGTGAAATCGGTGGTTTTCCTTCTGACTTAGAACTGATCAGTTGGCACAGACACGCAGATGCTCATGTTCTTTCCGAAGAAAGAGAGGCGTTGATCGGGTCTCGTCTCCTCGTGGTGGCCGCGATTGCCACTGTGGCCCCGAGGTCATGCAAATGCCCTTGACCACGGTGGACCCCTATGGCTGGAACGCCGAGATGCTTGCAGCCAGGAAGCTGAGAAGAAATCACGTGGAGGTCTTACGGCATGAAGTTGTGGGTACCTGGTACCGTGATTACAAAGAAGCTTGCAAGAAGTGGTTGAGTACCTCAGACTCTCGGCCAAGCAACATGGTATGTCTTGGTAGTATCTCTTCAGGGGATGTGTGGGGATGCAACTCGGACTGTTGAAGTTCAAGACCTGTGGTTCTCAGAAAAATCCAGCCAAGCCTAAGTCCTTTTCTTTATCCACTCTTGTTACGAGTTTCAGCGTGAACATGCTCTTGATAGAATATGTCCACCAGCACTCTGGTCACAGACTATGACATCGCTCCTACCCACGTCAAAGGCTCCCACTTGGGAGTGTCACGAGTTCTCCCCCCACGGATTAGTTCGTGGCTTTCCCGTGGAGATCCTAAGGATTTTATGTCCAACGCTTTGTCAGACGGATATGTCAATGCTTCTTTGATGTTTGCTCGTCTTGCTCGAATCTTGCTGGTGGTCTTCGTGACGCTGGGCTGGTCCTGATGAACGTTTTGGGCTCTTTAGAGATATTTAGGCGGCTCCCAGCTGTTGAAGTTATGTTTAAGTCCTTGTTGGCTCCCCGTGAGGATCCTACTGATGCTCCTGATCGTTGATGGATGTCAGTCCTTCTGTGGCTGCCAGTGGGATCCAATTTGGAGGATCAAGACCGAAGTGCAGAAGTGCGGGACATTTGGAAGAGTTGAGTATACCCCCCAAACCGGACTCTTTGTGGCTGCCGAATTTGCATGTGATATGGTCTTCACACTCTTTACATCGGCTTGGGAGTTAAACCAGTTCGGTTTGGGGGTCTATACAGATGGCACAAGCTCCAAAATGACATTAGTTAAACGGGCATTCATCTTCATCCCCTGTGGTGGCTTGTGCCATCTGCTTTGAAGCCTGTGCCTTTGTTGTCCAAACTATGACCAAACATCGCTATTTGGTGAGGGCCACCCCATGAGAAAAAAAAGACTCATGAGTCATGAGCCTTGTCATTTGCACATCGTGGATCAGGTGGGACTATGACGATGCAGGCTTCCTCCTCTTGGTTGACATGTCCTTCAGGGTCCTCTGGCTCTTAATGATCCTTGGCCTTTTTTTTGTTGATCAGAACGCTCGACGGATCGATCCCCACTGCCTCCTGATCACGTCCTTTCTTGTCTCTCTTCCAAAGGGGCTTTGGATCGCTGCACCTAAGGGAGTGCGCACAGCGTCTCAGACGGTCTCAGACGGCTTCGGGTGAGGCTTTCGATCGTTGCACGCTGAGGATCAATACGGCATTTCTGCAAGTGCCTCCTTTGCTGACCACGGGCTATGAGAACCAAGTCCTTCCGGGCGTGGGCAACATTCCATCCGTGAGCATCTGGAATCCTCTTCCCATGACGGCTGTTGTGACTAGGGCTGGCGGGATCATGGGAAGACTCGGTTGATTTCGGGGATTCACGCAAGATATTGCCAATGCTCTATGTGTATATATTGTTTTGTAATTTTATATATTTGTACACAGAAGTAGATGCAGCCAGTTATTGTTGTAGAAGCACCTTCGGAAGCTTGGATGGGTGGTGATCATGTGATGCCACTTACTTTGTGAGTCCTTTTGATGTCCGACTCATCCCGTATTTCGCGTTTTTCGTGGACCACTTCCAACCCACACTCATGCTATCTCATGCTCATCATGCCCCTTGCGTGAGGATCGGACCAAATCTGTGCTTTTGGTTGGGGACGCCCCCCCCAATGTGTGCTTTTGTTTCGGACATGAGCGGGAGGTGCACACATACAGCATGCCCGAACTTGCAGCGTGGGACGTGGCCTACTTTGCATTAGCATAAATGTCAGATGATGTTGGTGAAGCAAACTTAAAGTATTCAAAGATAGCATTGCTTGCATCGCTCCTGTTAGCGCGGTGGCAGATGGATCTGTAGACGGTCCCTAAAAAAGGCGCTTTGACGCTTTGGTGAATCAGGGTCTCAGGGGCACGTTTATTGTTGACCTGCATTTTAAGAAAATGATATGTCCTTCCAAATGTGCAGCGTCAACACTCTCTGCCGTTTGATCGGGCTTCCTGCGGACCGCTGCCATGAAACCGAAGAGTCACCTGGAAAAAGGTTGTGCAAATCTTGAAGTGAATGCGGAATGCGCATCAAACATGGAGAAGAGCCGCCAAATCACGCCGAACCAAGAAGTTTGTCCCGTTCCCTCTACAACACCGTTTTTGGACTTGTCAAGCAAGTGAACAAGCGCTCTGGAGCAATGCAGAGGACCCAAGAAATTGACGTCGCTCACTTTCCGCACATCCCCTATAGTCAGCCGGAATCCCAGAATCCCTTTTGCGGACCGATTTCATAGTTGGAACCCATGAGTAGCAAGCGAAGCAAAAATGGTGTTTCAATAGCAACCAACATGGAGAGGCTGCGCATGGTTTAAAGAGGTGAGATGTATAGGAAAACACGGGGAGTCAAAGAACCTTGAAGCCTGTATTTTGCACATGGTGCTATTTTGAAACACCAACGATGTGCATCATTTCCAACTTCAAGCCTCTCCACCCATTGTTGCTTGAAAAGTGAGACTGTGTGTTTGGTGTGAGGTCAGCGTTCGGGTGAGTTTTGTTGTGTTGGCCTCCCTAGGGTCAACAATTGCTTCTAAGACAATGTTTGCCCCATAGCTTTGTGAGTGGAACACAAGTTCATTGAACATCGCGGTTGCCATAGATAGATGGGTGGAAAGATTGATCGTGTAATGATTAGAAGCAAACACACACACACACACACTCAGGTACATGAGCAACGTGAGGTTGATGGAACAACACCTATATCACCTTTGTACAGTGATGGGTTGTTAGGGCGATAGATTTACATAGATTTACTTGTTCAGATGAGGTGGTTTTGCTTGATCTTTTGAGACGAACAAGACCTGCAAACCATATACATCTAGGGCCCAATGAAGGGAAGTGGAACTCCTACCTCTAAAACG
>CAXAMN010010557.1:1204615-1300398 GCA_963970005.1 Durusdinium trenchii | reverse complement strand
CGAAAAATGGACCGTCTTCCAAGTTCAGCAGTTGCACCCCTCGAAGTATATATATATATATGCAAGAACACAAAGCGACCCACTGACCCACTGGAAATTTGTACTAGGCCGAGTTTCCATGTGTTCATTGATTTACACCAAAACACAAAAATAATGCATCCTCCTAGCTTGCACTTGTACCCTCTTTTTACCATTTTTTTTGGAGGGGGGGTGTTGTGGCCACATGAAATGTTCTGTGTGCAGCTGATAGAAAAACCCTTGTGCGTGGTGGAAACCACTGCCATGCAAGACTGATCAAGACTGGCCATCACCTGGAAGAGACAGTCATTTTCCATTCGGAGATGTGGCTTGTTAGGGTTGAACACTTTGACTTGGGACGTCCATCACCGTTTTAACCCGCGTGCCTGGTACAAGGTGATCGGCTGTCTTTCCTTGGTTTCGGCAACGCTGTGGGCCTATTTCGACTATTGCAACGCAGTGCCCAATTGGGCCGCAGATGAGAAGACGGCCGAGTGGGCCGCAAGGTCCAGTCTCGACACCGCTTCCTACCAGCACAGCACAAGACCCACAAAATTCGCATCCACAGCTACGACCTCAGCTAAAATGGAGACCTCTTCATCCACCATTCCAGCCTCCACAACAGCGAGCTACCCACCGGGAAACAAACCAACCTGGTCTAGCTCATTTGGATTGATCTGTGATGAGAAAGAAGTCCAGAAGAAATTGAAGAAGCCAATACCAGAGGACACTTGGATTGATTTAGTTGGATGAGCGTGACTCAAAAAAGAACATTGTGTGTTTTTGTGCATTCAAAGATGGAGTTTGCATTCAAGTGGATGAGGTCTACTTGTACAATCAAGTTCTGCAACCCTTTTGGTGGAGTAACCCAGAAACGGCAAAAACAGGACACTGAAGTGCTGGGCTAACCCCATGGGCCAAGGGTCTTGCTTTTCGGGTCACTAGAATCACGTCGGGAATGACCCATTTTGGGACAAGGCAGGAAGGACGTAGCTGTGTTGTACATCCCTATCCCTTTGGCTGCAGACATGCTAGAAGGTCGACCAAACGTTTGTCAGGGGGCAGCTTGCGAGACCTGCTTGGCTATTGAGGCCAGCCACAGGTTTTTGATTGACCAAGCTAAGGACCGGTTTCAAGATCCCACTTCCCATTTCCTTGGCTGCGTTTGCATTTTTGTGCTGGTGACCAGTCTCATGGTCATTTACATAGAGACAATTCTGCAACCATTGGAGATGAATCCCAAGAGGATGGGCCTTTGGTTGGGTGCTCTACTGGTGCAAGTCCGGATCACTTTGGATGACAAGACCTTAAAGGAAGAGGAAGGATACAACAAAACACCCCCCACAAAGAAGCATCAGGCAAGCCAGCGCGAAGCCTATTACTACAGCGGCTCGTCCAAGAAACGTTTGAATGCCACTGACTATGGGGGACGCCGAAAATGCCAGGAGCAAATAGACCAAGGTTGGAAAACTCCATATCTTATCATATTTCCTGCTCCAGGCTATAGGGGCTCAAACTTCTCAATGGTGTGGCTCTCGATCGGAGTTTTGGTTGCGGGTGCTGCTGCCGTGCTGATGCTGGTGCAGGTGCAGGTGCTGGCTGTGGATCGGTGTTTTGGTTTTGCTCTGGATCGGCGTTTCGATTTTGTAGGTGCTGCCGCCGTGCCGGTGCAGGCGCTGGCTCTGGATCGGCGCTTTGGTTTTGCAGGTGCTGCTGCCATGCTGATGCAGATGCAGGTGCTGGCTCTGGATGAGCCTTTTGGTCTTGCCGATGCTGCTGCCGTGCTGATGCTGGTGCTGGATCGGCGTTTTGTTTTGCTGGTGCTGGTGCTGGTGCTTGATCGGCGTTTTGTTTGGCCGGTGCTGGCACCGCTGGTGCAGGCGCAAGCTCTGGATCGGCGCCTCGTTTTTGCGTCATGCCAGGGATGACATCATGTCACGCCAGGGATGCCCGGGATGACATCATGCCATGCGACATCATGTCATGCCAGGGACGACATCACGTCATGCCAGGGATTACATTATGTCATGCCAGCGATGACATCATGTCACGCCAGGGATGACATCATGTCACGCCGGAGAAGGCATCATGTCATGCCAGGGATGACATCATGCCATGCAACATCATGACATTCCAGGGATGACATCGCGTCATGCCAGGGATGACATCATGTCATGCCACCGATGACATCATGCCATGCCAGGGGTCAAGGACCAGCCAAAGCTGCCCAGACGAAATGATCAGTGCTGCACAGCGCGGTGTCACAGACAAAATGACAGGGTGTCATACTTGGGATGACACGATGCTGTCCCTGGCATGACATGATCATGATGTCGTCCCTGGCGTGACATGATGTCATCCCTGGCGTCACACGATGTCGGTCCTGGCATAACATGATGTCATCGGTGGCATGACGTAATGTCATTCCGGGCATGACACGATGTCCGATCTTGCAGTTTTACGACTGTGTTGGGCAAAGCGGGCGCATTCAGCTGATAGATGTTGCGCACATTGGTGGACTGGTCTGGTGTGGCGTGCTGCGGTGACGGCCGTCCGTGGCGTGTCCTTTAAACCTTTACACCCGGTATCTGGGGTCTATGCCGCTGAAACTTTAATGTAGCCATTGCAGGCGTGCAGACCTTTAAGGCACAGCAGTTGGAGCCTTGCACATGGAGACTCACCCCCTTTTGTGCTGACAAGAGAGTGATCTGTAGCTCCTCAGGCCAGCTGCAGCTGTGTGAGCATCAGGCGACCGATCTGGCCTCCGATTTCGAGAGTGAAGGCCGGACAAGAGGTGTAGGGGAAATGACACGACCCTTGCTGCGACCAAAACATTGCTATTTTTAGAATTTCTTACGTCCTGGTCGCTTTTTGTGTCAGAATTCAAGGAATCGGATTTAGATATTTGGGCACTCCTTATTTCGGCCAAAGGCAACCTACCTACCAAAACCAAACTATGAGGAACACCCCCTTCACCATCCCAAAATTGCACCCCACACTCAAAAACACCCGACGCGTCGAGCTGGCACGAGGTGACGAGCACGGCGCCAAGAAAACGCCAGATGCTTGACTTTGAACGAACGCCGGATCTCAAACGAGGCCCAGGTCATGAGCAAAAGTTCAAGTGTGATGGATGGCTCCTAGAACAGGTACCCTGTTCCAAAAAAGGCAGCATGGGACGGAGGCCCTGGCAGTCGTGCACTGCCACAGCCTCCGGGTTTAGTTTAATATAATTAACATCCCAAGAGGCAGGATAAACCTTCGGCGGTTTTTCGCCTAAAAAACCGAAACCAAAGCCCTTTAGAAGAAGTAAACCCGACCATGACCGCAGCTAAACGGAATGTTTTTATTCCAAAACTGAAGGTTTTTATCACAGAGCATAGTGTTCCCCGCTGGAACTGGGATTGGAACTCCACCCCCTTCAAAAAAAACTATTTGTTTTATCAGAGGAACTGGAATCACAACTAGATCTGGAATAGACCTGAATCTAGAACTGGAACGGAATTGGATTTTGGAACTGGATCCCCCCCACCCTAAAAAGAATTCGAAAGCATTGAAATGACGATTGGAATTGGGTCTGGAAGTGGATCTGGAACTGGATCTTCTCCCACGCCCCCACCGAAACAAAAACATCTTCACAGCAACTGAAATGAAAATTGAAATTGGATCTGGACTGGATCTCCCCCCACCAAAAATTTACGCCAGCCCCGCATAGACCCCAGATAGCAAACAGATTCTTCCGGCAGCACCAGCAGCACGCTGCAGAGGCACTCTGCAGCAGCAAGGTAGCGACGCCCCAGCGGCACCCAAGCGCGCACAGCAGCGGCGCCCTGCGGCCCCCAAGCCCCCAAGCGCACACAGCAGCGGCACCAGCCCAAGCTCCCAAGGGCGCAGCACAGCAGCGGCATCCTGCAACGGCACCAGCACTCCCAAGCGCACACACACAAGCTCGCAAATGCACACACACGCAGCTCTTCCTATACCTGAAGTATGAACCCCAATAGCTCACGCTATCTGGTACAGTAATAAGAATTTCATGGAAGGACTTGACATGACCACTGGAAGTGGACCTGAATCAGAACTGGAACTGCCCCCCCCACCCCGTGGACAGTGAACGCCACTTTCGAACTGAACTTGAGATTGGAACTGGATCTAGAACTGCTGCCACCACCCCTGAGACAGCTCGCACCACTTTGGAAATGGATCTGGAAATGGATGTCGAACTGGAACTGGAACTGACTGTCGACAAGACATCTTGGGGTGCCACTTGTTTGCCTCTGAAACCACTGTACACTCCCACTCACTAACATGGAAATGGATGTCCTGGCCACTGGGAAGACCTTTTTCCTCTACAAACAGGTGGATCCACAGGATGATCAAAGGCCACGCGGCCAGGCCGAAAGTATGCAAATAGCAAGCTCATGCATCAGTTGGATAACGTTTTCTGCTGCTTGAAAGTGCATCAGTTGGACGGGACGCGTCGTTTTTGTTGAAACCATCGCCAGAGTTGGACCAGGAACAGAATGTGAACTTGTTGCAACCCGGTTTCTTGAGGAACATTCAGATGCACAGCTCCTGCGGCATTGGCTACGCTGGGCCTGTTGCATGGTGACGCCTGAAAATCGAGAAATGTGGGGCTTGCACCTGTCGGCTCGACGCTGGAACAGCAGTATCACGCGGGAGGCCGAGGCCGAAGCCAAGGTGAGCCATGGGAAAGCACCATGTTTTCGGCGGTGGATCGTCGCTGGTTGTGGATTGAAACCATCAAGAACTGCGGCTCAATCTTGCAGAAACAAGATGTTGCACTGTTAACCAACTAATCATCACACCTTTGTACGTGACAATTGTTGAGAAATTATTAAGATATCCCTTCAACCTTCAAGATTGGCGCTCGTTTGTGTGGAAAGTGGGTGGGTCTCACCGCTGGGGTTCCCAGTTCAACGCCCACGATACAGGTGGTGTACGGATGGTGGAGGCGGCCATGCATTTTCTTCCGTTTTGTGATGTCCTACGTTTCCAGCGGTTTGTACAAGGCGCGTCGTTCTGGGCATGCCCAGAAGTTCTATATATGTTCCTTACATGACTTATATTATATAGACGTATCCTGGTGTTTTTTCATATCGTATCCTATATAATAATATACATTGCAACTACGAAGCTATTTGATTTGCTCAAAGAAGACTGCGCCGTGCAAGAATGCCGTACGCCTTTTCCTCTTCATGCTGCGCAACCACCCGTCTAAAGCGTCACGTCCACGGAGTCCACACGCTCTGCAGACATCGTACAACTCGTATGTGGAACTCTTGCACCCGCATGTCTTTCGGATGCAACGATCCACCCCTCTGGATGCAGGTAGAACATATATGCCCACCGGGCAGTGCGCGTTTTGTTCCGCAACGCAGAGTGGAGCCACCGGTCTTCTCTTGGCTCGAACCGCTCGTGCACGAAGAGCGTGGCTGCTTCCCATTGGGGGTATGTCCTCGATGTCGCCGTGCCAAAGGGATGAATCGGGTGGGTATAGGTGAAGTACATGACCCTTATCGTCCATAACCTACCCATTCGGCGAGGGTAGGTTAAGTACTCACTGACGATATGGGCGAGGCCATTATCGTCCATCCTTGGATTCGGAGTCTGCTTCAGCCACCCCCAGTTTGCACCGCGCACGTTTCGGTCCCTGATCGATTCGGTGCTTGAGGCCATCATCGTTTATACCTTACCTTTGTGGCTTTGCAGGGGTGGTATGGTAGACTTCGTTTTGAACGCCTTCGCCCTCGTTTACATCGTGGAGCTGGATGATGTAAAGGACCGGAGGTATGAGTCGTTGACTCAGAAACTTTTCGCCTGGACAAGGAACCCTCTTCTATGATCTTCAGACTGTGTCAGCAAACGACTGACCATCATGAGATTCCCGCAGCCAAATCTGGATGGTTTCCTTCTAATGACCCTGAAGTGAAATGCAAGTGTGTGTGTATATATGGAAAAAAGCAATCCCCCTAATCCCCCCCGAAACATTATCTGGAAGAAGTGATTTATTTTTTGCGACCACTTCAACAGGTATACACTCGGAAACATCATGGAGGTGGAAACCACCGGTTTGCTATAGTCGGAACATGGTCTTCTGAACTCGGGGCCGTGCCATCTGCTTCTATTCGAGCTTGGGGGTGAGTGTAGCCCTTCTTCGTTCAGAGGACGAGCAGAAGGTGCCATGAAAGTTGGAGCGTGAGCCACCCGCTGAGCCTGAGGAGGACCGTGTCGACAAACGAACGAGCTGGACCGTCATAGTCTCCAGTGGACCGGTGAACCTTCAGGGGGGTTCAATTAACTTGTTGATACCAAAAAAAGCAGAATAGCTCTAACAAAAGGAGACTTTGGCTGACACCCCATTTGGTGTTTCCGTGATTCTTGCTTCATCTTGATTCAAAGGGTGTTTTCTTGCCATCCATGTTATGTATCCAGAAGACATCCCTGTCTTCATCTCTTGAGCACATTCGGCACGAAAAAATGTCTTGCACAGGAGCCTGAACATCGGCAGCAGTGTTTCATTCTTTGTTAGTCCAAAGTTGGCATCACCTGAGACATCTTGCTCCGATTCGTCGGAATGAATTCTTTGTCGTCGAAATCCAGTGCTCTTGACCTTTGTGTACCAAAAAAACGGTCCACCTTTTGCCCAATAAAGTCACGAGAGACAGAACAAATGCACCAATCACAGTAGGTCGTAGATCTAGTTTGAGGCGCACGAGGGTATTTGCTTGGAATTTTATTGCCCAAAGTTGGCATCATATGAGGCGAACTTTCGTCGGAATCCAGCGTGGTCGGAATCCAGAGCTCCTTGCTTTGCTTGCTTTGCCACAGACTCCGGGCCACTCCCATCTAAGAAGGCCACCCCAGATGGGCAATACAGAAAAACAAGGAGAAACCCACCAATCACAGTCCGTAGATGTAGAGTGAGGAGTAGCAGGATAGCTGGAGATGTAGTTCCCTGCGCCCAAAGTTGGCAGCATCCGAGGTGAGGCGTCATCCGAACTGACGAAGAACATGTGAGGAGCGTATGGCTCGGAAGATATCCCAACAGAACACTCGCTGAATAGCAGATGGTCCTTGTTGCTTCAAGGGTGACCCTTGACAGCCCCAGTGGCTCCACCCAAGTGGCTTCACCAAAGGTGAAGCCACCCTGCTGCGCCGGCGTTGTGCCTTCCCGCCTGCCACCAGGCGACATGCGGCGTGGACCCAAAAAGAAGACGCGCCTGCGGCACCGGTGGTTGGAGCTTTGATGGACGAAGTTCGGGCACCGCCCGGTGTTTTCGTGGAAAAACGATCATTTGTCGACCACGCACCAAATGTCAAAAGAAAGGTCCTGGTGTGCAGCGGAATTCAGCGTAGCGCAAGTTGCCCAGCCTCACGCACGCGACTCACACATGCCCCAAGACACATGATGTTGATTTATTTTGGGTCTTCGATTCCTATAGTTCGTTTCAGAGACCCTGATCTAGAGGTCATTTGCGGTGTAGATGCTTGCCGCTTGAGGCACGCTTCTCGAAGCGAAGCGAAGCTGCTCTATCTAGCCAAGCGGGTCCTTGAGGCCACCAGGGCGGCTGGGCCCAGTCGGGCACGGCGGCGCGGGTTTGCAGGGTGTAGCGGATGTTGGGGGATCCAATTTGGGATCCAAACACCTCATGACACCTCATGATATAGAGAAGCATTGGCTTCTGATTACACTTTGTGGAATACAAGCAAAGGACAGCCAAAAGCAGGTCAGATCAAAACAATGGAGCGTTGCCATTTGGCAGCAAGAGAAAACCTCCTAAAGATGCAAAGTGTTGGCCATATTTGGCCGTGAAAGTCCCAGAAAACCGGACTGGCCGCTTCGCCAATGCAGGCTTTATGAGGAGAAGGCCTCATGTTCTGGGACCCCGCAAAAACGAGTTTGATCATGGACACCGAAGCCGCAGTGCTTTTGACCTCTCACCGGATGTCGACCAGCAAAAAGGACAGCAAGACAGCTGGGCCCTGGACCAGTCTGGGCCCAGCTGGGGCCCTCAGAGTCTCAAGGAGTGCCAGGAACAAACGAGTCTAGGGAGAACCGATTCCTTGGACTCTTGGAACCTTTTTGACTATATTTCAAACTGTCCCCCATATACCATGGATTTACCATGGTAAAATACCATGTGCAAACCGTTTGATTCATCTGGACTCTAGACACCTGGTAGAGACCCAAATGGCCCTCAAAATGGCCAAACATTCAAAAGGGAAAGAGCCTCGGAACTTACAGGATGATTCTGTGGTACAGGAGCGCACTGGTACCCCTTTGCAGCTACTCATAGAAATGAGTTGCAGACTTGTACATACACAGGATTTTCTTAAGATACATAGCGTATATAGCTTGCGTTACTCTCCCTAGAACTATCGTGGAAGTGGGAAAAGCCCTGTTTGTAAAGGAAAACGGTCTTTCCGGAGGCCATTTTCCACTTCCATGTTAGTCGCAGGGAGAGTATTCTTGTGGTTGAAGCATTTGGGTTAGTGGAATCAATTGAATCCTTACCCGAAAGATCGGGTGTGTCAGTGTGTTTGATTTTCTCCTTTCTCCCTTCAGTTCACCGAATGCAGGCTTCATCTGTGTGATGCTGCAGACCCGAAAAAGGATGAAAAAGGTGTGCCTACCACAGGCCGAATCTATTTGGGGTACATATTATTTGGGGGTGCCGGATTGCGGGAGCCTCGCATCTTTTGCGGCTTTATGGCCTTTTCGCCGGAAAGCGTGGTCCCCATGGCGGAAACAGCAATAACACTTGCCGGTGCCCCACAAAAGGATCACCGAGGCTTGCTGGTAGCTGCTTCAAGAGTCCGTTGTTGGGTGACGATTGCTGGGTGAGGTATTGTTGACGACATTTGACTAATTACATCATATTACATCTAATCACTGTTCTCCTGTGTAATCCGCAGGTGTCAATCAGAACTCATTACACATCACCAAATCTGAAGTCTGTACTAATCTATCGTTGACAGCTGCTAGGTCTGTACCTGGTGTCCTGCTTCTCGGGTTTGTGGAAGCCGCAGTGGCGTTATTTGATGTTATTTGTTGCTCTTGGCTTGGAGAGGTTTTTGCCATGTCTGCTACTGGGCTGGAACCACGAAACTGCTTGGCAGGGTTGCTTGATGCATGTGCCGATGGGGGTTCCCGCTTGACTTTTGGAGGAAGTCTCGTACGAAGTGCTCTTTTGAAGACTTTGACATGTGACTTCTGGAGGAAGTCTGGTACGAAATGCTCGTTTTGCAGACTCGAAGCGTGAGTTTTTGAGGAAGTCTCGTGCGAAATGCTCGTTTTGCAGTCTTGACGTGTGGCCTTTGGAGGAAGTCTCGTACGAAACGCTCGTTTTGGAGATGTGACGGTTGATTTTTGAAGATTTTAGTAGCAGTGCCCCACAAGAGTGTTCTATAGAGTCCTGCAAGAGTGTCCCATAAAAGTGTCCTACGAGAGTATTCCACAAGAGTGCTTTACAATGTCAAAAATTATCTGGGAATTATTTTCGAACACGTATTGGCATTCGGATTCGTGAATCCTATTTAATTCTTTTTAAAATATATTTATCATAATTTGAACATATAGAAAATTAGTATTATATATATTTATTATTGAATATATATATATATATATTTATACTTATCAAATTAACTAATTGTAAATTTATTTCGGCTTTAATTTTGAATTAAGCTTTGGTAATTGAATTAAATATATATTTTTTTTGAATTATATTATAAAATCTGTATTAAGGATATATTTAATTTCGATAATGATAGATATATATTTTTTATTAATTGGTATGAAATTAATTCGGTATGTATTTAGTCTTGGGGCTTGATAATTAATTATTGTTTTGCTAGAAGTTAATAGATTTTTGCCAAATTTTGAATATTTTGTATTAGGGTTGGAATTCTGTGTGGGGGGAAATATCGTGCTTGCCTAATATAATGTAGAACTAGCTAATTAAATATATTATATAATTTATTTTCTATATAAGGAATATAAAAATATTATTTCTTGTAATATTTTGCTAAATAATTTTAAATGTTGAAGAAATTTATTATATTAATGCTTTAATTCTTTGATGCATGATCGCATTTCGAAGATTACGTATTAATTTCCAAATCTTTTAGCCGAACGATTTTTTCGTCCATGATTAAATCGGACCGGTGGATCCTAATCGCGGTTAAAGGCCTCTAGCGCATGCGGAGGTTCTTCGCACAATACATATTCGGCGATATTTTTCATTACCATTTTCTCGCGATGAAGGGGTCAAGAAAATTGCCGATATCCTGATATTGGAAGAAATCGTATAAATTCAAATGGTGCTAAATATGTCGATCGCAAATCGACATTTTGAATATCACCGGAACATATGATTTCCTTCCAAAAAGCATTGAATATACAAGGAACATGATAAAAATGGCTACTATAAAATTTTACCTCCAAAAAAGGACATATGCTACGAAGAGATGAAAATTTGAGGTAATATATTGAACACCGTTAATATTATTAGAATACAAACAATATTATTTATAAATTACATATATATTGCAAAAATATTGTAATTTGCAATATGTTCTGCTTAATCGTGCGCCAAAGAATTGCTTCTTTCGTGCCGAGATTCTATTGAAATTGAAAATTTATCATCTAAATTTATATCCATGTGCAAGAATTTTTCTATTTTCCAAGTGGTTTCGAAGATCAATTTCCTCAATCTTGGAGGTTTTATGCGAATCCATATGAGCCCGGTTGATACTAAAATTGCGGATCGAAGGCATCGCGTGCGTTTCCATATAACAAACTATATTTGATATGGTCATTGGCACGACATCGCCGGATTGAAGGGCTTACGCCCGTTAGCCAGCCAGGGGCCCAACCAAAAGGGAGGGGGAAGGAAAAGACAGATAAATTATTATCGGTTATTGTTGTGGTAGGACAGGGGACGCCACAAAATCCAACATAAAAGATATTGACAGCGCGGTCCGCCTCGACCAACATATTTGGCACCACGGACGCCATATTGGAGCCACAAAAGCGGACATATTGCAGCAATCAAAAAATACTGTAAAATGCGCCGTATCAGAGGGGTCGACGGGTGGGGCGGGCAGAAATACCTCTCTCCTCACACGGAATGGATACGGCCAAGGCACCCCTGTCCGCCGACCGAAGAAATTGGGAAGAATATTATTGATATAATTTGGATTTGAATGGATGAATATATAAAAATGGGGATTACCACCACGGCATTCATACAACCATTATCAAGGCCCCGTGGTGCGAGATATATTACCCGAATGATCTTATAATACCGATATTTCATTTTTTTGAATATATAATTCCTATTCAAATAAAGAATTTCATTACATAATAATTACAACCACAAAAAAGAACAAAATAACAACAACAATACCTACTGCGACAACTGCTCCAACTAAACAATTATCATAATAATAATCAAAATGCCAACAACAATGTATAAATTACAATAGTACATCTATATAACCTCCAATAATAAATCTATTAGCCCCTTGATAGACATCAATTACTTAATTTCGGTCAAAATTGCAAAAACCTCCAATTAGCCGTGCCATCCCGAAATAAATTTTCCTTAAGAAACAATATTCATCCCCCAGCCGAATTAAAAAAATTATCCATTAAAAAAATGTATAATATATATATATATATTCAAAAAAATAAAATTGCCGATGTCCTGATATTGGAAGAAACCATATAAGCCCAGGTGGTGCTAGATATATAGGCCGCAAACAGATATTTTGGATATCATCGGAATATACGATTTCCCGCAAAAAAATATCAAATTCACAGGGAAAATGAAAAAAACAACTACTATAAAATTTTACCTCCAGAGAAGGACATATGCTACGAAAACAGGAAAATTTGAGGTAACATCTATATTAAACACCATTGATATCACCAGAATACAAGCAATATTATTCATAAATTACATATATATTGCGAAAATATTGTAATTTACAATGTGTTCTGGTTAATCGTACGCCAAAGAAATTTTTCTTTCTTGCCGAGATTCAATTGATGTTGAAAATTGTCGATGTCCTGATATTGGAAGAAATCATATAAATCCAGGTGGTGCTAGATATGTCGGCCGCAAACCGACATTTTGGACATCACCAGAACATACGATTTCCTTCAAAAAAAATTAAACACACAAGGAACATTATAAAAATTACTACTATAAAACTTTACCTCCAGAGAAAGACATATGCTACGAAGAGAGGAACATTTGAGGTAACATTTGTATTGAACACCATTGATATCACCAGAATATAAACAATATTATTCATAAATTACATACATATTGCAAAAATATTGTAATTTACAATATGTTCTGCTTAATCGTGCGCCAAAGAATTGCTTCTTTCTTGCCGAGATTCTATTAATATTGAAAATTTATCATCTAAATTTATATCCATTTGCAAGATATTTCTTCATCAATAATTATGTTTTATCAATTTCTTCAATCTTTGAGGTTGTATGCCGAATCCATATGAGCCGGCTAATATTAAAATTGCGGATCGGAGGCATCCCGTGTGTTTCCATATAACAAACTATATTTAATATGGTCATTGGCACGACATCGCCGGATTCAAGGGCTTACGTCCGATAGGCAGCTAGGGGCCCAACCAAAGGGGAGGGAGAAGGAAAAGATAGAGAAATTATTGTCGGTTATTGTTGTGGTAGGACAGGGGACGCCATAAAATCCAACAAAAAGAATATTAATAGCGCGGTCCGCCTCGACCAACATATCTCGCACCACGGACGCCATATTGGAGCAACAAAAGCGGACATATTGCGTGTAAAACGCGACGCGTCAGAGGGGTCGACGGGTGGGGCGGGCGGAAAGATCTCTTTCCTCACACGGAACGGACACGGCCAAGGCACCCCTGTCCGCCAACCGAATAAATTGGGAAGAATATTATTGATATAATTTATATTTGAATGGATGAATATATAAAAATGGGGATTACCACCACGGCATTCATCCAACCATTATCAAGGCCCCGTGGTGCGAGATATATTACCCGAATGATCTTATAATACCGATATTTCATTTTTTTGAATATATAATTCCTATTCAAATAAAGAATTTCATTACATAATAATTACAATCACAAAAAAGAACAAAATAACAACAACAATACCTACTGCGACAACTACTCCAACTAAATAATTATCATAATAATAACCAAAATGCCAATAATAACAATATATAAATTACACTAATAAATCTATATAACCTCCAATAATAAATTTATTAGTCCATTAATAAATATAAATTCCTTAATTTATCCCGAAATAATTTTTCCTTAAGAAACAATATTCATCCCCCAGCCGAAAAACAAATAATATCCATTAAAAAAATATATATATTAAGGTATATATTCAATAAAATACAATTGCCGATATCCTAATATTGGAAGACACCATATAAATCCAGGTGGTGCTAGATATGTCGACCACAAACCGATATTTTAAATATCATCGGAACATACGATTTCCTTCAAAAAAAATATATTCACAGGGAAAATTAAAAAATGGCTACTATAAAATTTTACCTCCAAAGAAGGATATATACTACGAAAAAAAGAACATTTGAAGTAATATTTATATTAAATATCATTCATAATATTGTAATTTATAATATGTTCTGCTTAATCGTACGCCAAAAAATGATTTCTTTCTTGCCGAGATTATATTAATTTAAGGCCGAAAGTAGGTGACGAAAACTAACAGAAGTGCATCCGGACTAGTTACTTTTATTCAATCCCTCATTATATATGCATAACGATCCAACAATTAAATCAAACCAAACGTATCAAATACATCTAGTTTATATATGTTTATTTAAACATCTTTGTCGAGTAAAGTGTCAACCATATACATTGAGATGCCGAAGGAAATTCAAAGGCACATATATTTAATATAATTTCTAATTTCCCATAATATTCATCATTAAAACCTTAAACCCTTAAATATAACACTATAACACGTACCGGAAGCGTCCCAGGGGGGAGTTAAACCCGCGGGAGGCCCAAAAGTGAAATTTTCACGTAATTTATAATTTTCGAGGCTACGAGCCCTTAATTTGCTAAAGCAAAAATAACTCCAACTAACTAAAGCTAACTTTCGTAATATTTAAAATATATTTTTAAATCTATATCCGATCTTATATCGAATTCATATAAATCCGTCGGAAGTGTCGCGTATATTTCCATCGAACGCTATTTATAAATTAATGCTTCGCACGACATCGACCAATTGCAAGATTTACGATCGTTAACCAACCAACAATCCGAACCAAATAATTAAAATAAATATATAAAAACTATATATATAAATAATCATCATATTATCCAAATAATCATCGTTAAAATTCCATAATACGACAATTATAAAAATTACCAATAATAATTATATATAATACCCAATAATAAAAAATTTCTTAATAAATATCAATTCCTTAATTTCGATTAACACTTCAAAAATCTCCAACCTCCAATTAACCATACCATCCAATATATATTTTTTTTTAATTATATATACATATAAATCCAACATATATCAATAAAAATCAATATTTATATCATAAATTCAACAATTAAATCATTATATTAATTCCAATAAATATATATATAATCAATATCCATATAATCAATTTCCCTAAAATTATTAATTATCGTATAAATCAAAAATCAATTCCTATTAATCATAAATAAATAGATTATTTAAATATATTATATAAATATATCATTGTTTAAATTAATTAAATATCAATAAAACATATATTCTATATATAGATTAATATATTGTTATAACATAATATATATATATTTTTATCTATATTTATCTATCTATATTATATATATATATTATTGTTAATTTTTCTTTTCAAATCGGATACCTGGCAATCCCCATGAAACAAATAATATACATAATAAATTGATTAATATATTTAAACAATTTCTGTCTTTCATGGATATCTAGTGTTCGTATTGGTCTCTATATGGGGTGTTACAAGACCTCTGTGAGAAAAAAGATCCTGACCATACAGTATAGCCTTTGGCAAGGCTTCTCACTGTTGGAGGGCAGGTCGAGCAACCAGAAACCGTGTGTTTTTGATTAGCATAAAAAACCTCAGCACATTTGGTCTTGGAATGCATCACACACTCCCAAAGTCGTTCTCCCAAAAACATGCACTCGCGCACTCAACTGGACCATACTTCAACCGCGGCATCTTCTGCACATAGTCGCCGCCTGACAAGAAATGATCATGCTAAGTAATGTGATCTGGGCAGCTGAACCACCGCATTGCCCACTTTCAAAGAACATAAGCACATACTGCATAGGCAGTGAGTGCTCAGTTCTCGCTCTCACGGCAAGGGAATGAACAAGCACCTTATCGCTGGGCCCCCAAACCGTCAACTTGCTCCAGGAGCCACAGGGCCAAGTCAGCATACCTTCCACAACCCAGACCCACCAGCAAGTGAGGCGCGCTTCTCAAGGCTGAACCATGAGCTCAGCACCGCTCCAACAACAAACACCCACCACGTGGCAAGACTGAAAGTCCTCCATTGACAAACAGGGCCTGATCGAGCTCTGAGTGAAGGTGTCCAAGTTGGGCACCAAAGCTCCTCGAGCTTCGCCCTCCTTGCAGGCCGCAAATGGCTGCAGGATGAGCTTCGTGCGAAGCGTGGGAAAGTCAGGCGGTCTCGCAGCTTAAAAATACCAAACAGGAGCATCTGAATACGACTTCCTTGACATTCCTTTTTGCGCACCGGATCACCACAAGAAGCTCTTTCAAACACCTCTTAGTCTTCCTTCCCACAGCCTCCCAGCCATGCTTTTTAGCCTTACGGCATCTCCTCCAGCCACACGGGCCGTGCAACAACCTCATTTTGGCAGGGACAGGCAGGTTCTTGATGGCCAAGCCGTTCAAACTGTTCCCCGAAATCATGCGCGCGTGCCCAGTAGAGCGCACCTTGCTCAGCAATTACATGAGCATTGTTCCAAACCCATTTCGACATGTTTTAGTACGTTTTAAGAAAGCATCGTTTTTGTTTTGACTGAGCTCTCACTGCAGCTGCAGTTCGTGAATTTCTGCACCGAAGTCGATCAGACACCAAGACCAAAGCGGACTACTAGAGAATAATTGACAGAAGTTCAGGTTTACGTGCTCACATCTTGAGAAGACTTGCGAAAAGGTAGTAACAAGAAGCTACTAGGGGCTCCTGGCATCCCTACTAGGAGCAAGGACGCTACTAGGGGCTCTTGGCCGTACTACTAGGAGCATGGACGCTACTAAGAGCATTCTTGCAGCTCCCATGCGCCAAGTTGAGCTTCATTGGCATCGTGGCTGGGTTCACTGCGGGTTTGCTGGGCCTGCTGGTGGGCGCCGGTTACATTCGTGGCATTTGCCCAGAGCCCTTAAGTGGTGCAGATTGCATAATGGGCCTCCTTTGGTGGGATGCCCCTTTGCCGTGCTGAGGGGTTTAGATATCGAATGCTGAACGGATTTTGCTTGCTCTTCCTGGTCAATCTGAATCAATCTGATCAATCTTTAACCTCGAGTCTTCGGCACTCGCAGGCTTGGACTGGTCGGTGGAGCTTGCTGCATGCGTTAGTCAAACAATTTTGGCAAGTTACGAGCGAGACAGTACTGCACAGGGAACGCAACCTCTATGCACCCCTTTGTCGACAGCGGGCGCGCTTCTGCAAACGCTCACTTTGGAGAATTCCAAGCGACCCACCTTTGTTTCTAACCTCTACGGCCGCCTTCCGGGTGCAGCTACCTCATGACCTGTAAACTATAGTCCGGTCCAGTGGAGCCCATGCACGTCTACTTTGTCGGAATGCGCTGAAGGGTGGGTTGGTCGAAAAGAAGCCCCTGGAGAATGGTTGCGATTGGGCTATATTTGACTCTAGACTCTGCACCTGCACTGTGGCGTGTGTGGGCTGAGAAGTGGGGATCCTTTAATAAGTGATTCTATGTTTTTTTGTCACCAAACTCCAAAGATGAATCCTCAGGTTTCGACTCTGAACAGAAGAGAAGGACGCACATCATCGAACATGTATGATTTGCAGTTGAAATGCATTAAACATCATTAAAGCAATAAAGAGCAACAATTCAGTGCAGTGAGCTTTGTTTTTGGCTCCTGCTCCACATCTGAAGCTGGTACAAAACTTTCGGTGATGCAAGTGATGTCAATTTTTACAATAAGCACTGCAAGCATCACACTCACTGTAATACTAACACGTGAACTTGGGTGACTCAATCTATACTTTTAGATAATGGAGAGTTGGAAAAGCTCTAATCACAAACGTCTAAACGTGTGCTCATCTGCGACCAGGCCACCCATTTCACATCCTTTGCCTCATTGTACAAGTACCTACGAAGACTCTCCTGGGGCAACAGTGTGGGATACGGGACATCGAGAGGACAAGAAACGCCACCCATGCCTGGCCATGAAATGAGACCTGAAGTAAATAGAACTAACTCACCTGTTGGAGCAGTAACTCGTCGAAATCTGAAAACGGCTGGATCACTTCATGACCGCCTCCGCGTCATCGATGGCCTTGGAGCTGTTTTGCCACCTGAGAAGAAGCAAGCTAAACGAGCAGAAAAGCTGAGGACCATCGATACTTAAGAAAATCCATGAAAATCCTACTCATGAAGATGATGAAGAAGATCCAATTGAAGACTGGAGTTCTGATCATCTAGCATTAGGGCCAACACAGCGCCGTCCCGGTGTGGAATAATCGTCTTCGAAGGCTCCAAAGACGCAAATGGATTCACCCACCTGACAACATCCTGTGTCGGCAAAGAATGGCAAAGAGTCTTTACAGTTTCTGCAATGCTGTGATTCCTCACAACGAAAAACACATCTAAAACGAGCAATACTTCTGGGACATCTTGCAGGTTTTATTGTGTGGACCTGTGATGTTGTTATCCATCTTCCTTTTGGATGTTCAGGAGCCCTTCCTGACTCAAGGTCAGGAAACGATTTCATCTTAAACACCACACCAGAACTGCCGGAGATTGGCCCTGTGACCACAAATCTCTTGTTTGCAAGAGGCCCATTCGAGACATTTGATCCAACTACACCATCTCATCATCTATGGACCTACTTCACCAAACCTGACACCAATCAATACCGTCTTGGACGACCTTCACTGGGGCTCACTTTCGTTTCTCTTTGGGTGCCGGGGGGCGGTTTGTTTTTCTGAGCTCACCTCGCTCCAGCGCCCGCCGTCTCCCCCTCTTCGCCTCACCACCGCGCGCGCCAAGCGTGCGGGAGTGAGGAGTCCCCACCTCTGGACCGCGGAAGGCGCACCGGGCGAGTCGACCGTGCGGGGGTGCGTGGTTGATGTGGAGTCGACCGAGATGATCAGGCAAACTGGGCGAAGGTGTTCTTCACAAGTCTGGTCAAGATGCCTGGTCTTCGAGTGCTAGTGTTCATGCAGCTCTAAGTGCCTCTGACTCTAATATAGAGAATAATATGGATGTTGCGGGGTGCAGAAAAATCATAGAGTGCATCAAACAAATGTTCGACTGGAGTCACTTCAGGGTGCAAGAAACAAACAAAAGTGGACACGCTCCAAGTCGCACGTGCCTAGGTTTTTGTCCCCGAAGAATGGAATCCTCCTTCCCCTCACTTCCCCGCCCCTGGGGGCCGTGTGGCACCGACGGGATCGGGGCTCCCTGCCATTCCCCCGGCGCTGAAGCTAAGGCACAGCCCTGGAGGATGTGAGGCACTTCTGGTGCTTCTTTTTGAAGTTGCTAGGCTTGGGTCATCTTGGGTCGACGTTGATCGAAATTCTTTTCCTGGAGTGGAACGAGACGCGTCTGGGAGAGGTCGTTCCGATGTCCGACAAAGCACAAGGCTCCAATCCATCGAACATTTGGCATTCAGCGCATCCAAACGCAAGTCCCTGAAGCTAAAAGCCACACAGAAACAAGCCTGTGAAAGACATGTTCAAAAACCGTCAAAACCCCACTCCCACACAGTCCCACACACCCAATTTAGTACCTCCCCCAAGAAGAGCCCTCAACCATTCCACCAGCCCACCTGCACGATGAGGCGCTCAATTTGGCACTTCCGGCAGGCCTCCACCTACCACGAGACCAGCAAACCACGAGAACACTTTGGAGATCCAAACAACGGAAGCAAGAACAGTGGAAGAGGACTGCCCACCTGACCTGAAGAGAGTTCTGGATGTCAGTCAAACAGTTTTCGTGTCCCCTGCTTCAAATAGTGGGGGAGAGAACCATTTTTGATGTCTTGGAGCAGCCGACTTCGGGACTGGAGATGGGACGCCCAGCGACGATGTGGTTGTCTACCCTGGTTGTCTACGCTGATGTGGTGTGCATAGACTGATGAGGTGACACCCGCCATGAGAGGTCCAAATCCTATGTCTCTAGCAGCTAGGTAGTATATGTACATGTCATTGCTGTGCCAGAATGCTTCTCTCAAAAAGCCAACATGTTGGTGGTGTGACATTTGGCATCACCCCAAACCGGAAAGATTACCCTCCCCGCACGTGTGGCTTCCGAATCTCCATATTGGTGCTTGAAACACTTTAATGTCTTGTTTGAGGGGTTCTCCTGCAATTCACTTTTCCTTCAGTCTTCAGTCATCCCTGCACCGCTGTCAGGCTCGCCGCATCGCGCGCACTGGGACTCACGCACCAGGATCTGAATGGCAGGTGCCAAAGGCCCAGGCCTTACGGCACCGAAGGACCCCCTCCAAAATCCACCCGGGCGTGCAGTAAACACCTGCAACCAGCAAAACCATTTATGCAATTTCAATCAATTTCAACGAATTCCAGTGGTAAGGACCATCAAGGACTGCAAAAACAAACCTCTGATCTGCAACTTGCTTGATATTTGAAGTGGTCTTGGGTGCTTCTTGTGATCAATGACCTGTATATATATATATATAGATGACACTATAGATGACCCAAAGAGGAACAAACGGATCAAACGCCCAAGAGACCCTCCCTCCGCCTCCCTCCGCCTCCGTCCCAAGTGGCGCGGTCTCAGGTCGAGGGCCCACGGTGCAAATCACGGCCTCCGTCGGTCCGTCTCGGGGACGACTCCGGTGCGTCGCGTGAGTCGCGTGACGCGTTGTTCGGGGCAGCTTTTGAAAGACATGGCATGTACAGTGTACAGTACACTGCAGCAGTACAAACAGTACAGTATGTGTTTTTGTTGTACAGTAGAACCTGGAGAAACATCGAAACACTGACTTTAACTCTAACTCATTTTCCTTAAACGTGTGTTGCTCCCTTTGTGAATGTCGCCAGCCAAGAAAATAGTTGAGTACAACATGTTGTGGAACCCCGCTATGCCATGGATGGAGCAAGAAAACATATCACTGAAACTGTGTTTCATCTGTTGCTTCTTCTTGCTTCACTCGAGGAGCATGCAAACTTGTGCATGTGCTTAACGCAAACAGTGACTTCTTTCTACCGTAGCGCCGTAGTTTGTTTGCAAGCTGCTTCTATCTTCTTCTACAACTTCACCTCCAAACCCAGCCCTAGGCCCCCCAGGCCCTAGGCAGTCAGTCCACCTCCTGGCAACATACATCTTCCCCCCACCTGCGCGCCCTGCATAGCGCTCAACAGCGCTGTCAAGTCCGAGATCTCTCCCAGGGCGACCTGGACAGCCCGTGCTGAACGGCACATCGCCAGGTGTGGGGGGTTGAGGACCCGAAGGTGCATCGTTCAGAGCTTGTTTGTGCTTTCATTCTTGAAGTCGTGACTTGGTTGGTTGCCTGGGGACTTGATGGCGTGCTGAAGCTGAAAACATCTGAATACTGGAGCCCTCTGAGACGGTCTTCCTCAAAAGGCGGCATCTTTCCTTCTCGGCTTCGGACGGCTGGCTGAGAGAAATCCAACCCCGTCTCCCCCCCCCCTCAGACCCCAGCGAACGAGTCTCGTAAGGAACACATCCAAACCATCCATGCGACTGGAAGAGTTAAGTTACATATCCTCCTGTGAATTCCACCTGACCCCCAAGGGTGGTCATTTTATAGATATAAAACGGTGCCCCCAGGGTTCTGGCACTATAAAATCTGGGCACCCAAGATAGAGAAGAAGGGCTGCAGAATATAGAATCACACATCCCATGCTTAAAATCTGGACTACTATAGAATCACCTGCCAAAATGGTCCTCTATAGATTCACGCACCCTATTGGAAATATCAGGTCGATATAGTTGCTAACATGGAGTAGGTGGCCTCATTCTTTAGTAACATGCCAGGGTTCCCACATGAACATGAACCTCCCCCACACACATCCACAAACCCCAAACACATCCACAGCCACAACACACAACACATGATTTCACACAATGGCTCTCCTTCCTAACAGCAACACACCATATGAGTCAGGTGTTAATGGGTTCTTGAAGGCCTCCCTCCCAGTCAACCCCCTGGAAACCTCCAAATTATCTTCTATAGAATCAGGGCCTTTCATTTATATAGGCTCAATACATCTACTTCTGATATTGTGTGCGCTGCCCTGGAACTCCACAACTGAATTCAATCATCAAAAAGCACATGCCTCAAAGCAAAAAGCCACTCTGTAGAATCACATACCATGGCACACCAGATCATTCACCTCCTTCCCCAAAAACATATTTGTTGACTTCCGCGGGCCATGTTTGGTTGAAGTCCTCTTCCCCGGCGCTAAAGTGCTCCTAGGTTAGACAAACCTCCTTAAAAAGTAAAGAGGCATTTGTTATTGTCAACAAGGTTCAAGAAGATAAAACTTCAGCGATAGTGAATTTTACCATACACTTACGCGGTGGCTTCCGCAAGCTTCCACGACTGCAGTTTTGGCTTCTGCTGGCAAGTTGGAGTTTACAAGTGTGCTTAAACTGTTTGTGGGAGGTTTTTGACGCTGCTCACATCCATCCAAGCTTCTCTATGAAATGAAGACTTCTCTATAAAATGGTTTCTCTATAGTTACACTACCCAGGGTCACATACTTCGAGTATAAGAAGCATCATCAAAATCCTTGCCTCTATAAAATCCATGCACCCGGGGTTCATCTTGCCCTCAAACAGGGTCTGCTATAAAATGACCCACCCCGAGGTGGGTCATTTTATAGAGAACCACGGAATTTTTCCTCTATAGAATACCCTCTATAGAATGCACCAAAATGACCCCAGGGTACCATGGTTTATAGAGGAAATTCGCTGGACTATAGTTACATACACTTAGCCCCTTGACATCTGCCCAGGAATTTGTATACCTATCTTCCTATATCGTCCAAATTTCCCTCATGGTGAGGAACCCTCACCCCTTCCACGCCTCCAGTGATGCATGGCCCATCAAATGGCCCAACCTGTTTCGAGGCGGGTGTCGGAGTTGGAAAATGTTGGAAATGGACGCCGCCGGAGATGTGGGACGTCCCCATGTAAGCCAAAGACGCCATGCAACGGAACATAGATGCCCCCATTGATCCCTGAAATCAACCACCCCCAAGAAGTAGAAACATATTAGCCATACATGGAGTGATATAGTCGTTCAGAGTGAGATAAGTCTCTCTCTCTCTATGTTTCCTGGGGCGCCGCGCTCTCGGTTCAGCCGCTGCTGGTCCCTGGTCCAAGCGGAAAGGACCGGAGAGGGGAGTCCAGTGCTGGGTCCAAAACTTCGGCTGGGTCTGGGTGGTAATTAAGAAGTACCTGATCAACTTCGGTGAAGTGTTGTCCAAGAACATGGACCTCTCTGAGCTCCTCGTTTTTACTTACAACGTGACCTAAAAGAAAGAGGTGATTTGCCTTGGGCCGCTGTGTTTCGCACGCGCCTGGCGAATGCCACGACGTGATAGTTCCGCTCCAGGGCGGCCTGGTGATCGGCACGGTGGGACCCCTGAGCTGTGCATCCGGTGAATGACCTGACCGTCGCCCGTCCGTGGAGGGTTGACCGAGAAAGAAAGGATTTGATTCCATGCACTTCTGCACTTGGTCAGTGCATCTGATGGGATCCTAATGGATTCCCAGCACCTTGAAGAAGCCTTGAAGGAGATGCCCCACTATGGCTACCACATCACGTCGATCAGTCACCGAATCAACTACGCCACCCAACGCCAACACCGGTGCCTCGACCACGGCAACGCCGGAGCCTCGACAGGATCCGCCCAAGCATCCCAGGACGTCAGTGGTGATGACCAAGTGGAGCTACATGCACTCGCTGTCCACGATACTTATCAAATTCATCATCAACCCTTCTATCGGTAAGGCCAGACCAGGTGTCTGGTGTTTCTTTTCACCAACACGTGGGCGGCGGACACGGACCGCGGACCATCTTGCTTCGAAAGTCCCTTCCAGTCCGACAGGTTCAACCGGGGGAAAACACCAAACACATTGGGATCAGGTGAGGTGAAGGACCGGGTCAGGTGAAGGACCAGGTGAGGTGAAGGACCAAAAACATCAGCTTCGGTGACTGAAAAACATCTTGATCCCATGATGGTCCCGGCAGACCCCCCGGAGAACGCGCCAAAGAGCGCTGAGTCGAATCGTCATGAGTCATGAACCGTCCAACATCCGAAGAAGAGGGTCGTGCTTCAAAATTGCCATGCTCCATTCTGGGCAAACAAAGCAACAAGTCAACAAATAAAAACATGTTTAAATTACACAAAAGAACATGGAAGAACATGCTGGTTCAATCTTCCTACCATTAATAGAACACTACAGTAGACCACTGCTTTGCGCATCGCCGCAACTGGCTTTCCAGGGATCAGTATGGATCCGTGGTATGGGATCCGTGAGGTCAGAGAGAGAGAGAGAGGGCACCTCACGAAAACCCTTCCATTCCATTTCTCTCCCATCCATTGCCACCCACTCACCTCCAGAAGCGCCCAAAACCACCAAGCGCCTCACCGGCGCTTTGGTTTCGGATTTGGCTCTGAATCCAGCTCAGCCAGAACTCCGATTTTTTGCAGGAAAAGGCGAGGTCGGACTGGCCATGGTGTGTTTTTTCAAGAAGTTCCAGTTCGGTTCAAACAACAAAGCGACACCCGCACCCAAACACACTGTATACACGTGCATCTGTTTCAAAGATTAAATGTATACTGTACATCTGAAAAAGGTCCAACATGATCCAATTTTGCTGCTTGTCCCCTTGCCCCAGAGCGGAGGATGCAAGATGTTTCCAAAGAGGGAGTCACCTGAGAACCGCGCCCGAACACCAGCAGAGATGTTTGGGAGCCACTTTCTTTGATCGCTTCATCTGCTCGCCCTCATCCGTCCAATCCATGGCCCAGGTTCACAACAAACATCAACAAACCAACCCCAGCTTCTTCAAAGTGACCTTCTTGGCAATGCCAAGAAGAGAAGCCTTTTGCAGCTCTGAAAGGTCACCTTGAAGAACCAACCTGTGATCCTCCTGCGATTCTCGGGTCTCCGCAAGGCCTGGTCGTCGTCCCCTCGGCCTTAGGGTTAGGGTTTGGCCCGCAAGGGGCCCCCAAAGGAAACAGCCCCGTCAAGACCAGCGAACCAAGACCAGCCCCGTGGCGTTTTCTTTTGTGGTTGATGATTGCCCAAAACATGTGGTTTGCGATCAGGGCCAAGCAAGATTTGAGGGGAAGTTCCGATAGACACGTGTCAACCTTGTTTAAAAGGATGATTCATGTCCATGTATCTGGCAAGGTAAGCACTGTTGCTACTCCTTGACTTGTATCAAGTTCGTGCTCTTCCAAGAACAAGTCGTGCTTCTCAGTGATTGATAGCAAGAGACCTGCTGTTGTTGGCCTTTTAGGGCCAATCCACGTCTATTTGACCCAGTCCCTCAAGCGGTCGGGTCAAAATGTGGGTGATCTCAGTGGCATCAAAGGTCTTAAATCAAACAAGCCATGATCCATAGATGCTCCATAGATGCTGGCAGCCTGTGGTAGACGCATTGGCCCTGAACCGTTCTTTCCAAGTGTTTGGCCCTTCAGAGTTCCAACCAAGTGAGCTGAGCTCCCGATGAAATGCCCCCCACCAAATGCAGGAAAACAACTGATCATTCCAACGCCACAGCCTCCACAGCCGGTTCGGACGCCAGGTGAAGGGTCTAGCCGACAGCTCGGCACCGTCACTCCCTTACTCCCTGAGACCAGCTATTTCGCCGATGTCAGCACCGTTCAATCAACCAGTGCGAGTCATCTCCACTGGATGAAGATGAAACAAACTGTAGGTCCGTCTCCGCACCCTCCCAGGTCCTGGTTTCACCAACCCAGTTGTTTTGAACCCTGAAAAGCGAGCGACGAACCGCTGCTCAGTGCATCGAAACCAAGAACTATCGCGGCGAACTGCGATGTTCTGGGCAATGAGCACGTGTGGTTGCTCGTCGCATGGGCCAATTGAGTGGAATTGACGTAGAGGGAACCGGTGAAGGGCCCGGGCTTATATAAAAGGCTTCTATCTGACTGTGAGCAGCCACGATCAGGAACCTATCAACTCGGTCTTGAGGATAGACCCCTTTGCTGGGTACAAGGCTTCAAGAGGTGCAAGCACCTAAAGAACTGTGGAGAAATCCAAGCCTGGAAGTGCTACTTACCCGAGCCCCAGCCCTCTTCATCCCTCTTCCGCATTCTTTCTCACACAGAGTAAAACACCATGCAAACCTCGGGTGAAACCAAAGTTTCTCAGCGAATCCTTCGGGAAAGGCACGGAAGGCATGTGAGTTTGCCACCGGTGATGCAAGGAACACTCAAAGCAGCTTTTCCAGGGCCATTTCACCCGTTGTGTTCAGAAACATCTCAGTTCATACCACTATTCATGCCGTCTAGCACAACTCAGTAAATAGTAAACACCCATCACCCACAACCACTTCAAGAACGGAAACCTTCTGCATTCACAATTTCCCCATCTATGCCCAACAAATGAACACCAAGTCCCAACAAATGAACACCAATGGATCATGCACATTCAATGGGGACCCTTTCAACTTTTGTTGTGTTTGCCGACTCCCCGAAGCTCGTGTTGCACATGTGGCTTCGTGTCGTAGCACCGCCTAAGGCGACTTGCCCGGCCACACGACATAGCGACACCAGCAGCGACAGCGGAGGACTCACCGAGCGTATTGATCATGCACCTTGGGCAGTATTCCGATATTTGGAGAATTCTCCGGTCCAAAAGTTCACGGTTTCTCTATGTTTCTCTCCTCCCCTCCCTGTATTTGGGTCAAACCCCTCATCTGCCAGTCAGGTTGATTCGGGTGCTCCAAATGTCCCTTCTGTTACAATAACTACAGCGAAATCATGCTATTATCATGGCTATGCCAGTCAGTCATCCAGATCCAACCCTTCAGCAGCTATATCAATATGATTCCATCTCTTCTCCGGTTTGCGCGGATGGGGCGCTTCAAGTGGCGTCGGCCGTGCTTCCTCGCTCAGGCCACTCCAGCGATGATGGTCCGGCACCGCACGCACAAAGCGGAATCCATGCCACCTGTGGCGGGAGAAGACCGCGTGGACTCACCGCAGGTCTGACCACCCAAGGCGTTTTAACAAGTAGCTTTATCCATCGGGGTTGGATGTGAGTGGGAGGAGGCACCCCATTCCCCCCATCCCAAGAACTGGCAGGTGAGCCACTTGAAAGTCTGCTAGGAGAGTGTCTGGAGTCTAAGTGTCCAGTCATTGGTTGTTTAATGTTGTATATATCAGGATATTTGAGATACCTTTTGGGGGGGGGCGATTCTGTACCCTGCAACCCCCCATCCCGCCGAACTCCTCAAAGCCAAGGGGCCCTTCTTCGCTTTCAACCTGACTGCGTCACAGGTGCATCATGGTGGTTGGGTTTGTGAAGGCAACCAATTCGGGAACTTTTCTTCATGACCGTTCCAGAGTTGGTCGCGGAACACTCAAAAAGGTCACTCTAGGGATTGAAAGAAGTTCACTTTGAAGAAGGCAGCGGAAAGGTGATGGGTCGTGCTTTTTGAGGGATGAGCCTTGGTGCCAGGCACCTGATTTCTTTTCCTCGTAGTTTTGTCACAGCTGCGGCTGTTTTTCTCAGGTCCAAGCCCCAAAGCAATGGAGCGAAACCAATCCATGGCAGCTGTTAGACACCCTGTTAGACACCCGCGGTGTCCAAACCCTCCGGCCGTCCAAGGAGCCATTTGGCATCCAAAAAGGACTTGTGGCTGCATTCCTTAGTGCAACGCGTTTTTTTTGGAACGTGTCACGGTCGCCCTAAAACGAAGCCCTTCAACCTATCTAACACGTGTGAGAAGAACCGTTGCCGTCGCACTGCCAAGTGTTTGGTGGTGGTGGTGCGGCGGCGGCTGCTGAGGTGAGCACAATGAACCAACAGCAGCAATGAACCAATGCCACAACAACTGGGCCTTCTAGTCCTTATCCCCGCTTTCCGCGCGCATCTAATTTTCAGGACCGAGCGGCTCCACAGACCTCAAAGCAACAGCCGTGACTCGAACGGAGGACCAAGGCTTGGGTGGAAGAAGCATGCGCAAGGGTTGGGGCTTGGGGCGTGGATTTGGTGGATCTCAGGGCCTCTCAAACTCCAAATCTCTCCAAACCAACTGCCCAGAATCAAAGCGATCAGCTGATGAATGAGGTTTCGATATGCTTAAAATGTCTCCCTGGATCTCCCTGGTGAACCTTTGCGATTTCTCCTGCGAAAACGCTCCCCAAACAAAACATCCATTGACCTCCGTCCCGCCCTCGACGACCTCTCCGACCTCTCCGTCGGCCCCCGTGTCCCCGCCAGGTGGCCACTTCCACGATGTCCGGTGGCTGGAACTTGTCTTGCCAAAAGAAACGAAACCTCGGGTCCGACTCGTCGGTCTGACGTCTTCCACCGAGTCCATCGATGGGTCGAGTCGGCGTCGGGGAAAGCGAACGAAAGCATCGCGTGGGCGGAAGAGGTGAAGGATGGAAGGAAGGAACTCCCGAAAGAGCTCTGGGTTTCGATCGATTTAATGATGGAACATGCCCAATGCGTTTCACGTATTTTCACGTGTTGATGAAGAACAGGAATGAATCCCAGATTTCTGCAATTCCAAGCTTTGCATGGTCGAAAAAAAAAAGAACCGTGCTTTACAAAGGTCTTTAGTAGTCTCCGTCAAAATCCGAAAAAGCTCTGCCGCTGCTCTTCCCATCCAACTCGCGTTTTTGTCTCCGGTTTTCTGCCATGCCAGACATGTTTTGGGTGTCAAAAAGCCGGAGGCACGCCGGCTTCGGCTCCAAGACGGTCTATTATATATAGTCTGCTGGGTAAGAAATGAGATTCTGGAATTCCCTCTCTCTCTCTCTGCAACGGAATTTCGTCTCCAATAATCAATAATCTCAAGTCCCAGCCTATTCTTCTCCTTCTTCCTCTGCTGCTCTTCCTGAGCCGCTCAACGATGCTAGGTCATCTGCAAAAAAAGGGTGTGGGAATTGCAGCTACTGGGAACCTGCTCAGACAGGTGGCCTATGGTGGACTGGAGGGGTGTCCATCATGGTCAACAGGTTACCGGGCCAGATCCATCGGACTACCTCACCTGAAGATTTAAGGTGCACCTCGTCGCCTTCTCAAGATCCCCAACTGGCTGGCGGCTGGCGGCTAAAGAGATTCACATCTGCTCGAACATGTTCGGGATGGCCCAAAGGTTTTCTGAAGCCGCTGAAGCTATATAGATCCTTTCTCAAGCTGCGGTTGCTTCTCATCTCCTCATTCCAGTTTCAAGTCCCAAATGTCTCCCACCAAAACACCCGTCCTCTCCACCGCACTCTGTGTTCCAAGGGGCCGTTGGGAAAGGCTCGATGTAGGCCGCACGGATGTCGTAGACGATCTTATCATCGGACTCGTCATAGCCGATGATGTGCTGACCGGCGCACGGGTGGTTCCGGGGCGCGGCCGGACCGGACCGTCGGATGGCGTCGGGAGCTACGTAGCGATCCGGTGGGACTGGCATTTTTGACTGAACAGTTGGGGTGCTTATGAAGGGTCAATGTAGGTGTGGTAGTCCAGTCCCATTGGTCGTGTCAGGGTGAGGGAATCCCCAATCTGAGCAGCTGCCTCTGGTGCTCATACGAAGGAATCACATGATCTCTTCAGCTTCTTTGGCGAAAACAAGCTACCCTGTGCAGGTAGCTGACCAATGAATCAAACAACCAAATGCCCTGCTTGAGCAATGTTTGTTTCACCAAAACTGTTTAAATATAACCGGGATCGGCTGAAGAAACACATGGCTGCAGAACAAGTACCATTAAACTCTGAAGCCACATACTGTCGAGAAAACTGTCAACTAACCAAAACAACCATCAAATTGGCAAAACTATATGGATTTCTTACTAATGACATTTCTTTTAGCCAAGCCCGCCCTCTGTTCCGCCGTTTACCGTCAAGATGAGGCACCGGGATCACCACATTGATGCAAAAGGCTACCAGGATGCCTGTGGAGAAACTGAGATGAGGATTGATGTGTCTGACAAAGCTTCTACCTGGCAAATACGCCGGAAAAAAGGTGCTAATAAAGGTTCTGCAGGCGAGGATTAATCCGTCTCTGGAAGTAGTGACCCCTACTCCTCGCTCTGACCCCCAAGCCTTGAACTAGTGATGGAAATGGAAAATGGCCACTTGGATGACCATTGTCCTCTACAAACAAGTGGTTTTCCGCGTCCATCATTCCTTAAAGAAGTGTTTTTTCAGCCACCGTGTGAGAGTGGAGCACAGGCTGGGCCCACAAATTAATTTATGGCGACTGGCAGGATCAACCAGATTTCAACCTCACAATGTCCATGACGCCTCCCCACGCGTTGCATTGAGTTCTTGGAGCAACCTATCCTGACCTCCGGGACCCCCATACCCTCTGAGAAGGTGATGAGTTCCACACTGCTGTGTAGTTGCCAGGGTCGGGTCCAGTGACAGAACTCTAAGGGTTTAGGGTTTAGGGTCCACGATTCTCTTGGAGAGAGAATATCACCCAGGGGCGCAAGCTTCCTTCCACCCAAAGCGTGTTGTTAACATCCCACCCACCCAAGAGCCCTTTGCATTGATATACACCTTTCTCAAGTACCTCCAGACCAGCGTCTTTCCCAACCACCCTCGCGTTACGTGATTCGTGTTCGTTTTACACTCTTTGCGCCAGGAAGGCTTCTTCCGGTTGATTGTTTGCTCCCCCCCAACCCCCTCGCTAAGAGCAACAACTTAAAGTGAAGTCTAGTTGATATCGACCCTTTTCCAATTGACAAGTGAGCCTTTGTCATGAGCCTGGGTCACTCTGTCACGGAGCACGGCACAGCAGCAATTTTTCTTGGCTCGACTCCCATTCAAAGCCTTCGTTCTTGTCTGTCCCGAGCTCAGATTCAGCTGGTACAAAATAGATGAGTCATGATGAATCTAAGATTCATCAGGTCCGCCAAAGCTAGCAATGAAGGCCTGGATTTTCCAGTGATCCCTGGGCCCACAATTCAGAATCCACCTTAGCTTTAAAACACACTGCAACCGTGGGTGCACACACACACACCATGATTCAAGCTGACACTGAATGAGTCGCAGTTGGGGTGCTTCTTCCTCTCTGAATTTGCAGCCTCCTTGGCCGCTCCATCCGAAAGACCTGCTCGCTTTGCCGAAGACCAGGCAGTCGAATAAACCTGAGATTCTGCACATGGAGAAAATAGCATCATAATTATTTGACGTGCATTGTATAATCCATAGACACATAGTTGCAAGATGTTGCAAGTATAGTGTTTCTAGGCAAGCCATAGAAACGGAATGAAGTTTCTTCTCAACCTCATCTTTGGGCTTTCTTGCATGTGCGTCGGGCTTGGGGGGGTTCTTTGGCTGTGCTGCACGTTTGGCTGCTGTGCGTTTGGCTGATGCCTTTGGTTTGGCACTGGACCTGCCTGATGCTGTTGCCTTTACCTTCGCCTTCGCCTTTCCTTTCAGGGCTGCGCGGGCCGGAGTGGGTTGGGGTCGTGCCAAGGCGGCTGGGACTGGGGACATTGGTTCTTTACTTTCAGGCAAAGGATCTGGGGGTGAGTCAGGACTGGGCAATGTTTGCTCTTCAATGCTGCGCTTGTCAACTACTTCAACAGGCTGACTGTCCATGTCATCAGCAGGTGTGACAGGCTCATTGGGCAGTGCTGTACTGCCATCATCTGGAAGCGATGTATCCACAAGTGCTTCCACACTGTCCCCGAATAAGTCCTGATGTCAAATTACACAACGGTCGGTATGCATGTCAAATTGTACTCATTTGGTTAGTTGAGTTGGGCAAACCATGTAAGCCAAACCCAATGTAAAACATGAACCAACCCTGGTCCCGGGAACAGGAAAACGACATCTCGTTGAAGTTGCGTAGTTCTATGGTGTGCCATACGCTCAGGTCAACATGATGGACGCTGACCACTGCTGGTCCTTTTCACTGAGGCCAAACAAATCATCCGCATTGAATCGCTCACCACGATGAAATACCTCCAAGAAACATATAAAACACAGTAGGCTGATGTTGGCCTATATACTTGTTGCTAGCACATACTGTAATTGTCTAGTACTAAGATGAAGTCATGGCACCTTGTAGGAAGGAGTTTGGTCCAACCCCAGTTGGTTGTCCGGGTGGTATTCCACTGGGGATGGAGAAGCAACATCAATCATCTTGGTCACGGAGGGGCAGCTCTCAGTCTCTGTCGCATTGCAAGGGGGATAAGTATCATCTCCAGGAATGACATTGAGGCAATAGAAATCTTGCCCCGGAATATCGCCGCCGTATAAGTCACTCCTAAGCTTTTGAATACCAACAAGTCCAATACCCAATGCACATTCTCTCTAAGCTTGAGCACAAAATAGCACAAACAAGTCTAATGCCTATTGTGAATTCTCACCAAGCTTGGGCTCCACTGCGGCCACTCTTTGGGCAGCTCACCGTCGCCGCTTGCAGGAGCATCACCTAGCCTGGATGGAGGCTGAATGACGGATACGAGGGTGAAGGGGCGGGCAGGCAGGCAATAGAAACAAGGTTTGGACCAAGACTCTCATGAGTGGGGTCAGGAACCTCGAAGGATGTCAAAACCATCTCCTGGGCCAGCTAAAAGTTGGGACGTGTGGCCCTTACTTTTTCTGACCGTTAAGAAGGTTTCTATGGGCCTCATCTGTGGAAGGTCGAGCAGAGCCCTGCTGTGTCCTAGGATGGGGAGAGTATGTTTTGCATTGTGAAGAGATCAACTCATTTTAATTCACTGACCATCTTGTCGTCCGACTGGTTTTGAACTGGAAGACCCATGTTTCCACATTCTGGAAGCTCTAGAAAGCCTGGATTCTTTACAGGCAGTTCGCCACTGGTGAGATCATTCTCCGTAAAAGGTCAGGCAAATGTTTGTTTTGCACCAGGTCAGGTCAAAAACATTACCAAACAATAACTTGCAAACAGCTCAGTTTGCTTTGCATTTTGCAGACCATCTATTTGCACTAAGGGCAAGGCATTCCTTCAATCATATACTCAAAAGGTGCCTGCAGGGCTGGTTGCAACTTTGAAGGAGGGTTGGAAGCTAAGACCAAGATGGAGAACACAAAATGAAAACCACGCCTGCCGCCCCTTTTTGGCAGGTTTCTTCTTGGCTCCACCATCATTGCGAGACGGTCGCTTCATGGTCCTGCCACCTTTTCTCATCCCCAAACTATCAGCCAGATTTTCAGGGTCTGAACCTGAACCTGGCTCATCATCACTGTCATCATCTTTCTTTCCATGACCCAAGGGTTTGTGCTCTGGGGAGGGGGGCGACTCGTCATCTTCCTGTTCGGTTTTTTTCTGGTTCTTTGGCTTCTTTGTTTTTGCCGCTGGCTTACCAGTTGTAACTCTTTCCTCAGTTTTGGGACCATCGGGTGATGATTCTGAAGAGAACCTCCCTGGCAGTGTCTCATCGGATAGCCGCTTGGATCCCGACGCAGCACCTGTCCAATATCAAACATGTAGTAGGTTTGAGAAACACGTTTTAAACTCAAACTTGAAGCATGCAGTTCTAAATTGCCTCCGGGATTTGTTTGGCCAGGACGGTCGAGCGTTGTTGGCTGTGTTGGAGGCGCTGACTTTGGTCGAAGCTGCACGGGGGCAGCGCGAGACGAAGACTGCGGCACCAGAGTGTTGAGATTAAAGGCCTTGCACAAGACTACTTTCAGGGTGCACTTGTTTGTTTGTCAAGAAGCCACTTGATTGTTTGGGTGCACACAAAGTTCACAGTGAAATCTGGTTGAGCCATGGGTCTGGTGGGCGGAACACTGCTGTTGGCGAAGGGATCACCACTTCCAGATCTGAATCCGCCCCATCACTCTGAGCACAGGTGTCCTTCCTACGCAACTGGGACATTTGCTTCGACTCTCAAATCAAACTACCTTCAACAGCTTGAACCTTGATAATCTACATTATGCAACAGAAAGGGGCAATGAAACTCCAGTGTTCCCTTGGCCCTTCCAAACACCAAACATTCATGAGCTTACTTGTCTAGATGTTCTTGCAACATCGGGTTTTCACGGTTTTCACCGCAAGAAGTGCGAGCATAGCCACAGAAAGCACGTGGGAAGCTTAACTCAACCCTGAAAACATCAAATTTGGTTGATAAAAGGTAACTGGAGTCATTACTCAGTGGTATTGCAGTTTGGAGCAGGGCTGAGAATCCAAAATTCTACCACTTGGGCACAGGCACACACTACCCCACTCTGGTTCAGAAACAAATTGCAACATATTTGGAAACTGCACAGTAGAGAAAGTATTATTGTGTGGACAACATGTTTTGTACAAACCTAATGTAATCAGACCCATATTTTGGTGTTTTTCCCCAGACAAGTGTGTGCCACATTGTGCCACTACAGCTCTCATCAAACGGTTCAGGTGCTCTACATCAGCCGGAAGTTGACTTGGTCAATATCGACCAGGCCAGTGAGGCACGAAATCGGTCGAATGGGAACTAGCTTCTTCACTCCAGCGGTTGAGTTGTCCACCCTGCCAGGAAACTAGATTACAGATTCTGGTGAAACAAGGTTGGTTCTTTTGATGTTGTGTGAAGGTGCACATGGGAACAAAAACATATGCCCCTGCCTCATTCGCCAACCAATCATAAGTTTGCCTGCCCCCTTCAGCTTGCTTACGCTAAGCTTGGCCCCAAAACTGACTAAGGTTGGTCCCTTTTCTTTTTTCTTTTTCTTTTTTTCTTTTCTCCGTCATCTGGCGGGTCCAAGACAAAGATTAATGGCTTCTCGGGGGTGATCTCTCCAGCGTCGCTGATGTGATGGTGGGACAGCGCAAGCTTCACCTCGCCAGCGGGAAAGTGGGATAATATTATGGGAACATTGGCATGGGTTGCTTGGTGGCTTGGTGGGGCAATATGCTTCAATACGTTTAGGAACTTTTAGGTCTCTGACTTCTCCAGAGTCTTGAAATTCTTGGAGCACATTGGAGAGCACTGTTGGGCTTTCAATGCAGTTCAACTCGTGGAGGTGTTGAGCTAAGTCCCTTGTCTTCTCCATGACAACAACCATGTTCTGGTCAGCTGCAAATCGGAACCACCTTCCTGCACTGTCCTGCATGCAATCATCCGCTCCCTTAGTCAGGCCAAGTGGGTGCTGGAGAAAAGTCATTGGCCCAGGACAGCGGGTATCGGTCAAACAGATTCATGATTCGGATGCCCAATCATGCTTTGCACAATGGGCCAAGTGTCCTGCCCATCTCGCCAATCTCCAGAGCCAAATGAGAACCTATGACTTCTGGGGGGTCCAAAGCTGATTGACAAAAGAACTTCAAAGGAACAGCACTCCAAGCTGATTCTTGACGTCAGTTGGAGCCATGAAACAATTCCCGATGTGCCAGAAACTGGTTTTTGCCTTTGGACACCATGTAGAGGCAATCGCCGTCTTGATTTGTGATCAGCTCAGCCATGTTGTTGAGTTGCACTTTGCACCTGAACAACAGGATGGTTCATGTTCTATGGAAAATACACGCATGAGATACTCATAACTAACTTGGTGTTCATGGTAAGAATGCTCATATGTGGGCTGAGTCCGACAAGGAACGGGCCAGTCAAGGAGTTGACTACCTCGTCGGACACCTTGTCTTCCTTCTCCACCTTGATGCGTTTCGCAGGACGTTCTTGAGCTTCAGCATCTGCAGTGTTCCTGCCAGAGGCACACTGGGTGACACTGGGCCACTGGGCGGGTGATTAGATGTGTTTGGGTAGACAATGAAGCAGTGGAAGTATCAGCTGGCAGCTAGACCCAGACAATCATCTACAAATTCCAAAGCCCCCTCCTGGCAGTGTCATTCTCTAGCCAGTCACCCTCGACGTTGAAGCGTTCATTATGATCCTTGATAAGGCCATTGGCCTCATCCTTCAAATTCTCAGCATCTAACCAGGGTGCAACCAGGCTTTGCAAGATTGCCAATTTGTCATGCTTCTGAACACAGACTTTGAACGATCCAGGTTGATGTTCTGGGTTCTCCTTCAAGGCTGCAACTACAGGACCAAAAGCTGGAAAATTGTTAATTCCCAGCGATCCATTGCGGGCCGAATCGTAAACACAATTGGCAACACGTTGCTGGAGCGAGTCCACAGTAGCATCCAAGACCACCGATCCGCACAGGAATCGGCGTTGCTCAGCAACTTCCTGGTCATCCAGGCCCAGCTTTGATGCAAAGTTGTGCTCATTTTCAGCGAGTTAACTAATACCAGAAATACATTGGGCTTTAGTTCCAGACATTCTTAAGAGCAAGTTAAGTCCAAAAGAGCAAGCTCTCCAATATCTTTGCTACGCGCCTCCAAGCACGCCAATGCAGGGAAGCAATCGTAGGCAACCAGGTCAATGACGACCATGGTTTCCATAGACGAAGGGGTGATTGTTGCAATTGTTTTGCGAACAATGTCTGTACCAGCAGCCTCCTCAGGAAACAATTCATTGTGCAAAAGAGATTCAATGGCCTAAACATGGGGCTGAGAGGTGGAAAACATCATTTGTGTTCGATTTCATTCTCACATGCATCTAGTCCATAGGTACACACCACAACTCATGTACGACTCGACCGGCTTGACCTTTTCGTAAAGTTTCACTGATCCCACCAGGCCTGGCGTTTCTCCTGCAAGTCTGTAAAGGCACGGCCCATGTGTGGTAGGTTGGTCTTGGCAGCCTCAGGAAGGGTGTAGAACATTTAGGGGTCATGATTGCACTTGATCTAACCAGTTGATGACGACGCTCGGTTTTTTGGGGGCCGACGTCTAATTCTCTCCCCCTGCCCAACTCTTTTGTACAAACTTGATAACATGCAACCTAGCCACCTCCGGTTTGTACATGCCGTTTCGTGGCAGCATGACCACATCGTGAACAACGCCGGACTTGTATCCCCGAGTCTGTCGGAACAAGTTCCCTTTGTCTTTCTGGGAGATCAAGAGTCCTGTGATGCTGCCGCTTCTCTGTCCATAGACAGACTCCTCAGTTTGACGAATGCAAGGGGAGCGAAGAGGGTTGGCCACACAAGTTGCTGGTATGGTTGCTGCTCTAGTACGGTTGAGCGCCCAAAGGAGATAAATCGGGTTACAGTGACCGTGTGGGAATCTCACAGATTTACTTAAACTTTAATACATAGGCTGGGTTGAGGGTGTGGGCCAACGTTTGTTCGAGTACCTGCAGGCTAGAAGCCTTGTCGAAGACCCATGTCAAAGACCGGACATGCAGCCCACGATCTCTCATGGTAAATTCTTTCCTTGGAAGCTGGTCATGAAACGAAAGCAGGATTGCATGACACAGAGATTCCAATTTTTTTCACAGTTTGTTGTTTTGTTGGTTTCACATTGTTCTGAATTCTACTTTGGATGAAGGAGAAAAACATCGTCTCAGATCATTCTCACCCAAGAGTCTCAAGCTTGTAGCGAACATCACGAACATCAACATCTTCTGTGGGATCAGGTTTCTCTCCACTGTCCTCGTCAGACTCCTCCTTCATTGGTTCATCCTTGGCCTCTTCATCCTGGCCAGGCTCGTCCTTGCTGTCCTTCTTCCTGCAGTGCCAGGCAAAGGGCGGAGCAGATGTGTTGCTAGAAGTCAGTGGTAGAGTTCCAAGCCAGAAGTTTAAGGACAAGTCATCTTACAACACATCTGCCCTTAAATAGGAGAGGTCTTTTGACATCTTTTGATATTTAACTGACCACATTTAGAATTCAAAAAGATCCCAATAGTGGTAAATCAAAGAATTAGATAGTAGACTTGAGGGTGAAAAGGTTGAAGGCTTACTGTAATGCCATGTGTCCGGTCTGGTGGTTGCCCCGCACGGTTGGGGTGCAGCAGCACAGCACAGGAATTTCGGCGGAACTGTGAGAGCAAGTTGGCAATCGATGTGATAACAAAATCATGCTTAGCAGCACTTAGCACTCCGCAAGTCGGCAAGTTGCACCAGAGGACGACTCCGTGATCGGAAGACTCCTTCACCTCTGGAATCTCACCCAGTGCTTCACTGATCCACGTGGAAACTGCCGGGAGAATTGTAGACTCTGCATCGATTGCACGCCCCGTGAAGAAGCGCAAATTGGTGCGAATGTATTTTCCCACAATCTCCCAGGCTTTGCCGTGGAGCTCCTGAAGTAGCTGCAAGTTTCCCGAGTAGAAAGATTGAATTAAGAGCAACTAGTTATATTAATGTTAAAATCCGTTTCTGGTAACTGCTTATTTGCTCAAAAATCAATTTGTACTTCCATGCACTTCCGCGAGTCAGTGTTTCTAGCTTTCATGGTTCTTGAGTGCGCACACCAATGTCCTCCAATGTGGTAATCAGCTTTGTGCGTCTCTTTGCCACGTGCTTCTCAGTCCTCATGTCTCAATTCTCGACTAAAAACCAAATAAGAGCGCTAGGAAACACAGAAAACCTGAGCTGGAACGGTTCCTTGTTGTAACCTGACTGTTGCCATGGAGGTCACATTAGGGACAAATCTTCCTTTGTCGACCTTGAGTTTAGAATAGGGTCGGGGGGGCATCTTTCCAAATATATGGGATAAGGAAGCACATGACTCATGACTGACCCCAAAACAAGCTTTCAATCTTGCGTCAAAGAGTCAGAATGCGTTGGGAGTCGAAAGAGATTTGGTCAGCTCTGAGGTGCTCCTTCCACGCCTCAAACCCTGCCAAGATCGATCTTTCCCGGGCGTTCTTGCTCCTGTCCTGGGCACTACTGATGTACTCCTCCACTGTATGCCCACGGATCTGCAGGGCAAACATAAAGCAAAACATTTGACTTCAGGGTCTGTATATAATAGGTCTGTAATTAAATTGCTGAAAACAACTCCAACGGTTTGAGCACCATAATATGCGTAATATGTGAGCATATGTGGATATCCACTGTGGAGGTTGAAAGAGTACTATGCCAAACTGAGTTTGAGATGTCCAGAGAGTTTTATAGCACTGCCCTTGAACACTTCAAAACCCACCTCGAGGATGAATGACACCCGCTCCCACTCAAAAGGCTGCGCAGCTTTGAGCACGCCAGCCAAATCGTGGTCCAGGCTCCTTGGGCAGAAGAGCAGGGGCAGAGTAAGCCAGAAACATGAAAAAATATGAAACAATCCCCAAAAAATAAAACTCTATAAATTCACAGCTAAATCAATCATCCCGCGGTCTTGGTTCAGACAATGAGATTTGTGACGGGGTTTCCAGAAACCCCATCAAAAATATATAAGGGAAATGGAAACCAATCATTGGCAGCCTATCAGCTTTAAGATGGGAAAATGATTGGGTTTTGGAGGCAATATGTTTTTGCGACGGGGTTTCCAGAAACCCCATGAAAAATATGATATGTCTTTGTAAGGAACCCAAATGATTGATTTGGGACCGTTCCCGGCCAAATCGATTTTTGACTTTGTGACGGGGTTTCTGGAAACCCCATGATTTTTTTAAAACAAAATTGGCGCTAGCCAAATTCGTGTTGAATTTGGCGCTGGCCAAGTCATTTCACAAAAAAATCACGCCCACCTAACTGCATTCAATGGTCCCTTTGGCAAACAAATTATCGTACTGGTTGATCACGGTATCGGGAAAGTTGTCACACATTCGCTTGCGGAGATAGAGCCACAAGCAAGCAGAGTCGAACAGCTTCTTGTGCCCAGCCAAATCGAGCTGAGCAGCTTTCTGACACAGGGGAACAGCAAGGGTGGCTCTGTGAACAGTAGTGTTTGAAACCCCACCTTCGCCTTGGTAGCATCACCTGTGCCAACTTGGCGCTCAAAGTCCTGAGATACCATGTTGGCTGTTCAGTCAGACTATTTGTTATTACACATGTCTGACTGTTGATTGGACAATAGAATTGGCACTGTCCTTTGTTGCTCGATACAGCCACATCATGGTCGCATCTTTTGTCACCTCCAAGACCTCCTTAAACTGTCCAACTCCTGCATACTGTGGGTCGTCCTGACGACTCACGCTGCCAGGGACCCAGAAGTCATCGGCAAGGACTTCCAGGATCACACCAGACGAGGCGTGAGGGTACCCGTCATAGTGTTGGTGGAGCACGTCGATGAAACCATCTGGTGCACGCAGCCTTGGCGGTGCTTGGAAATTTGTTCACGTATTACATTGCAGTGTTACAGCTGGACATTGTCATTTTGGCGGTTTGTCCAAGAAACAGGTTGTATATCAATCCCTTCTTGACATTCTCTATACGGTGGCGGCGGACCGTCACCATCTTGTTGTATTCTGCAACTGCCCGGTTTAGGCAGTCTTTCAATGCCTTTGATACACCTGCTTTTCCCGAACGTCTCTCTAGAGAAATAGCTTGGTTCATAGTACCCGCCAGGTCGACGGCGCTCGGTGATTGCTTCTCAGAGCTGACATATCCCTGTTCTTAGTTAAGCAGGTCACATGTGCCAGTCTAAGGAACAAGTTACTGTGACACTGTGAATCACAAACTATTTCGATAGCAAAGGCTCTCAAGCTGTAGAGGTAGTGGTGAGCTGGATTGTCGTACCAAGTAAATGCACATCTAACAATACGGAAACTCTCAAGCATGGCCTTGACATGCGGGTGTTCCAATTGCCGATCATGCCATTCCTGCATATGGGCATATGGTAGCGAGGCTGCGTACAACTTTTTGACACTTTAACCCAAAGCTAGCTATGATGACATCCATCATGAGACATAATGCCGACATGTGTCCAACTCGTAAATGAAGCAAACAATGGACACCATGATCAAGACTTTGCAGAATCCGTCGACAAAGCATACACTGCCCGGCTTTAAGACTCTGGTGGGTCTGCGAATGGAAAGGACACCTCGACCGCCTCTGCTGAGCTCCGATAGCCACGAAGAAATTCTCTGAAATGAAGGCGAACTTGTTGGTTTTGCGGCCAAACTGCAAGCTGTCAAGGGTGCTGCACCAATGATCTTCAGAAAACTCAACACCTGGCAAACCTACCAGAACTCTTGACATTGAATCCCTGACACCCGTTCTTGGCATCTCTATCGATGTTGAACGCGCTCAGGGGCAGCCATAGTTCCTTCAACGATGAGCGAGGAACTAGAGTCAAGACAGGCCTTGCATCATCCCTCTCAAAGGCACACATCACCAGGCGATCAATCACCTGCAAGGGCGCGCAAGCAGAAGGTTTGCCCCTCTCAAAATTGACTGACTGGAGCCTGGCCTTCTCTCGAGTGCTTATATCCCCAAACACTGCGTTGACATGTTCCCCGAGGTTCTTCTTCGCAACAACCTAGAAACAAGACATGCTGCCGAACAATGGGTTCGCCAAACAACTTGGAAAGTGTTGAGGGTCCACTGTCTCAAAATAGGCAGTCAACTGGTCCAGGGGGTCTGCATCAATTTCTGGTTTCTCCTCTTCTTTTGTCTCCACGGCCATGCGGAAACAAGCACACAGGATCCCTAAACTTCCAGGTGACTTGGAGCCACTGAAAGCTGGACAAGAAGTAAAATCAATACCTGCACAAAAAAATAAGAACCATCACAAAAAGGACACATCAAACAGCACTAAGGTTTTCCAGCGGAAATCTTGCGCGCACATCTGGCATACTCTGGCAAGCTAAGGATCACCCAGGTTGACCCATGCTTTGTATGCAAAACCCCAAATCTAGTTCCTATGGAACATCACTTGAAGCCAATGAGGCCTCGGTGGATCAGGCCGCTGACCCAGCTCCAACCGGGCTACCCGGTCAGCCGCACTTGGTCCATTGGAGATGAACTCAATCTGTTCATAGGGCTGCCTTGGCCGGTCATTGTTCAGCAAGCTTTCGTAGTATCTGAAGGTCCGGGTCAAGTGTGGGAAGTCCTCACGAAGAGCCTTCAGGAGTGATTCGATTTCCTGACGTCGCTCCTCATCCAGGACAGCTCGACAGGTCTGCTCAGTAGAGTTGATGGTGCTCCAGAAATGTTGGCAAGCTGGAAGGAAGGATTCTGCAAAAACTAGCAAGGGTGGTTGCGAGAGGCCTGAATCACTCATGTTGGCCTTGACCATAACAAAAACATCTTTCTGGCTTCCTGCTGATCTCAGCCGTGGTGGCAGCTTTTGATCAAGATCTGCAGCTGGAAGGTTTGGCATGACTGACAAGCGAGGAAAGGCGACACACAAACAAGGAAGCAAGCAATTTACTTGGTTTTTGTGTGTGCAAGTGCGCACAATGTACTGACATGTCAATGTACCTAGCCTTCCCTCCGCATGAATGTGAAGGACTGCGGGACTTTCATGGTCTGGGATTCATCTGACTTTCTGGTCTTGTAGGCCCATACAAGGTGCTTGTGCTCGGCATGCACTGACACCATAGCCTCACCTTGACTCACGCGCGCGTCCAAACAAACACTGTAACGATCTCGCCGAGTAACTGTCTCGATGAACTCGACGGTGAACTCCAAGCCTTGCTTGACAAAGAGTGGTCCCACCTTTTGCAGGAGTACCCTGGCGACAGTGTTTGATATTCAATCTCGGCGCAAAAAACCTGGAGTGGGAGGCAATGAGCGTGCCTTCGAAAGTCTTGCGGTGTTTGAAGTTGGGATCGCTGTTCTGACTTGATCGCTGCTGTGCATAGGCTAAACACGCCGTCTGGCAAGCAGGGGAACTTAAGTCGCAAGCAAACAAGCCTTCACGCAAAACTGCCAACAAAATTCAACAAATGTGGCCAGGATGCCTATGTCTTCATGCGTGTGTCCCACCACCATATGGTGGTGGGACACAGCATTGAAGTACCCAGCTTGGGTTAAAAGACAGGCTAGTCTTCCTGTGAATGAGTTTCTCACTTCCTTGACTGTATTGTCGCTCTGCAACCAGAGCCTAGGGACTGATCTGAAGAATGATGATTGATTCACTGAAGGGCCTTTACACTAAACTGCTGACAAGCAACTCTGTTGGAAACGGAGCTGCTTTCACCCGCGATTGCTTCCATGCCTTGTCGATGGAGCGCATGGCCTCATGAACCGGGAATGTCATCATTCCAGGTTGCTCCAGACACGAATCTCACTAACTATTTAAGGGCGGCCCGGGCGCCACCTCAAAAGTCCAGTTGGAACCCAGGGCTTGACCCTCGTCTGCAATAAACATATACACGCCGTACCCGTGCACAATCGTTGCCGTCAAGGTTAATTGAGTACCTTGTTTCAATGCCCAAGGTCCACAGTGAAGCCTCCCTCACATGCAAAAAACTGAAACACAATGATCTTATGTTCATCCAGTGTGCGTCTGGTATTCTCGTACAATGCGCGCTTCGGTGTGCGATGCCATTTTGGCAAAGACAGCTTGGCGTGATCGAAGGTATCCAAGATCATTACTAAGATGTCTTTCTGAACTTTGGATCGCTCTCTGGCTAGCCAGTAAACTTCCCTGTCCCTGAAGGACTGGGTGAAGTGATGGAGTAGTTGGTCCGAGAGTTTCGCGTGCGTCATGTAGTCCTTATCTTCAACAAGGCGTAGAGACTTAATTAATAAATGAACACTAAATGGTAGTGGCAGAATGCTCCAATCCAAGTTTCTTTGGATTCCTGTATTTGTGTGCGAAGCTTGGCACAAGTCAGGCACTGCGCGTGGTGACTAGGTTGCCGGAATTTCAGGCATTGGCGCCAAGCAATAGTTTGATTGAAGAAGGTCGCACGCGAAGCTGCCTGTTCTTTCTTGACAGCACACCATGCCTTGTACATCAAAAACAAAGTACTCCAGTTTCCGTGAGGCATCTCCCGGGCAGGGAGCCTGCTCGGGTCACTGTTGAACGTGACTTGCATAGAGCCACCCATCAATTGGGCATTGACCAAGCGGTCAAGAAGCTCATCTCTCAGCTGACTATCGGACTTGTTGAGCAAGCTTTTGCTGGCGATCCTGACAGTGTTTGTGTGTTGGCTTGGCTTTGATCAAGAATATAGTGGACAGCTGACACTCGATTCCAGACTTGTTCATGCAAGGGTCTCTGTGGCCATTGCCTCCCCAGCAGTCCAATACATGTGGAGCATGAAGGATTTAACACTCGCGCTCATGATGGCAGGTCTTTCTGACTGTCCTTTCTTGCATTCCAACTCGATGCTTGAAAGCCAAAGTGCAAAACTGCTTCACATGTGAACAGCTTTTCCATACCAAGCAAAGGCTCTGCCTAAGGTCCGGAAATCTTTCCCCCCAAATGTTTTGCGACATCGTTGCAGCCTCTTCCGTCCAACTGCGAGCATAGCCATCCAGGCCTCCTTGCAAACATGAAGTCCTCGCAGTGACAGGCCACTTTGAGTTTTGATGGACCGAAAAATGTGCTGACTTCACAATTTGCTGACTCCACAACAGGCCAAGCAAAAGTCCTTCTATGTGCCACTGCTTCTTGCCTCCACTGCCCTGCTGGATTGTCCACAGTACCGTGTCCTGCCCTGACTTGGACAGTGACCAAAACATGCAGCAAATCTTCATTAAGATCCTGAAACTGACAACGCAGCGGCACTTGCACTTAGGGCGTCGAAGGATGTCACGGATTCGATCACCTGACTTTCCGTTTTTTGCATGTTCTGAAAACTCCGCATCATCATGGTGAGATGCAACAACTTGCATGCTCTGGAGCCGCTCTATGGTAAGGTCAATGTAACCAATCCCTGTTTGGTGAGACTCAGAGCTGCTTGATCCACTGGAGGAAGCATCATCATGACCATCATTAGCATCACCACTCCTTGTTTTGCCCACAGGTTGAAGAACGCAACAAGATGGTCAGAGTACACTGGTGCATTGTTGCTTTGAACTTCGGGTGCAACCCAGACACGAATCAGAAGAACCGGTTGAATCATCATCATCATCATCTTCAAACCTTTGAAGCCCTGGAACTCCATCCATTGTGTAGACAGCCATCCGGATCCCAACGGCCAAGAAACGGCATGTGAGGAAACTGTATCAAAAAGACGAGTGACAGGTAAACTATGAGGTTGAAGTCAAAAGGTTGAAGTCAGTTGAGATTTTATAACAATTCTGATGGCAAAGGAACGAACAGAACTATTGTGGTGTACTGTTTCGAACCAGGCAGGCAGGTGTTGGAATGTGAACTGAACAGTGGACAGTTCGACTGTCAAACAACTAAAACACGAGGAGTCAACAGTCTTTCCCTGCACCGCTGCACCTGTCAGGCCGATGCTTTGTGACACTTAGTTGCCAGTCATCTTTGATGGCACAGTTGCTGACAATGCAGCAGCTAAGTTTACCAAGACGGCACGAAGACACATAGCATTTCCTCCCAGCGAGTGCAAAACCTTAGATTTGTTCATGTTGGAATGAGGTTCCTGGATTCCAAGCGTTCCAAGGTAGATGAAATACAAAATAAGCATTGACATGTAGACAAAGGAGCAGACTCTGGCAAGTTGTTAATTTGCAGCCGATAAGTGGATATCCCCATCAACAGCATCAATTCACGGCCAATTAAGAAGCGCTCCTTCTCCAAGATAAGCCACTTGCCATTTGGCCTTGGGCGAAGAGCTGTGCCATTAGAGATTTTAGAGACGTTTCACATCGTTTCATTCAATGCGAGGGAAGCACGTGAGGCAGGGCAGTGGCTTGGACTTGGCCACATTCACTGGCATTTGAAGCAAAGATTGACTTGTATTGGCGACTGCAAAGGAGCGGTGCTTCATGGTCAGGAGATCCAAAGCCTACAGAAAGAAAGTCCATGGTTAGGGTCCCCCCTCATGGTTCAGCTTTCCTGAAAAGAAATGAGAAAGTCCATGGTTAGGGTCCCACATGGCTCAGCTTTCCCAACTGAGAAGCCAGTCCTGCCTCGACTTCCCTCTTGCTGGTCACATAGCGCCAAGCTCGAGGATATCGCTTCTTGAACTGGTTCTTGGATGCACGCAGTCCAACCTGCACAGAAGAGTGTTGGCAGAAACTCGAATTGGACCTAACTTGCCTTGTGGTGCTTGGCCCAAAGCTTGTGGCGGTTGATCCATTTGGCGTTGCGATTCAAAGGCCTGAGAAACATAGTAGGGCCCAATAAGTAGAGCCTACTTTTCATAAGTTGCAAACAAACACACCAATAATAGAAGCCAGGCAACCTTTTTGCAGTCCTGATTCGGGCCATTTCACGGGCAGCCAAATCTTTCACTACAGCAGGATGGTCTTCTGGCAGAAGGAGATCTTGCCTGGGCTTGGAAAGCAAAATGCCACTGGTTGCAACACGATTGGTTTTTGCAAGACATCGTAATCATAGGCAAACCACCATGTGACTTCGGGTTTGCACTCCATTGACTTAAGCTTGTTCAAGATGTACTCACAAAAGTTCTCCTCACAAATCGCTCGTTGGCATACATCCTTCCGCACCAACACAATGTATATGCGCCGGCGGGACAATGGGCACCCAAAATGAAGCCTGAGCAGCTTTGGTGCGAACAACTGCAGAAACTGAGTTTCTAACTCAGCAAAGTACTCAGCAAAGGGGCGGGTCACAGATATTGGCGCAAAGGTGGTACCTGCAGTTCAATCTATAAACAACACATCACAGTTTCCACGGTCAAACCAGTCAAAGTGATTAGAAAGCCAAGACACTGTTTGAGGTGCTTTTCGATCCATTCCATCACTGTAGGAAGGCATCGCTGGAATCCAAGCACGTTTTCCATCACCGCTACCTTGGGACGGGCTTGGATAGATCAGTGAGGTTCAAACTACCGGGACTTACAAAGTCGACAAGTTTGCCAAGCCACTTTCGGAGAGTGTTTCTTGATCCGTCGGAGTGTCTCGAACAGCTGTCGAGCATTGTCATCGTCAAGAAGGGCACCATGATTATTGAGAAGTGAATACGGGGTGCACGGAAACCCCGTGCAGTACACTTCGACCTTCAAGATCTCATCAAGGGTCACCAAAAAAAAACACTGTTGACTTCACTTGCCATTGCTGTCGGGAAGCAGACTTGAACTGTTGCTTCTTCTGATCAAACATGTCGCTGGCAATCCTTAGGCCGATAAGGATATATATTCTATATTACGAATATAGCTCGGTAGAGGGTGAGTAGTTATTGTTTGCAAGATAGTCTCTGCTCACATTCTGGAAAGTTCTGTTCCAAGAACCGCCGCTTCATTGGATGAATCTCAGATGCTGACCTGAGCAGGTGTCAAAAAAAGGTTTCCTTGTGCGGTATGCCTGAGGGGACTTGTGAAAGGCTTGGAGCCTGGCAAGTGTTTTAGTTGTTCAGCACGCCCACATGCGCCGAACAACATCCCCAAAGCCAAGAACGGTGTCTCAGCACCTGAGCCTTGGATAGGGCACAAATAGGCACAATAGGGTGACTGGGGCCTTAAGAAGACCATAGAAGACCTGACAACATCTCCGAGTGGCAGTCGGACACGAAGTTGACGTGCTTCTTCTTGGGGAGTGCTTTGAACCACTCGGCCAGCCCTTGGGTTGTTGTCTTAAAAACAGCATTAGTTCACTTGCACCCAGACGCATCGATTTGGAAAGCGTGCGTCCGAGAGTCCAGATTTCTGGAGGAAGAGGGGTCCAACCTCCAAATACCTCTTGACACGGGCTGGCACCTCCTCTTGCTCCAAAGGCTCTTCCTAACAAGTAGAACAGGGAGACTCAGGATAGAGGGGGTAGAGATAGAGCCTGACGAATATTAGAGATGAATAGATTGAAGGAAGCACTCCTCAGAAGTGTCAGAGACATCGCACCATGGTGGAGGGCACTGATGCGACGCCATGCCGCAGAGGCTTTCAACTACCCTGACCCAAAAAGATTCTCGCGGGGATGCGGCCTTTCTCACAAGTCCTGAGACTCCCTTACCAATTAGAAAAGTATCGGTTGCAACAAGACAAGCCTTTAAGTTAAGCTGGTTTACACCTCAAAGGTTTGACTTTAAATCCGGGTTTACCACCCAAACCCGGCTTAGTGGGGTTAGTGGGTTTAGTGGGTTTCGGGGGTTTAGTAGGTTTAGTGGATTTAGTGGGTTGAATGGGTTTAGAGTCAGGTATGCAAAGGTTTAGAGTCAAAAGGACCCCTGTCCAGATTTGAGTATCGACCCAATTAATTTATGATAAACTGTAGTCGACGGATTGCCTCTTTGGAATAGCTTTTGAAATCAATTTTTTCCACTCTAAACCTTTGAGAGGCCAAGTATACAAAAAGGTTTAATGGGTTTAGTGGGTTTAGTCTAAAACCCACCCGAGTGGGGTATAAGGTTTAGGGTATAACTGTACATGTGGAGAGTATGTTTAGCGTTAGCACTTTCCTGCCCCAATTGGTTCACTCGTTGCAGCTCGGTCCCACCGCCTCCAGCAAGGAAGAGCGCGCCAAAGACCAGGTTCGTGGACACCGCTGAGCACCTGCATCCAAGATCAAGCATGCAAAAAGCGTAAAGAAGGGCACCACCCTGGACATCACCTAGATTGATTTCCCTGAGTTTCTACAGCAATGATTCATAATTTCTAGGTGATGTGATTAATCTAGAAGGTGCAAGAAGGTCACCCTCTGCCAGGAAACTGAGATCGAATGTCTGTCTGTCACGTTCTTTTCACGTGCGAAGAGCTCCGTCGGCAGTTGGGCTGGTCCGAGCCCTTCGAGTCACTGCGATACACTGAAACTGCTAGCAGGTCCGGTTCGCTTGCTTCGGCAAGTCTTCGGTTTGGTCACTGCTTGACACCCTGTGAGTTCACGGCTCTGCGCCAGGCCTTACTAAGTCAGCATCGCAGTTATCATAGCACTCCATCTCGCCCTTCCTCAGGTTATGGCCCAAATGATGGTTCCCTTGGCCACAAACACCATCCATCACATAGTCATGACACACCATTGCATAAAGACATATAGAACTACTGGACCGTGTGGAAAGCCCACACTTCTTGTGTCGAGAAAGTGTTTGAAGCAAGTTCGGTGGCAACCATACTTTAAAAAAAAACAAAAAGGCAACAATTAAAAACAACCCAAAAAAACAACCTTTGCCTGAAGATTCTTAGGAGGCAGTATTCTAAGTTCTGGGGCTCAAGGAACCGGTGAACTAAAATGACCTTCCTCAAATCCAGGATCATCGGATCAGCAAACGTTCGGTATCCAGCCCAGCCGCTCGACAGTCAGGCAGTCACCCATACACGGCAATCCTGAATCCTTCTAATGTAGACTTTCGATTATATTTCAACCACCCATATGAAGAGATGTTTCAATCCAATTGGGGGGGCGCTACTAATCCAAGTGGTACATCCTCTTCTGATCATTGTTTCTTTTCCGGACAATCATGGGCGGCGGCCGATTCCGCCTCTTGGTGCACCCGATTCCGCGGGATTCGGTCGAAAGGTGTAGAACCTGGTCAACCCAAGTAGCATCTGCGACTGGAATTGCCGGTCAGCGTTGACATAGCTCCTTGGGAAGATGCGCAAAGGGAGCTCATCTATGCTCATATACCGGTCGCAGGAACTGACGGTGGGGGCGCCCCTGACGGAGGGCGGAGCTGGAGAGGTTGAAAGAGGATAGCAAGGCGATCTCCACTCCGGCGCTGAAGCATCAACAACCAATCACAAAACACCATTAGGCTCACAGACTTCCAATTGAGGCAGGTGAAGAGTGATCAACCAGGCACCTGTTCTTTACTTTGGAGGCCTTTTGCAACCTGTTTGTAAATTCGTTTGACAACCTCGTACTTGGTTGCTTGAGTTTCTCACCAGCGCCGATGGAGAACGGAGGGACGCAGGAACATCGACCGACCAACACCGATTCGTGCCGCTTCACACGTCCGAGATAGATCCCGAGACCCCAAAGGTGGCAGCTCCACACAGAAGATATGAAGGATGAGGAACCGATTGAGGACGAGATGAAGAAGGATTGAGGATGAAATGAATCTATTGGATCAAAATGGATCAAACTTCAAACTATATGACAATCCAGGGGCCCACAAAGAAAGACTCCTTTGCGTTGGACGTCAAGGAGCTCATAGCACTCGTTCTTGCAGTTGTCCCGCCCAACGGCACAAGCGCTGCCCTCGAGGTAGCTGAGGTAGCCTGAAGGGCTCCCAGGACTCTTCTCAAGCTGGGAACACTAGTAGAAGGATCTTCCCGCACCCTGAGTGGGAACACCAGTAGCAGGATCTTCCCGCGACCTTGGCAGGTCAATGGATGCGCCTGTGATGCCACTAGGCACGATGAGGAAAAGGACAATGACCTCAATCAGCACAGGCAACGATTCACGTTTTCTGTTGTGGAACCGGCGTTAATTGACATCCAGGACGAACAGCTTCAATTACATGAAGGTCAAAGGTCTATGGTCGGTCCAGTTGTGGCAGAATGGTGCTTAATTAAACTGTGAGGGCTCTCCAAAATGCTGAAAACAATCCCTTACGGTTACTTTGTCGATGTCGATGTCCCTTGATTCGTCAAACAAACCCTTTCCTGGCTAAGCATGGCCTGACACTTCGCAGCGAAGTCAAACACTGGAATGAGTATGGTGTCCCTCCAAAAAAGGAAAACACTGGCACACCGTCCAGTAGTCACCGTTCATTTCGAGCTTTACCTAACATAGCGCAGTGTCCGAACATACCGAAGGTGGGGTTGCCACCTCTGTGTTCCCCAAACTGGTCATTTGCCGAACAAGCCTGGGGACACACTGGAGATGTGTTTCCAGAACGATGCTGAGCGCCCCTGCAATCATCACGGGCCGGGGGCTCTCCTTCTTCTTCCCCTAGCAGTCTGACGAAGACACGCAGGTTGCCAACTCAAGCCTTCGAATGAACTTTCCTGCAGGTACCTTTTATGGACACATTGGTATGTGCCTTAGATCCTGAGTGACCTCTATTGCAAACCATCGAACATATAGTCATATCTAGGTTCTATGCATACAAAAGGACCCTAGGGATCCACATACCTTGCCAAAAGGTACGTGGATCCTCCGAGCCTGCATAAATAGTCTCCAATCACCTTCTCAGAAGGTATGTGGAGCCATAGGGAAACAATGGGACACATATAACAACCCTCTTGCTGCCTACAAAATGCTGGCATCCCAACCACAGGGGTCGTGCGACCAAACCCCTTTACTACTAAATGTGCATTCTGTAGGAGGGTTAACCCCCACCATTCTGTAGGCTAAATACCATCACTGATTCTGCTAGGTTGTTCGTCCCTATTCCTTTTGACATGTGATCTACTTATCAAGCAGGCTGGACCCACGCATTCATCATCATTGGTCTGAAATCATGTATATATAGAGTGGGCCTATCCGATTACCAACAACAGCGGATGATGATTGTTAGTAAAGACCTTTCTCTAAAATAGTGAACATTGTCTACTGACTGCTCATTGACCGTTGCACTGTTGCAGGTGATAGGACAAACCCAATATGTATACCTATAGCACCCATGAACGGAACGCCCCTGGAATAGCACTACCTTGGTGCGTGCGGAGGTCTGGCCTTGTCCATGCCACTGCTGGCCTTGGCAAAAAACAAGGGAGTTTTCGCGCGACGTCCGACTCCAGCTGTGGCATATGCATGTCTTTAAGGCGTTTTGGATGCGGTTTGTTGGTTTTTGCGGTCATGCGTTTGATGGCAACCCGTTCTGCCCCCCTCCCAACAATGCTCCCCAACTGGTCAACGATCCCGGGTCAAGGAAGATCATAGATTCATAGATCTTCCAACGCTTGAGAGACCTTGAGAGTGGCAGTGTCCATGTTTGGCAAATGTTCGGAATGAACCAAATTCGTCATAAATAAACTCGTCTAAACAAAAAACCACAAACATGAGTGAATATTGAATTCTCACAACGAAGGCTGTCTACAAACCGGCCATCAGCCCAGTTGCTACGCTCACATTGGTCGCATTGGTGTTCGACCTCGACACCCTTAGTTCGACATCGCTCGACAGGCAGGAGGTGAGGGAGTTGCTCCGTCAGTTGCAGGGCAGAAAAATTGAGCGATGGATGACCCTTCTCCTTTTTCCGCGAAAAACCTCACTGTGGATCACATCTCATATTTGTATTATCATTATTGTATAATGAATGATATATAACGCAAATCAAATGCAACCCGCGCTCTTCGGCCAAACGAACAGGGTAGATGCAGGTGTCACGGCACGTCTGCAGACGGACCAAGCAATTCTGTTGTCAGTGTCGGTTCTGAAAGGAGCCCTGTTAGAGTTGGACTTCTGCTCAAGATATGTTGGAAGTACGAGTACGTATCCGATTTCGTCCACACCATGCGCAAATGTAATCTGAAAGCTCCGGATTAAAAAACAGGAGATCCATGACGATCCATTGATATCGTTTTGGGTCAGAAGCTCAAGTTTTCCAACGAGCTTGAAGGTGTAAACGGCCAACAAAAATAACACCATCTGGTCCATTAGAGGCATGCTTCACCATCTGGTGGATGTTTGTATGCATGAGTTGGTGGCCTCTAACTACTTACTGACTATCCAGCTATAGCAGCCCCTAGTGCACCAGGCACGCCGTCTGCGTCTGCGGCGTCCACACATGCCAAGCAACTCCGACATGCCCGTCGCGTCGCACGGACAGGTGAAACGATGTGAAACGCTTTGGTCTGTCTGGTGCTCAGTCTGGTGAAAGAGGTGCGTTCGTGACTGCAAGTGATGGAGGTGCTTTATTGGCAAACTAAGGTGGCACACAACATACAAAATTTCGCCGTTGGGTTGGACGTTCAGCTTGCTTCGGGCATCATTGGTTTCAGTGCAACCCTTCCTGCTGCGGCCCCGCGTTGCGGCCCTGCGAGACCTGCCAAACATGGCTGCGAGGCCTGCCGCTGTGCGACGCATATGCCAATATGGATCCACATACCTTCTCAGAAGGTACTTGGGACCCTACAAACCCTACAAAGATATCCAATCAGCTTCTCAAGGCTTCTCAAAGGGTATGCGGATCCATAGGGCGAATGGATTTCGACCAACCGGGTCGGTTCACAAGGCAGAAGGTACATGAAGATGGACTTGGATTTGCCGACGCCAACATGAGCAACTACCATGCATGAAATGCGTTCATGCATGATCCTCACGAAAGGATGTTCACCTTTTCGTACCGGAACTCTCAACGAGACCGACCGGGAACTTCCAACCGCGTTCATGACACGTGTGTCTCGGGAGACCCACCATCTTCCAATCGGTTCCTTTGCATCCCCATTTCGCAAATGGAATGGATATGGATGACATCCCTGAAGGTTGGAAAGCAGAAATGCCCAGAAACAAGACTGAACCCGCGACCTGGTTGGTCCGACTTGCCCTGCGGACCCTACAAAATCAGACTTGTCTTAAACAAAGCTTCTGAGGGCTACCATACCCATTTGCCAGCAAATGATAGTCTGCACGAAGGTTTCAGCAGTTGAAGCCCAAGCATCTAGGTGAGGGGTATGTCAAATAGCCGAATTGGGAGAATCTCAGCAGATTGATCTCTTTCTGCGCCCAACAAAAAACCCACCAGCCAAAGAACAATTTGTGTGCTTCAAGAAATGCAATCATGTAGGACCCTAAGTAGATGCTCCCATTTGGATGTTCTTAACGACATCTTTGGGTTGGGATATGTTGGGATGAAACTCATGTTAAGGATGCAATTCATCAAGATCCTACCCATGCAAAGGCCGTCAAACCTGCCAACTGAGCACCCCAACTGCTTCAGCCACTCCTAGCCAAAGGCGTCCAACTCCAAACATCTCTTGGAGAACACGGTCCCAGTCACCAAGGTTTTTCATAGGAATATGCGGTGCTTTCTAAACGAAACTGTTCTTCCATTGAACTAAGCGGGTCATGAAACTCCAGGCTTCCCCACATCTGTGCAAAGTGCACTCATCAGCAGGATGGGGTTAGGTAGAATTCCAAACGTCCACATCCGTCTTGGACCAGGTCTCCCACTGTCTCGGCGTCAAGCACTCACCGGACGGTTGCGGTGTCAAGCACTCACCGGACCCAGCTGCTGTGACTTCGCGACCGGTGCCGACTTCACTGTCGAGGAAGGCGAAGTCACGTCACTCCAGGGCATCTGCAGTTCGAACCCATGGCCTTGTCCTTCTTGAAACTGTCTCTATCCATGTCAACTCTGACGCTTCCAAGGTTCCAAGTTTCTCTCGCGTTCTTGGTTTCCTCTGCGACCGGAGGACCCCAAGCATCGCCAAAGCCGGGGTGCCGCTGGGAGGATTTCATTCAGGTGGATTCAGGTCTAGTGGATGGAAAGTAAACGGCGCAGTCCCCCAAAGGTGGTTTACATATTGGAGCCCCATCTAATGGATTTCATAAACACTCAGATTTGTGAGTCCCCTGTCGTTTGCCAGGGTTTGGAACATGCCCGCATATGAATGCGACGCTCTTTTGCTTTTGCGGCACTTCATGTAGGGGTGCTGCGCCGTCGACTGCTCATGCATCATTTGACGCCCGTCCTTGCTCGCCTAAGCCCTCATTGGCCACTCCCGGCCTGGAAAGGGGAAAGCATGTGTGGCTTGGTGGCGTTTCTGGGCGCCAAGTAGTTGAGACTGACACGGTATCTATTGGCACTTATCGGTATCTCCATGTTGATCCATGACTTGTTAGCCAATGGTTACATGGTTAGCAAAGGCCTTTTCTCAAGAACATGTGATATAGTCTGTCATCTTTGACCGACGGGACACGCCCGAACGGCGGGACACACCCGTTCGAAGGGCCACGACGAATAGAGAGGCGGAGAGGCCGTCGGCAGTCGGTCCGACCATCCCAGAGAATATCTCCATCCTGAAAAGCTGACCGTCAAAGACTCCCAAGAGCAAAAAGAGAGGTCAAGGCCAAGCTGCCCTTTCGATGACGCAGCTTAGGAGGCAAGCACAACATGTCGTCATATCCACGGGAGAATCTGGTGGGTGCCTCAGCGTTTCCTAGGGTTTGGTTCGTGCTCTTCGTTTGGTGAGCCTATGATAGTATGGTTCTTCAGCTGAACATTTCGATGTTCAGATTCCATGGGGCATTTCACTAGGGAGACTTCCAACCCATGGGTTTTGATCAAGTTCTTTTCTTCCAGGGAGTCGAACTAGGAGGTCTCCCTTTTTGAATACACACCCATATTGATACACCAACATCCATCATCCTTTGGGTGGTGCTCCTTTGCCTGCCAGATCTACCAACCACTCGCCCGGCGGGCCCGAGCCTGGCCAAGCTTTTGGACACTCGGTCCACGGCCTGCAACAAAGGATCAGTGACTGGCGCATTTGTCTTTACTTCCAGTGGTTCCAAAGTGTTCCGAAGGCTTCCAAAGACTAAAGCCCAAGAATAACCACAAAATCAATCCAGGCTTCCAGAGATTAAAATGGAGTCGTCAGGTGTCGTTTCGTTCTCGGTATGACCCCCGGTTTGGGCTTTGTCGGTATGCATCTGTTCATGCCAAGCTTTCGAGCCATGTGGTGAAGCAGTGGGATGCGTTTCCTGATGCCTTGCGGTTGCATGGGGCCGAGTGAACTTCCTGGACCTTTGGATCATTGGGATGCCTAGCTTGCTCTGGAGGCTGAGCCTATTCAGTAGCATGTTTCTGGTCCTTTCACTGGTCAGATCCACGTTTTCTGTCCGAATCTGCCAGTGCCACGTTGAAGACAGCATGGAGCTTCCATGTCGCTTCTGGCCCAGCAGTGTGGCATCTGGGTCCATGGCATTCTTCGGACTATCAGATCAAACAGTGCCGAGTTTTTATACCACATGGTGCAGGGCTGGGTCAATCCCTCCAATAAAGCGGCAGTTGCCTTCAGTTGGACATGGGTTTTTGATTGTTCACATGGTGAAACACCCTTTGCCATCCACCAGACCTCTCTCTCAGCTGTGCTTGACTCAAGAGTCCGAGGCAGTTCACGCCTAGGCTGACCCCATCTCTTTCGTGTAACTCTTAGGTCCCCCCACCGCCACGGTCAACCTGGGCGACGCTTCTCGCGGTGTTTTGGGACGACATGCAGAGTGCCGGGGAGTGGGCGTGGCTTCGGGGAAGAACCTCGGTGTTCCAATTGCAGCCCGTGTGTTACACGTCTGGAATATGATCAAAGGTGAATCACATGGATCTTAAGTTGTTTTGATCATCTGTTGCACTCACGGTGGTGGTTTGCTGGTGGCCTCTCGGCCAAATCTGTGCAAGGTGGTTTCTGATCTTCCGGAAGTGGTTGCTGAAGCAGCACGTTCACGCCCAACGAGTGGCCCATCTGGTGCTGGATGCGATTTTTGTACACATCGGAACCACGGCAGTCAACCCAAATTAACATAATATTGCACCTCCAAATGGCAAAATAAAACCAAACACCTGGAAATGGTTTCTATCTCTCGACAGTGATTTGAAGCCACAAGTTTTTGGATGCTCCAGAATTCTGGTGTTTTAGGATGATCCACAATGACATGTTATTAACTGGGCGAGGGTATAATGTTCCAATCAGGATGAATCACCATTCGCATGACTGGGGCAAATCTGATCTGCTTCAGACTATACAAAGTGCCGGCCATGTGGCGAGGTGGCCGCTACCCCTAAGGCAAGGGGTGCAATGGCCTTGGGCGAATCACCAAAAGCAGCGGGACTTTGGGGGAGAAAAGGCCCTAAAACTGGAAGGCCAGCGTGTGGTCCAGATTCAGTTCCAGCTCCAACAGGGCACTAGGTGGAAAATCAAATGCATTCAAGAATCCGCCAAGTATAAACTTTCTGGTTTCTCAACCTTTTCGCATTGGTATCCTAAGAAATCTATCCATCAATTTCCAGCATATACAGCAAACATGAGCAAAAACGGTCAAAAAGCACGTGGTCGACGATGTAAGTCGCCAACTCATCCAAAGTCTTTTGCGGCTTGCAGGTGTGGAAGCCTCTTTTAGAAAACCAGTTGGATGGTTGTTTTTTTTTGAGTGTCGCACATCCTTCCAACTTTGGACTTTTCCATCTTTAAGCGCCTAATCTCAATTCCACATCTGGAACTGTCATCTGCATTGTCAGACGTTTATGAGAACAAAACAGCAACAAGCACATATCACCAGTGCACTGGTATACCTATACATAAGTCTGCTCCAGCAACAAAAAATATTGGTTTTGACCGCTCCAGCATATCAAACATATCTTCCTTTTTTTTGCCGACTGGAAGTTCCTGTGCATGACATGTGCCTTGAACGACTGCCAAAAAAGGGCCAGGAACAAACAGGTGACCCAGTTTCACTTGATTCGGAGCCATCCGCGACTAACACCCATTTCCGCACAAAAGCCCAAGGAAAGTCTCATGGGTTGTAAAGGAACATGGTCTTGAAACGGGGTCATTTTGAGGTTCCATGTTCGTCCGCGTCCACTTCACCAAGGGATCCAGCGCTGAGACCCTGGCCATGGCTGGCTTAGTCGGCCATGACGCCGCACTTTGGTGCCGGGGGCGGCGTTGGTTTAAGTTTTTAAATGTCTTTGTTTCCTTGAACTAGGCTTCTGGCGAGACCAACAGCTGATGAAGTGCAAAAACATAAGTTTCCTTCCTTTTCAAAGCACCACCCATAGCTTCTTGTTACTACTAGTAAGGCACTTGTTACTACTAGCGTGGCACTTGTTACTAGGGGCTTATTGTTTCTAAGGTAGAACTGATTGGACACTCACAAACACCTCAACGCCACAGAAATAAACACCCCAGCCGAGAGGATGTACCGACCATGTGCTGCGCCAGGATGTACCGTACCCTTTACCGTATCAAGATGTACCTAGTGACTTATTGCATACTTTTGGGATCAAGCCATATGTTGGTCGGTGCGAAGATATGCACAAACATGCGGTGAAAACGCACCTAAAGAAGCCACCTCGATGCGGTGCGGGGCGGTGCGATGGGCTCAGTCACAGGTATCAAAAAGAAAACATCAAGGAATTGTTCTTTTTGTTGGGACCCCGAAGCACTCATGGGTAATGGACAATAGTGGCATACATTATCATACAATTTATATTTGCCGGAACCCCCAAGCAAGTATGCTCATTGGGAATGGATCATCTAATCTGACATTAACTATACCAATGATTTTCTGGGTCCCGGCTTCCTTTCGGGAGGGCCTTTTCGGCAAATGACGTCACTTGGCCTCCACCTTTCGCACCTTTTTCTGCCGGCACGTCGTCGTTTGCCAACTTCTGGGCCTTGGGCCCACGCCACACCAAGAGCGCGGCGCGTGGGGCGCGCCTCCGCCAGCCAAGCCCATGGAGTGGTCGGCTTCTCAGCCTTTGCTCCAAGAACTAAAGCTCCTGTAGGAGGTCACTTTGTCAACTTTTACGGGTACGGTTGTCAGTTAGCCCACTGAGCCAGCTCAAGAGCTGACTCAAGGCGGAAGAATAGGTGTTGATAAAAGTTGGACCTTTTTGCAAGACATCGACACTGAATCGACACTATCTCGCTTTTGGAAGACACCACAAAAGGCTTCGAATCAAAAGCTTGTGGCTTTCGGAAGCATTTTCCTCACCATGGGGCTTTCGGATGAGGCCCTGTGCCGGGGTGAAACTCTGTCGCTCGGAAGTGGAACTCGTTGTCATGTGACTCATGTGTGACGTCCGTGGGCCTCATGCTTGGAAACTACATGAAACGGACCCCTCGTCACCTGCCAAGGTATGAACACTTGACCAAAGGTAGAGGAAAGTAGGGGGTTGCATAAAGCACCCCAAGCTCAAGGTGCTGGAGTTCTTGAGATAATACCATGATAAGAACTCCAGCACCATTATGTAACAACTTTTGTAACATATATATATATATATAATAACCATATATCTATATATAGTTATAGCACCATTATAAGAACTCCAGTTCTTGTATAACTTATATAACACCATTATAACACCCGCCTGAGAGGTGAACCCGCCGTTTAAAAAAAAGAAAGAGAAACGCCTGAGCACTCACTCACGACTGGACTACCCAGCTCGAGGGCCCAGGACTCGACTACACAAGAGGGCCTGGACTGACTTTTTGGGCATCTCTCCACTAATGCACTATAGGTCACGAGTCGAGGGTCACTCATTTCATAAGCCATTGAGTATTGGGACATATTTTCTTCGTTCCTTACTTGGGTCTTATAGAATGCGACCTTGCATCGGGACGGTGGAGGTTGACCAAGCGACTGGACTGCTTGAGGGCTCTGAGAACGAAAGAAAAAAACAAACTATCCCTAGTTGACGCATGGCAGTGGTGATTTTGTTGACCTCTGACGGTTGACCACTGGTGGTCAAGACTTTTTGCTTGGAAAGTGATGGTACGGGCACTGCAGCTCGTAGCTGGTGCCCGACTAGCTGCACCAAGACTGCTGGCACTGTTGATTACGGTAGATTCGATGCTGCAGTCGTCCACTTAGACAGGGGACCGGCTCCATAATGCACTTTACATGTTGCCACCATGAACCTGGAGATAAGTGTGTGTGACCATGTGTGACCTATAATTATGTCAATTCTGTTGGTTCTGTGCTTGAAGAACTGGGTCACAGAACGGTGTATACATATATACATACGCAGTATTTCTTTTGGATGCAAAAAGCTCCACTTCAAAGCCTTCAAGAAGCATCTCACATCGCTAGAAGAACCTGCGTGGGGGTGGGCAAAAAAGAAACATCCATGTTCTGATGCTGTGACCATACCGCCCAAAAAAGCATTACAGTGGTTTCAGAGTAGATGGTGCAAACCCCAAAAATGTCTTTTAATATGGGGGTCCGTTTAAACCACCCTTTGGAGGTTGTGCCATCTACTCTGAAACCAGTGTAACCAGCCCATGCCTGTTGCCAACAGAAATTCTGAACAAAGATAAGAGGGGAGGACGCACTTTCTACCCTATTCTTATTCCCCAACAATTGGGGAAATCGAGATGGGCCTCCCCCTCGGTGTATATTGACGAGAAACATCGTCTTGTATTCTTTTGTTGTTTTACTTAATAGTAGTAGGGAGAATGCGGATAGATCCGAACTGGTGGCGGCGTTCAGGCAATTTCACGTTCAATTGGCTGGAAGTCATGAGCTGGCCTAATCTATGTCAGCATCAAATCCCTTGGTTTTCGTTTGTTTGCTTTGCAGGTTCTTAGACCTGCAGTGCTCCGCATCGTTCACGAAATTCAACAGGCACGTCCTCATCAAAAGAACCACCAAAAAGTTTACATGTTAAATGTAATATTACACCATTATACCGCATCCTCAGAAGGTAGGAACTAACCCTGAACCCACCCCAACCACCCAAGCTCTCGAAGGTATCCAACCCCAAGAATGATAAGAATGGATATTCCACCCACCACGGGCGCTTCACGCTCAGCGCCCTTCCATCCACCGCGGAACTCGCCCTCCTTTTCGTGCCGCGTTCGCGTCCAACAGCTGCGCCGCGCTGGGAGCACCATCGGCTGCCCCCAAGAGCCGGACGAGTGAAGTCCATTGGGCACCCAACTCATAGACCAGCAGCACCTGCCCACGTTTGGGAGGAGGATGGACCAAACAAACGACCTCCCGTGACTTGGGGGTCATCAGAAAGACCGGACCGGAGGATTCCGGCCTTGAACCGAACCTTGAACCCTTGATTCTGCCGAACAACTTTCAGGTTTGGGCCGTGGCGCCATTGGGGATTTACGGATCTTAGATCACCAACATCGACGGGAGCTGACTATAACTTGACTCTTAGGACATCTGACATGGTAAGGGGTGCATTTAAATAGTGAATAGATGTGAATAGTGGGTTGAGAGTCGATGGCACAAGGGCCCCCGAGTTGGGTGGTGCAATGATGGACCCCCATCTAAAGGACATTTTGGGGTCTGTGCTATGTACTCTGAAACATTCTGAAACCACTGTAAATTCATTCAACGTCTTTGAACGTGCGATTTGCCAATAGTCTTTGGGACCCCTGTGATGTTTTTGGACATCTGCAGACAAACGCAGCAGGCACTTGTGCTGACTCAATCGGGCCGCCTTCAAGTCGATTTCCACAAGTTTTGTGAACAATTGGCAAGGTTGAAAAGGGCAATCGAAGAGTGTCGAACTTGAACAGTATATACTATATCAACAAACCATGCACCATTCTTCAAACTTCTTACTTTGGTATAGTCACCCCAAACCAGCTGAGAGAGCCTTAAGAACATGTGTATACTGTATACAATCACATCTACACTGTAAAACAATAAACACAACAGCTTGTTGCTTCAGCATGCCCACCAAGCCCACGTCTCACCCACGTCTCGGCATGCCACATCCCGACACACACGACACACGAACTGGGCGATTCCCACGGTGCTGAAGGTGGCCCAGTTGATGCTCCCGTCGCCGCTACCGGTACCGTCGCAGCGCAGCAAGCGCAGTGCTGCAGCCCAGTGGTGCGAAAGCGTGCACGCTCGTAGGCAGGTCTGGGCAAACGGGGGGAGAGAGAGGTGGGCAATTGGAGGGATTGAGGAATTGAGTCGGATTGAGATTGAGGGATTGAGGAGAAGGACAAACTCCTAGAAATGAGAGAAAACGACGAACATATCATCATGTAAAAACCCAACCATGAGAGTTGGTCTATGTAATACTATAAGGTTCATGGGTCCGCAGTGGCCGGACTTCAGTTTTTTCCGCACCCAACACGACGATCGGTTCCTTCAGGTCGATGATCAAAATGGGGATCCAGGGATGGATCATGGTTACATGGATGGCATGACCCCGGATTCGATTGACCATCTTCCCGCGTTCCACTTCGAGGAATCATGCTATCCAGCTTCGACGGCGGGATGATTCATGAAACAAGCCCAACGACTCCGGCGCAGCGGCTTCTAGACCTACCAGGTGTTGACTGAATTGAAGCCATTCCCACCACTGCTCAACATGAGCTATGGCTTGGAAAAATGAGCCGACGTTGCGCTATGAATTGGAGCCTGGCACTTGGCACCCTCTAAGTCACGAAGTCACAACGAACAGGTTCCCCTCGTCCGGCTCCGTCCGGTCCGGATCGCCTGACGGACGACGGACGCCCCGATCCCGGTCCCGGTCGCTCGTTCAATAGACCCTATAGGGATCCAGTCGTACCTTCTTAGAAGGTACTTGGACCCTCCACACCTGCATAACAGTGCCTCCAATCACCTTCTGAGAAGGTACTTGGATCATCTTGGATCCCCAGATGGTCCAAGCGTCTGCATAGGTAATGCTATCCCGCTGCGTCTCATCGATGCTGTCCAGAAAATCCAGAGCACGGTGCCATTGAGACCCCGTCCTGGGTCGGTTGAAGAAAACGACGGAAGGTTTTCACATCAAACATCCCCAAAGGACTAGAGACCTAGAGACCTGACCAACTGTGTCAAAGCAAATCACCCGTTTCTAGTTTCAACTGGACCTTGGGGGTGACCCTGGCATGGCATTGAACATGACTCCCTTGAGGACCCATCTGAAAAATGGTCAAATATTCGAACCCCTCATTCAACAGGAAAAAGGTCTCCACATCAGTCACATCAATAGACTCCAGACTCTGATAGAACCAACTTGATCCAACTTCCACCTGTCATTGTGGATCCTCTTTCAACCGTCACCTTCCTTTCGCCTTCCTTCAGGCGTCTCGAGAGCGGTCATGAGCGCATTCCGCGTGATGGTATCAGGATGAAGTTGCCGCGCTCGCACGGAATCGTGCAGCGCCAAGGCCTTGGTGTTGAGCTTTGTTTGGCAAGATGGATTCGAAATAGTTGATGTTTTTTGAGTTAAGGAGCCACAGGTTAAACATCAAAATATCTGAAGCCACCACCCTTGAGTTCATGTGTTGGTGCGGATGCTTCACTTGGGCAGCTCAGGCACCTGTCTGAGCTGCGACTTCGACCGGAACGCCACGCCAAGGCTAACATGATCCGTTTGGAGGAAGCACGAGGACGGTTCCAACAAAAAATGTGTGCTTTCAGGTTCAATCTTCCAGGGCATTCCTGCAAATGTGTACCTATACCCCTTCTTGTGGAAGGACAAGACCCGCTTCCGAGATTCAACGATTTCAAACTGGCATCGCCCTCCGAATCATGTTTCAACAAGTACGTGCCCAAGCGAAACATCCGTAGATCTCGCGAAACTTGTTTCCTGAGACATTTCGAAGTCCTGGAGGATCAATGTAGACTCTTGATTGATAACGCACCCCTTTGAATTGAACATCTTCAGGCTTGGGGGGTTGAAATATAATCAAGAGTCTACATGACTAAGCCCACTCAACCTGTCCCTCCCGCCCATCGGCCTGCTCCCAGCAGCCACAGCGCGCACACGCACTCAGCGCCGCGTTCACGCTAATGAGGTCGGCATCCAAGCCCTCAGAACCACTGAGTTCCTATGAATCCAAGCACATGCAGGTCAGTGATCGGATGGTCGGGGGTTTATAGGTCTATCCTAATACCTGTAACAGTGGATGATGATGGTTAGGTTTCAGGCCTTGTTCAAAAATAGTGATAATTGTTGTTTACTGTATGTTAATTACAGGAAAAAGCGGACAAACCAAAAAAAACATATAAATATATAAGTATATAGTTATATATATATATTATATGATATATATACATTCATGGATGACAGACAAGTGCCACAAGAAATATTTGGATATGGAGGGGTGTCTTTCTGCCATCACGGAATCTCGTGGAAGGCATTTTGGAGAATCCATTTCGACGCACCACCATGGACCCGGGTCGAATGGTACCCTCAAAGACTGTTTTCCTCTACAAACCATTGGTTTTCAGGGTCTATGTAAGTTTTCAGTGGGGTACACCCGTGAAGCTTCACATGGAACCTGAAAATGGACCTTGGAAACTCTCCAAGGGCTCTGCGGCAGGGCGACCTTCAGGGCTGCTTTGAAAAACTAGCCAGCCTGTTCCTTCGCCCAGCGTCTCCAAATGTGCTTATGGCACAAGAAAGAGCAAAGCAATTACATTTGACATTGACTTCCCGTTCTGACTTCTGGGAGGACTAGCCCCAAAACCTCTTTCCATCGAAAAAAGACATCAGCTTCTTTAACGCCAGAGCTGGAGATGTTTTCGATCCCAGAAGTCACCCGTCCCGTCGCCCCGACCGGAGAACACACCCGGCCGACCCAACGGCCTGACCTGTCCAACGTCATCGGGGCCCTGAAGTCTCAGGGAACGACCCGAAGGACATTGGTTGAAACCAAGCAGCAAGGCTGGCGAGGAGAAGCAATGCCACCTGCCACTGGTGGATCTTCCTGATAGCTGGTGTCACAGGGCCAGCGACGAGTTTAGCTGAGGCCCCTGAAGACCAGATTAGAACCACGAGTTTTATGGTGCGAGATCCACATGTGGATGAAGGCATAGTAGCTTTGCCAACGGAGGTTCCAGCAGCAGCAGCAGCAGCAGCAGCAGCAGCATACGAGAGTTATTCTCCAGCAAACTAACATGGAACCTGAGAATTGACAAGTGGAAGACCATTGTCCTCTACAACCCTATGGTTTTGGGGTTCCATGCTCAGTTTGCAGGTGAACATGTTCATACACTTTCGGATTCTATACTCCGATCCTTCAATGACACGATGCCGAGGATCCAAGAGGGCACACGGACCCAACTGAGGACATGCCCGACTTTACTACACTCTTCTCTCTACATCTCCACGTTCCATATCACTCTTCATGCTGGACATGTTTGTTTCCATACCTTAACTTGAGGCCGAGGATTCCAGCCCCTCACTTGCCTTTAACAAGAACAACTTTCTTTTCTTAGCTGGTTCTTCCTTCCCCTCATCGTCTCACATCCGCCATGCCGGCCCTTCTCACTTCCGCCGAGAACCGACCGCCGAAGACCCGGTCACGGTCTTGCGGTCCAAGTCGCTCACACGCGCTGATGGCGGAGTTCACGCAAACCACCGAGGTGGGCACCTGCGATCGAGGTGAGCGCTGCGCCCTGGAAGCAATCCCCACAAGCGATGGGGACTGGAATGTATTGTGGCTGTGGGACCACAGGTCCAATGAAAAGAATAGCCCACCAGGGTCACCAGTGAAGTGAACCTATACGAGGGTTTAGGGTTCCAGGAACTGTTCTTCGATCAAAACAAGCCCAGTCCAAAACCTTCCGGCCAGGATGAGATGACCCTCCGACTCCTAGCTAGCTATAGCTAGCTTGCCCAAAACTGAATGGCCGAATCATGAACATCATCCTTCAATTCCAAGAAGCTGGACAAGGTGGAACAACATCCCCCAGAATCCTTCAGAGCATCCATGTATGGAACAGGTTGCATACACACTCTATTGATGACCCATTTTACCCATCATCCGCTGGAGGCGCTCACTCGATCCGCCTGGGCGTTTTGCATCTCCTCGAGGAGTTGGATGGCCACCTGCCACTGGTGGCTCCTCTCACAGGCGCCGATGGCCGCGCCGTAGCAGAACTCCTGGGAGCGCACGTCTGCGACTGACCGGGCCGAAGCTAATGGGCCGATGCTGTGGACAAAAGGTATTTTTCATGAGGGGTCTTTGAAAAGCTCGCGACACCTGTCATGTCACATGTCATAATATATAGAGACAAAGGAGTGCCTATTGGAGGATAGGGATGCCCTATCCACTCACTGGACGGGACTAAAAACCATGTCCTTTGGAACTGCTGGTAGGTCACTACCCCTTTTTTTCTTCAAGGGAAAATGGACAAAACCACTGAAGCATGCATCCGACCTCTTCAGGGCACCCAACACCACTGAGAAGAAGTGGGGCCTCGAGAAAACACCCAGCATCGTCCCAAGAACGAAGCGTGAAGCTCACCCAGCAACGATTCGTGTGGATCTAACCAATTCCAACCAAACACATACAAAAACATCTAGTTAAACATAGCGACTACCAACAACAAGGCAACAAACCCACCGATTAAACAACATCAATATGTATACTATATGCGCTATATGCCCAAAGCACATCGGCCGTGACCGTGGCAGTGGCCATCTGCGCCAGCAACATCAGTCCTAGCGGATTCAGCGGCAGTGAAGCTTTCCAGGGAGTGGGTCTCGGTACTCAGTACGTCTGCAACGGTCCAAGAAGACCTACCCGCCACTTACGGTGACCCTGTCATCAAAAAATCCATATCCATAAGTCACCCTACCTGCTTTTCTTCCCTTCTTTTTCTTTCAAGCCGCAAGCAGAACACACATGAACACAGATCCTAAGTGATCGATACAGATCATTCTATGGGAATCTGACTGCTCCATCTTCCGGCTTTCTGACTGCTCCATCTCCCCATCATCTGACCAACTATCCGACCGTCTTGTGTCAAACAGCCGCCAAAACAAAAAAGAAACATTCCTCTGCACTCTCAACTGCGAGAAGTTCAGGAGTCTACAACTTTCGCCTCTAAAAACCCAAGGAACTTAGGCTAAGAACTTTACATGATTGAACTCCACTCCACACGACATCCACACGGACCGCCCCCCGGCACTTTCCCAAATCACGCCGATTGTTTGGGCAAATGGACGTCTCACTCAGCCTGTCATTTCACGCGTTTTATGTCAAGTCACCGAGTGGCCCTGGAGGATTGAGGTGCTTCCGTCATCCAAAAACCGATCAGAACGCCCAAAGTGAAACACTTTCACTTATCCGATTCATGAACCACATGCTCTTCGCCCACCGTGGCCCGGCCGCGCCCACAGCGCACGGTCCCATCTGCCACTGGCCACGGCGTGCACCCGCATTCATCGCCGCAGCGTAGGCACCAGGATCTGAGCCGTGCTGCTGCAAGAGCTGCAAAGCCATCCTGGGAGGCCAAACGTCGGCGAAAGAACCGAGGAACCAAACGTGCCGTGCCGTCGGCGCTGGTGTCATGACTTGGGGAATGGTGGCAAGACGCCCGAGTAGAGCAAAGATCTACAAGTAAATAGGGAAGGGAACACTTGCCTGAGTGTTCTTGAAAGACCGCCATTGCCCCTCTTTGGTGACTAGATATATGATATATAGGCTTATTGAATTAGCATCTACATCACCAGTTTGCTGCCCTTCTGCAGCCATTCACAAAAATAATGCCGAGCTTCTCCAGTTCGCCGGCCTCAAGATGGTCAGTGATGTTTTGTTGCAAAGGATTTCAGCCGCACTCAACTTCACTCAATCACCAGGTTGTTCTGCTTGTGGAATCAGCCTGCATTGTGGTCATTGTGATTTGTACGAATCTGTGGTTTTTGCAACTCGCCCTGCACCGCGCCTTGTCGCAAAGACTGATGGCGGCGTTGTAGCAAATCTCCTGTCAACTTGGATTGTGACTTGCAGGTGTGGTTCCTAACATCCAAAGGAAGAGGTCTTTCAATGTCCTAAGAAAAAAATCTTAGCCCGAACAAATCAAACAATCCTGTAAGCATTGGCGTATCCATGTAGAACCGCAGAACCAACTGCTCAGGTATATATTGTTCACATCATCCTGCAAGACGCAAGAAATCTCCGAGGGGCGTCCGACTGATAGCAATAAACAACCCCATGTGAGACGGCCTTCCAAAGGTAAATGCACATTTATATAGGAACATTTAGGGCGAACAGCTTGATGGTTCCTGTAACCGAATTGTGGTGTTTCATTTGCTAAACCCTCGGAATGTACCAGGCTGGATTGTTCAAATCCGACACAATCCGCACCCACCCCGTCTGTAGGTGGAGCACCCGGAACAAACGAACGAACCGAACGGACGTGCAATGCAACACCTACACTGAACACTCAGTGCAACAATCTCCAATGCCTAGCGTTTGGTCAATCACCCCAGCTCTACATGAGGAAGTCTTTCTCAAAATGAAACAGGTGCCCGCATGGCGTGGACGAAAAAAGCACACTCCAAAGCGAATGAATCATGAATCCCTTCTTCTGCCCACAAGGTCTACCACGGTTGGGGGGACTTCTTTTATCCTGCCGGCATCCAAGCCCCGCTTGAAGACGGGCATTGAAAACCAAGCAGCATTGGGCACCGCCAAGGTGCCTAGGCAACCCACGAAAGACAATAACAAATGCAAAGCATTTAGTGTAGACTCTTGATCAATAACCCCCCCTTTGAAGAGGATGTTCAATGGGGTGGTATATGAATCAAGAGTCTACATTAGGGGGATTAAAAGATATCACGAATGCGAACATGGACCCAGAAACCCACCCAGAGTCATAAACACATGACATATGCGGCCAAAAAGGGGCCCAGAAAAAAGAAAAAACACACACACACACACCCAGAACCGTATGCGGAAACAATGAGCCCAAATACTGTCACAGCCGTCATATAGAAGCACCCATGAAGTCATAAACAACTGTGAGGCAACAATGGACCCAAGCATGAGGTGACGAGACACTGCATCATGGAGACCCTCTTTCAACATCAGCCCAAGCCTGGTTTACAGTACATCAAATTCGGTGTCGACCACTGACTACTGTTGATGTTTGCTTGGGTGATGCTGGACTCGCCCATCAGCTGATAACCGTGTTTTTGTTTTTCGTGCCGAAGGCCCCACCATAGCTTGCTAACGTTGGGTGGTTCCTGTCCGCAAATGTATCAACGTCTCTCACGTTTATATAGGAGGTTCCTGTTCCGGGGTGACTAGCTACTAACTAACTAGTGTATCAGTGTATCTCAATTGTCCATTCATGTCTCACCAGGTCGTTCTACATTCCTAGTCGTTCTACGAACTTTCGAAACAACTTACACCCACTGCAACCCAAAGACTGGACCAAGTGCCATGAAGCAGGTTTCCAACTGGACAGACCGGGTCACCTTCTTCCGAATGAGGCGCGACCTTTAAATCAAAAAGGAGCCACTTTGAGCATCTCCCCCTCCAAGTCTTTACTTTGCTTCAGCAAACCTCCTAGACCTAACTCGCCTGGTGTTCGCCAGGTTTTGCAAGAAAATCGCTGACGACCTACAGTAGGTCCTTGGGCGTGTCTCCATGCTCTTTTCATGTTCCCCCCATGCTCTTACAAACGGATTGGTGAACTGAAGGAGGGATTCAAGCAAGTCGTGACCCCTTTCACTTCATGGTTCCTAATGAAATCCGGATCAACAAGTACATGTGTTTGTTATATCCACAGTCAATGGACTTGGTCTCCCTGCGCACAGAAGTACTTGACAACCCCCTGTCACTTGGAACGGCGGCCCAGGGCCGAAGAACCCGGCGGGCCTGACAGCAAGCCAATGGCCTGAGGCCAAACTGTGGGATCGCACGCCTGGGAGATCCGGACAGTGGGGAGGGTGGAGGGTGGAGGGACCTCTGCTGGTTAGGACAGGCGCTGGTCCAGCGAAGGAAGAGGAGCAGTGGTTCATGGTTGCCGAGGTGCTTTCATGGTTGTTTGCTTGTTTTGTCTCCACATGTTTCATCATGTTTTATCGTTTTTCTTGATGGATGGTGTGCCGACGTGCCTTTCTTACCGCAGCTCCTGGCAAGCCACTGGCCAGACCTTATTGATACTATTCCGAATCGGTATCTTCAAATCAAAGTGTGTCACAACTCTTAACCCATCAATGAAGAGACCCAACATCGGCAGCGGCAGTTCCATACTGTTCCATGTCGGGCATTCCAAACTTCTTAGAGGATTGGTTAGGGGTTTGCCAGTACCCGTTCCTTACATCCACGACCCCTGGATGGGACTCAAAACCTGTTCCGTTGGAAGTGCTGGGGGCTCATCTTACTTGGTTTTGGTGGTTTGATCCGTCTTTCTCTCTCTTCAAGAGGGTCCCCCTTCGCCACTGACCCCCTCAGGTTGGAACAGTGCAAAAATGCAGGTCAATCCTTTTTTTCATCTGTTGGATGTTTTTCGTGAGGAAGCCAATCCCCCCAAAAAAACGTTGCAGGTGATCCACTTTGGCTGCTTAGTCGGTCCCCGACACCACCTGTGGTGATCTTTTGTCGAGTGTTGCGGCCACCTAGCTGAGTCCTAGCGGAAGGCACTCGCTTCCAGAAACACCGGAACGAAGAGGTCCCGCCTGGATCGGGCCACCAACCTACTTCCGCCTACTCGTTTCGATTTTGACGAACTGAGACGTTGATGCAGAAGAGAGACGTTGATGCAGCTACTGAGGCAAATCCTGAGCTGAAGAACTCAAAGCATGCCGAGAAGTCGTGGAGGGTAAATAGTTGGAACATGTTGGAACAACAAAGAGAACAATTCTCAAGGTGTACTCCGAACATGTCATAGCCCTTTGGGCTTTGCAAGAAGGTGTACTCCAAACATGTCATAGCCCTTTGGGCTTTGCAAGCTCAACGTGCCCACCATGTACAAAGCACCCGGGAAAAGCAAGGTCCTATCAATGCCAGCTGGCACGGAGTCTGATTTTCTGTTTCACCTTCACTCGCTGGCGATGGAGGGAAGCCTTGATATCGGATCTTGTCCACTCCGAAGAGTGCTTGAGAAAAGATGATGGCTTGAATGCTCCCAAGGGTGACTTCGAGGGCACTGGACTCGGCCCAACTCCCAATTGACCCAACCTGACTAAGAACTACAGAGTCTTGACCCATACACTTCACTTGTGCAAATCCCAATCTTCAGGCTTGGTGCCTTCACCTAGTCCCTATAGGCATGTCTCCTTGCAGCCTCCCTGAGCCTGGAGTTGTTTGCAGGCTTTTCTTGAGAGCAGGATGTGGAACCAAAAATTCCTTCCACCCTGCTGAAGGCCAGCTTGGGCAATTAGTTCTAGTGACACCCAAAGTATATTAGATCAGATTTTGACACACTGGATGGCAATGGATGATCTACATCATGGTGAAGACCTTTCAGAATTCCACTTGGGAACTGCTAGCTACTCCAAATTGAATTCGACACACCAACCAGTGCCCAGTGCCCGTTGACCGACCAAAGGGTATGGCGCCCCTTTGCCGCCGGAGCAGCGCGTTTGGAGAGCACCGATCACGGGTCATCTGCTGCAGCAGGTGCAGTGCGTCGCTCCAGAAGCAACCGGCCAAAAGAGCGCGGAAGGTCACCTGAAGATGGTCCCTGAGCAAGCAAACCCTAGAAACATGTAGGTTTCTAGACCAACCCTACGTTTTCTGCGGGTCTTGTTGTCTAGGGTATATATATATATGTATACTCCAATATACTCGACCAATATAGACCCCCAAATAGAATCAAATAGATAGAAAAGTAGATCCACACGAAACATGTATTGGAAGCCGTGCCACTATCTATGTGGGCCACGTTGTCACTACCCTCGGGTTCTAAATGCAGCCTGGAGGTCCAGAACCTCTACGTACTTCCAAAAACTTCCGAAGAATGGCACCTGGGGCCAAAGGAAAATCTCAACATGCGAGGTCCTCAATCACCTCGGAAAGAGGCGAACAAATGGAATTCACGGCTGGTGCCACTCAAGTACATCGCAGAGTCGCAGAGCCTATAGTGCATTCAACCCTTCATCCACTCCACCATCCGCCCTCCATACCCTCCTCCGGGCGCCTCATCAGGCGCCTCCTCGACCACCCGCGACGTGAGCACTTCGCTCAGCGCCCAGCGCCAGCGCCCCGGCGCCGCGGCGTTGCGCAGCGCCCGGTCGGCGCGCATCCCGCCGGTGCCGAGCGCCGTCAGCCTGGAGCGGCAAAGCGAGATGCTCGGCCAGCATGGTGTGGTGCCCGAAATGGAGCAAAGAATTCGAAAGGTGTAAAATTCTGAGATGGATGGCGGATGGCATATATAACGATTATAAAGCGAGATTGCCAAGCAAGGAAGGAACCATGCTCTGATGAGCATGCCCAATCAAGTCTGTGTCAGACTGCTGCAGCCGCCAGTTTGCCAAAATTGGTTCAGCAAACTTGTGTGAGCATTCACACCAGGCTTGGTGTAATCGAGCAAAGGACAGAAAAGGATGAGTAAATCGATGTCAATCTCATCCCCAACAAAACCAAGTACCTTCTCAGAAGGCACCTGGACCCTCCAAACCCACCCCAAACACCTTCTGAGAAGGCACTTGGATCCCTACAAATCCACAGGGCTCTTGGATTTTTTGATGATTTCTTGATGATGTAGTCTCCAGAAACTGTTGAAAATCAAACAGCCTCCTTGCTTCGTTCTGAAAGAGAAGTTTCTGTTGAAGACCAGCAGCGGCCAAGTCAATCAAGTCAGCCCTGAAAGGCAACAATGAGCCGGTGCACACCAGAAGCCTCCAAACAAAACTTTCAATGAGTCGGTCAAGTTGAAACAATCAAAGAGCGCCACCAAAATCCGCCAAAATAGGCCCAACACGTCGGTCAAACGATTGACGTGATAGTTTATGCTATGCTTGTGCCGCGCACAAGTATATGCTCAGGCGATTTTTGACTTCAGCTGCAGCTGCTCCTGTTGTTGGTGGACTTGCCAGCGAGTCGGAGTTGATGTGCTTGTTTCTGTTGTTGGTCTTCTTCCTATTCTTCATCCACTGCTCCTTCAACGTCTTCTTTCCTCCCCTTCTTCCTCCCCTCCTCCTGTTCTCTTGTCTTGTTCTTGCACGGATGACACGAAAAATGAACAATGATGACGATGAAAAACATCTATGGATTGACGTCACAGGGACGTTGGGCCATGGTGGCAATTGTGGCCAGTAGATGGTGATTCCGATTCCTATGGTCCTGATTGGAAACAACAAAATATGCATAGGTTAGATTAGGTTAGCATAGGTTGAAGAACCCTATAGCCTATCAGATAGGTAACTGATATGTACCACTACAAGGCTCCCTCTTCTTTATATAATCCCAACTATGAACCATTATATACCCATCTATTCAAGTGGGGATGCATTTAAAACATCGCCACGGATTATTACTACTATTTTTTCGGGCGACCTGCCTGCAAACTACAATAGGTTAAATACGTTTAAACACATGGCAACAAGATGCAACAAGTAACAGCAACGATGCCAAGGGCCCAGCTGCCAAGTGCAAGTGAGCTGCAAATTCAAAACCTCCCGCCATTCTTGGCACTTGCTGCAAGCGCCGATGGCGGCAGAGAAGCCTTGGCCAAGACACATGTGAAGCTGGCGGAACTTCCGTTTGTAGGGGAAACAGGTTGCTTTTTCCCCAGCCTCCCACTCAGTCTCAGTGCGTTTTCGCCACTGCTTGCCCCCGCCTCCCCCTACTGGGTGCCCCTCTCGTGTTTTCGCTACCGAAACGCTGATCGGATCGACTCGAAGCTGTGTCTGTTGCATGCGCTGCAGCCAGCAGGTGGCCGCATGCCAGGCAGCGCCTCGCGAGGAGGCTCCGGCTCAAGAGCAATTCTTGAAAACATATTTCTTTCTTTCCTCTTTGCAATGATCTGACACCGAGGCACAACCTGTTTGGTCCCCAATGCGGGAACAATTTACGGCGAGAAAACACGAATGCACGGAAGGCACGAAGGCAAGAAACTAAGCGTGCGGCCGAACGAAAGCAAAGCTGGTTGCGATTTCAAGTACATCAAGGTGCTTAATTACGAATTTGAACAAGCGGTGGTGTCGTCAACGTAAAGGACAAATCGTTCCGTGTTTTCCTTGTGCTGGTCAGCGTGTTCTGAAACCAGCGTGTAGCATTGAGGCCACCTACAAGTGAAGGCCGGGATGCAATGCCTGGCTTCACTGCAGAAAAACCCAATCTGCGTGCTGACAAAGCCTTAGTACAATATGCGAAAGGCATGGCAATGACCCCTTTGCGAACAGGCATTTTGAAACAAATTGCGAAGGTGCTAATGTCCCGTCCCAAAGTGGGAGAGACATGATACACAAGCGGATTGTGTTTTGAAGCGTACCTAGCAGCGACCCCACACTTCTTAGTCCCAGGAATGAGTGTTGAGGCTAGCGTACGCGCGTGCGCAATGAAGTCGATATGTCGTTTTCAGGACAAACAGGCTCGCCATGAGGCCAGCGCAGCGACATCACCCATTGCAGTACAAGTAAGGCATCAATAAACGCTGTTGGCCAGTTGTCTTGTGCTTGACAGACCTGGTTGCGTTTTTCCCAGTCGATGTTAAGAACAAGTGCATTGTCTGTAGACATGAGAGGGTTAAGTGAAAACTTATTTTCCTTGTCTTCGGTGAGTGAAAAACTATTCTGAATGCTTTGGATATCTTCAAGATATAGCGGTGTCTTGTCTTTTTCGGTAGCCCTGCATGTTGGTTCCACAGTTTGTGAGGAAGAGGGGTTCAACATGATCAAAACAGCGATGTTCAGATTGTCACCAGAGTTTTTTGGAGTCAACATGAAAACATGAAAAACTCGTAGCCTAGCACAAATATGGCTTTTTCAAGGTTCACACTTCAAAGCACATCGGTGGGCTTGCGCACTTGGCACATCGATGATTCCTTTGCGAACGAAGGTCCGCTCCCTGCTTGCGGACCTTGTCACGTTTCTCCCCTTTTTCCTGCGCACGACTGGTGGTCTGCTGGGTCTTCTGCTTTGGAAGGTGTCATGTTTTTTCGGCCACCACCTCACCATTCACATACACAAAGGTCGCTGAGCTATCCTGCAAACTGGGAAGGGCAAGCTTTTTTTCTCTGCAGGGGATCAGAAGTGAGGTTGCTAGCACCAGGAGGACCTCTGTGCAATTCATTCGATCTTTTCAGCATTCTTCTACAGTAAAGGAACGTTTTTCTACTCGTGGCAACTGAACTCCTTCTTTACCTAGTGGGTTGAACCTGCCCGAACTAGTCCTGTGCGATGGTAAGAGGTACAATCCTATTGTGATGCGATGTGGTGCTTTGCTGGGTCGGAGCGATCCCCGCAAGCACCCAAACACCAACCTTCCAAGCACTCCCTGGGACCAAAAACACACACACACACGCAAACACCAAAGCCCAACAAAGCCCCCCACGAGAAAATGCAAAAGTTTGTTGTATTGATCCGTGTATGCTAGACTGTATTAACTAATGTAGTACCGAAAAAGTAAAACCAAATACGGTATATTATGTTTTTCAGCTATACCTGGCATCGACTAGGGTTCGACGACTGTGCAGCGAGGCGCTGGCGCAGCACGAGACTGATTGCTAAAATTGTCTGCTTAAAGCTGCTTCTATAATATAGTAAATAGTTATACCGCATATATATATATATAATATATATACCTCAACATATCGGCCAATGTTTTCTTTCCATCTGGTTCTGCAAAAGCATGTGCCATCATCCAAGCACTTCCAAAGCAATCGATCGCGGAACAGCTTCTCCTGAGCCCAGCTTCTCCAGGCAGCTGCCATCTCGTCCAGTTCCCCCGCGCTGCAAAAACCGAAGGCCACTGCCTGCGACAAGAAGGACCCTATCTCGAGATGGAAAAGCTGGTAGATGAAGTTATAAATCGACTATATATAATTAGGTGCTATAACTGACAACACGACAAGCATCTGTAGTAGCATAGGATATGAGTCCGGGAGTCCATCTGAGCCGATCTTCCACCGAATTGTAAGGTGACACCTTTAGGAGGGATTCAAGTTCATCTGCACAATCTTCACTCCCCAGGAGATGGAGACCACTAGCACTAGCCAGTTCCAACTATGTTGGCTCATAGCACGAAACCACGGGATGGAGCAATCCTCATTTGCAGCTTTCAAGGCATCTATGCATAATACATTATAGCTACGCCCCTTGAGATCCAAGGGGTTCTCAACTGGCCGGATAGTCCTGAGAAAGAAGCTCAATCCATGCAGTGGATGCAGAGTTAGTTAGTAGTAGTTAGAGTCGATAGCACAAACAAGCCCAAAAGACTCAAATGCATGAAGTGCAATACCATCCCCCAGGAATCGAAGTGGATAACCACCCCCTTGGTAGAGGAACATCTCCATTGCAAGGCAGCATGCCATGCCATGCCATCCCACTTCCATGATTGTCTGAAGGATTCCTGATCCAAAATCCTGTTGTTTCGTCAAGCCACTCTGTGGCCTGCCTCCAAGTCCCGGTATGCATGTGCTTTTGGGGGCGAGAGTGTTTTTGCTCACCTTCAGATTTGGCGGGGTTTTACAAAAAATACCTACAAAAACAATCATTGAACCAACACCAGCCATGAGCACAACACATGTTTTGGTGGATTGAGAGTCGATGGCGCACATGTCCAAGTTTGGTGGTCTATATGAACCCCATGGAACAAAAGTCATGACAAAAGGGTGCCAGTGCCATCGAACCTCTGAAAACACTGGTACAATATGCTGCGAAACCAGTGGCAAAATGTACCAAAATATACAAAAGTCAAGAAGAAGAAGAAGAAGGGCTCCCCCTGGTGCCCTTCTTACTTAAGGACACTCAAGAAATAAGCTCACTATCCTTGCCCACCTGCGGTCCGAAGGTCTCCAGCGTCCGCGTGGCCCAGGACTCTCCGAAGAAGCGCTTCGCGGCCGCGGCATCGGTGCCGGAGTCGGAGTGGGTAACGGTGGACGTGGTGAAGCGAAGGCTGGTGAAACCCGCCTGGGACGGACGGGGCGTGGGATTGGGACGTTCAACAGAGCGCTTTTCCATCTTCGGAGTGGTGAAATGGGATGGGCCAAATGGGCATCGCAAAGTGTTATTGGAGGGTTTTAAGCCTTTCAGGGCATAAGGGAGAATGGATTGGATCTGAGATTCATTTGGCATACCTGGAGACATGGTCTCCACCCACTAATGACTGTCTGTGCATGTTTATATATATATATATTACATATACAATATTATATTATTCTATACTATAGCATATATATATATACACACAGTAATATACTGTCTGTATACAGTATATGTCTCATAATTGTCTCATAATAGCATCCTAGTCTGGTGCCAATTGCTTCGCACAGGGTTCTATCCTTGTATACAAACCTATCAAAGCAACTTCAACATCAATCTCAGAAGTAGCATTCATGCGCCAAAGTTTGCCGGATTCTCAGACCGACTCGCTGTGTGGGGCGAGTCTGGGGTTCTTTGTGGAGGAGGTCTACAGCTTTTGAGGTGGAAACGGTTCACATATATTATATATAAAGGCGCTCCTATCCTTCTGATACTTGTTGCTGTCGCTGCTTCTTGTGTGTATATATATATATATGTTTTCATTTATTGCAGGCTTGTTCCTGTTGGGTCCTGTCTCCAACTATCTCATTGCCAGGTGCACATTTATGTGTACTATATTATGTACTGTAATAATTATATATACTACCTTCGGATGACATGGGATTTAGACAACATACATTTGCCTTATCGCCCTTGTGATCTGCACCCAGTATACATCGTTCAAGCCTATGGCATTATGGGTTCCAAACTGGGAATGCCCCGATTTCAAGTCAACATCATCTGCAATCACACATGACCTGAGACACTTCTCATGTTCCATCACCCGCAACCAATCCCCCCAACCGATCTGCCATCTCAGGGGCTGAGTTCATCCACTTCTTCAAATAAAGCCCAGCATCTGGTTCCCCTCCATTCCTCTGAGCCGTCATCATATAGACCTCTCTCCATCGGTGAAGACCCGGCAACACCGGCGCTCCTTGCCTCAGACGCAGAAAAACCTCCAGCAAAGCACCCCAAACAAGTTCTCCCACATACCGGTGTAGCCCAGAACGCATAGCCATGACCATGACCTCTGTTTTGGATCCGGAACCTTGGATCAAATGCTGGGAGATATGTCGGGGATGTCATAAAGGGTCCGAGGTCACAACAGAAGGGCTCTGTATATATATGGATGGGCACTTTTTAGGGGGGAAACTGGTCAACGAAAAGGGGAAAGTGGTCCAACTTGGGGGGGAAGAGGCCACAACATCGAACAACAACATGGACATGAAGAGAATAAGTACCAACCTCCAGATTTGAATCGCTGAAAGAACCAACACTCCACACCTTCGCGCCTTGGGCGTCACATGGTGTCACTGATTGACTTCCGAAGCTTTGGAAGGAACTTCAAGAACACTGAACCTCCCTGTCAGTTGGATTCAGGATCCCCGAAGCGAAGAATCACCCCCCACACCCTCGACACACGGTCGCGTGCGCGCTCGCAGCTCGCTCTACTTGGCCATGCGACATGGTGGAATAGGCCACCTCTCGAGCTGCCACCAAGCCGCCCGCCTTGCATACACGCCTGGCATGCAAGTGGTGATTTGTATCTCGGAGGCATTCATTTGGGCTGGCTCCAAGCTGAACCATGGATGGGAATGGGTTGGTGTGGCATAGCCTGGAAGGGCACAACCTTGGCCAAACATGGTCTCTGTCATTGCTTCGCCAGGAGTTCTGAGGTTGGCTGTACTTCTGGTTCCGTCGCGGGCCGTCGTTGAGGCAGTGCGGCACCGGGGATGACGGGTGAGCTGACATTCAACGAAACATCACTCAACGAAACCGATGGTTCTCTGTGTTCTCCCTATACTTCCAAGCCACAAACACTCACCCCAAAAATGCCACACGTTCTTCCCAACATCCACCACTTCAGTAGCAGAACCAGCACCCCCCCCCGCCCTGCTTTTCGCACTAAAATCGCCTCATCTCCTGCAGCGCGCGGAGCGGTTCGGAGAGGTGTTGCAGCAGCTGATGTGCGAAGACGACATCGAAGGTCTCATCCTCCTGAGCACGGGATGACCTTCCAACAGATGGGTCTGTCAACCTGGACCATGTAGCTGGTCCACTTCCGGTGACCAACCCGTCGGTATCCTGGTTTTGGGCCCCATGCAATCACGGATCCGCCCTTCGGGCGGATTCGTCGTCCCCAATGGCATCTGCGTTCGAAGCATGGAAAATGGGTCGACCCAAGTTCCTACCACGAAGCCAGGGGATCCATGTCTGCAAGATGCCTCTCCAAATGACATCCAAGAAACATCAAACCATGGGGCCATGCATGGCCATGCCCAACATCGTCCAAGCCACATAAGGCAATTCATAGGCACTGGCCACCTCAAAGGTCACAGACCCCGTCCGCTCCTCGCTGTCCCGTTCTGCTGCCTTCGCCTTGGCCGTGGCAATGACCTCCGCACTGCTGTCGACGCCCACGACGGAGCTGACGCGGGAGGCGAAGCCGCGAGTGATGGAGCCCGGCCCGCAGCCGACCTCAGCGGGTGCGGAAGGTTGGTTGGTAAGGCGATGGTTGGTAAGGCGAGTGCGAGCTCAGCGAAGAAGGAATCCAACGAGAAAAGGTGGTATAGTTATACCGGAACATACCAGAACCCTCTAACAGGTCACCAATTGACATCTGTCAGGGCCCAACGACTCTCTATATATGATCTATATAGGACACCTATTGGAGGATGCATGGTATGGTAGTCAGACTCAACTGGGTACCCGAGCGGGGTTGGCCGTCCAAGCTCTTAAGGAAGCAAGCTGTTCTTCCATGTTCTTCCGAATTTGATTCCGCCCAGCAAGGGTGAAAAGCCACCAAAGCATTCGTTTACAGCCAGCACCATGGATTGGAGGCAAGATACATCGTCAGGGATGTCTAGAAAACTCCAAATTCAATCATGGAAGTGGAAAGCCCCTGGAAGAAGATCATTCTCTGGTCAGCTCCCAGGATTCGTCTAACAAACCGATTTTACAGAACACCGTCGACTTGGCCGGAGGGACATCCAAAAGCTTGACGTGAGGTCGGAGGAAAGGAAGCAAAAACTGCGCCGAATCCTCCACCGTCCGAGCACCATGTTGACTCACCACGCTCGCTGCATGCCCATGAGTGTAGCGTTCCATGGCTCTTAGAGATTGATCAGAGATAGACGCCCCCATGGGGAGTGAGCCGTGGAATCGAGTGGGTGCTAGTGCATGACTGAGTATGACTGACATTTCGCTCGTGGCTCCGTTTTCCTGTTTTTTTTCCAATACCGCACATATATACGAGTGGCTAGGCTTGGGTCATGAAGAATGGGCCACTGCGTGTGGACACAATGAGCTTGGATCCCTGACCTTAGGCTTCAGAATGCGTTCATGGCCTTGGGTCCCAAGCGAACAAAAGAAATCAAATCCAACAGCTCACAGCTGCCATGTAGAAAGCCTGGTAGAAAGGTGCGTAGATTTTTGTCAAGGGGAGGGCGTCCAACGGTCTGGACCGGTGTGGGCCGAACTCAACTCGCTTTCACGGTCCGGTCGGATCACATGGGATCCTCATGCTTTTTCCACTTCAAGGACAGAGAAGTATTGTCTATTTTCCGTGAGAGGCAGAGGTCGTTGCGGCATGTTGTGGCATGTTGTTGCATGTGGATACGTTCTTGAGCCACAGGTCACGGGCACGCCATTCACGGGCTGAAAGATTTGTAACATGTGTTGGAGCACCAAGTTATGATGCAAGCAAACTGATCACTCTTCTGGCACTCTTTCATAGTTCCCCTTGATTGATCTAAGGGTATTGGGTTGGGGTATTGGAGGCTTCCGTTTGCCTTTCAGGGCTAGATCTTTAAAAAGGCACACACTTCTCTCTCTGTCTTCCTCTCTCTCTCTCTCTCGCTCTCTGTCTCCCTCTCTCTTCCTCTCTCTCTATCCCAGGGTCTCCACAGGCCTTTCTCACATGCATTTAGCAGCGCGTTGCGGCTGATCTGATCTGGAGGTGTCTGGCGCCTTCAGGCGACGCTTCGGTAGCGCGACGGCGTGCGACAGGCCAAGCGCAGCTGTTGAGATGAGAAGTGACATTATGTGACTTATGTGACGGCCCAAAGAGGCATTGGATGAATGGATGGATGGATGGACCCTCCAAAAAAAGCATAGCCTTTGAAGTGACATTGGAGACGGGCGGAGTTGGTGAAGAAACTCTGTGGTTAGCAACATCCATGGCCGAAGTACAGTTGACACACTTGGACAGCAAATGACTCTAAGCTGTAGACTCTGATCTGATAGCTGCGTGACCATCAAAGAAAACCAATCTAGCATTTAGCTTGCGTTTTTGGATTCTGCAATGAATTCTGCATGTTTCCAGTGGAGTTACTCCTTTTGTTCCCCCTTGAAAGACAAAAACATCCATGTATATACTACACTTCGCAAACAAGGACTTCATATATGAAGCACTTGAGATCACTTGAGCAAGGGCACTCGATCATTTTCTCCACAATCCCAACGGCATGCTGCCAGCGGCTTGCAGATGCACAAACATTCAGCACCTGAGCACGTACATATGAGGCTGACCATGCCAATTCTGGGCCATAAGGCATGCTTGCAAACCCAGATCATCCATGTGTAGTCAATATATATATATGTATAATATATACATGTACAAGTACCCTCCTTATAACTTTGTGGCCTTGATGTAAGCAACCAACCACTGTATTCCGGCCTGGGTCTCACCCCCGCCTGGCCCCGCTTTTTCCCTGGCGCCCTTTCCAGCCTTCCCCTTAGACCTCCGTGTGACGAAAAGTGGCGAGGATCCGATGGAAGTCGGACGGTTTCTCCGAATGAAGGTCCACGGACGTCGACGCGGGCCTCTCGATCCGATCGGCCTCTCCTCTTCGAAAAACCAGGTGGACTTGGAGCTGATCCAGCTCCAGGAGCGACATGGAGCCACTCATGGAGCCACTCATGGAGCCACTCATGGAGCCATGGGGCGTGATTCGTTGGTTTTTGCAGGTGATGCACGTGCTTCCTGGCTATGGAAACCCTCGCGGAGAGGACCTCAACGTGAGCAAATGGGCCAAGACACAGCGCTGTAGCACATCTGGTCCGGCCAAACCAGGCTGCTGAGCATCTGATGCCTTGGGGGAAGCATCTGGCAAATCTTGTAGACAAGATCGGTGTCTTTTGATATAGTGACAATTAGTGACATTTGTTTGGTTCGTTTGGTCAAGCCACGTGGATGAAGCGGTACAGCGGTACAAGCCAACGCTTGCCCAGAGTAAGTGAAAGTATCTGCGGTGGTCTGGGCTTCAGGTAGATTCTTTGATTCATTTTTACTCCCCGTATGAATGAAAAGGATTTACAGTACCCCTTGGGCGGGGTCTTACTAGTCAAGAGTCTACATTACGGACGTTGCAGTCATGGCGCAGTAGTCCCAAAGAGATCTCCCAGGCCGCGTCCACCTGCTCAGCAGAAAGGCAGGCCGTGCGGGCGGTGGGAGCCGTGGACGAGAGGAACAAGTGGGAAGAACTTGTTGGGCTTTTCAGGACTCATTGGTTGAGTAGAAGAGAAGTTCATTCATCACTGAGTTGCACATATATCCTGCTTTCCCTGCGCGAACCATTGCCCAGCTTAGCAGTGCGTTCCCATTACTTCCAGCTGTGCGTGACGCCGACAGCGCCGGCAGCTCTGCGTACACATGCTGCGACGGACTCACCTGTCGTCATGTCGTCGCATGGCCAAGGTTTCTTCGCAAAAACAACTACTACCCCAGCCCCTGGAGCCAGATTGCATTGGAATGTACAAACCCTTTTCTTTTGCTGCAGGGGGAGTGGGCGCATGTCACGGCAACCGATTCCCTTTGCTACTTGTGGGTGTCTACCTGCGACAGGCGGGCTACCTGTGGCAACAAATTGTGGGTTCGCTTTTGTGCTGAGCTGATCTAGATGCAGGTACCTTCCCGAGAACTTTGTGAATACATCTTCCTTGTTTTTGGAAAATGACAAACATTGACATGTCGTGTAATGCATACTCCTGATGGCAGGCAATCCACCACTCCAAATCTTTGAGACCTCCGGGCCCCCATCCGGCACTGCGAAAACCAGAACAAGCGATCGCTGGGCGCTTGCCGGATCGCTGCAGCAGCTTAAGTAGCCCAATCACTGCAATTGCCCCACCTTCTCCAAGTTGAGACAGAACAAACATCTTCCCAAGAACTGTTAAAATGCCGAGTGATGGATCCCAGTGGATCCATTTTGTTCACAGGAACCGGGTTCGGTGTATGGTAAACCAGTCCGAGAAAACCACTGCAGTACCAGCTATACAGTGATGGTCACCGGATCCCCTTCATGTGGGAACACTGGAAGCTGGTGCTCGGAGCTTCGATGAATGATCGAAGCAGCGAAGCAGCTCCGCAAGTCTCCCCTGAGCGCTTGGAATCCGCTAAGATCACGAGTGGTCAAAGGAACAACCGGAGTCCGAGAGTGGCCCACACAGGCTGTTGCTGTTCCTGCACACATCTGCAAACATGGATTGTCTTGAGTCTTGACTTCTAACTCCCAGCAGGTTCCAGCACTCATGCTTCAAACATCTTCAAATTCTCGTCCTTCGCGCCGTGTGGCGCGTGCGTAAAAACGACGTTCGCCTGGCAGGTGCTGATGGCCACGCTGAAGGTGATGGATGAGCCTCAGTTGCAGCTGCGGTGCTGAAGGCACTGTCCTGGAGGACAAACAGCTACGACATGAGCCGATAATTACGCCACGAAGCAAGAGTTTGTGCGAGCCGTGAGTCTGTAAACTATAGAGTTTGAACTGTGCATGTGAGACCGAACTTTGTTGTATCAAGAGTGTATGTGAATGCTAGGATTCCAACCACAATTTATAAACATGTTTTAAACCTAACAACCAGTGTTCTACTAGACGACTACCTTTCTTTTCATTATGGTCTCTCTGAAGGCTAGGATGGGATTGGGCTCTGAAGGCGCGGCTCGCTCCTCACCAGCTTCCAGTCCCACATTCAGAGGATCTGGTGTGTATGGTTTGGTTTTCTGGGACTGGTTTACCATAGGCCGAACAAACACCTGGTTCCAACGTGGAAAACTCATCTCGATTCCCCGATGGCCGTGGCCGTCGCGGTGAGACACCGGCGCGACGGCCCCAGGAATTGGGACTGGAAGGCTGCAAACATTCCCTGAAGGGACGATGATTCTTATAAGGGGTCAAAACATGGTTTGTTCAAACGTTGAATGACGTTCAAAATTAAACACACTTAGTATTTACCTATAAGATCCTATAAGTACAGTACATTTGGTTTGTTCAGATGTCTTTTAAGGGGTCAAAGTATATAGGTAAACCTGTTGCAGTCCCATGGATTGGTATAGGGACACGAAACCCCACCCCATGGCCCTTTAAGGATGCTGCCACATGGACGCCCCTTTAACCTCCGACACGAGGGGTCTTAAACTCCACACTGTAACCTGCAACTCGTGGTGAATGTAGCTATGGATCAATCAAAATTGGAGTGTACAACCTCTTGGGGGTTTGGGGGTATTGGGGGGGTTGATGAAGAGTCTACATAAGGCAATCTTGAATCAAATTCTGGTGGCTAGAAACACCTGAGACTACCCGAACCCAACAGACTACCGGTAGTCTGACGCAGTCGTCCGTTTCGTGCCAGGTCCACCATTGATCTGAAACCGCCGTTGTCACGGTGGGTCACCGGTTGCGGCAATGATCAAACGGTCACAAGTGACAACGCTTTAGCTGCTTTTTGGGGTTTCCATGGATGGATCGATCTAGTAACAATACCAAAAACATATCTACAAATTATATATATTTTTTTATTATAGCTTCTGCATTTTTGGGGGGGTTGGGGGGGTACCCTCTAAATTAATCAGCCAATAGTGAAAGGCCTGCTATGCGCTGCACTTGTGTAACCTACTCTTCCAAATGCGGAAGTGGACACTGGGTCGCAGCAAAAAATACAAATCGTCTGCCAAGTAACATGCTTCCACGGTTTCTTCGTTTCTAGGGGGGCACAGCGGCACAGTCAAGCTGATCTTGAAGCGACTTCATGTGCCTTAATTGTTTCCCCCAAGGTCAGAAACAAAACTCACAAAACAACTGTTTCCCTGCACCAGGTCGGCAGTTTAGCAGCTTTCCCTTTGCAAAGGATTTGGTTGCTAGCTGCTAAGCTCGCATCCGGCGACCCAACAAATAGGCTAAGCGGCTTGGTGCAAGACCCACCAACCGTCCTCTATAGGAGGCCCTCAGGACCCCAGGCATAGTGCGGGACCCGAGCACGGCGTTGCTGTTTTGGACCGTCTTGAGGCCAACGTGCCCACCACGGGTGGGTTGGCAAGTGAGACCCAGTAGCCCAAGGGGTTTTCCGGGCAAAGAGCCCTCCAGTTGTAGATGCTCATGGTCTCCAGGACACTTCTATGCGAGCATGTCCACCATTGAGCGTTTTGTCAATGATTTTCCTTCTTCCTTGGGGTTGAGCTGAGAGGTCTCCCTGTTATAGCCACAGGCTTGAAATCACTTGAATTGACCTGGTTTGCTGAGCGTCATTCGTGGCGCAAAATAAAGGGCGCCCTGGCGTGTCATCGTGTCATGGCCTGCTTCTCCATGCTTCTGGCCGAAGCCAGAAGTCCAAGGCCTGCTTCTGCGAGACGAAGTCCCTCAAGACTGAAGGACTGATAAAAAATAGCTCCGACTCCTGGGCTGACAGTCCCCTGAAATGGGATTGTGTTTTCTTGTTGCACTATCCTGCGCTGCCTGGATGGTGACGGGGTTAAGCACTTCTCCCGCGATAAACCTCAAGGCGCTCATGTTAGGAGCTTCTACTGGAGAGTCAACGGTCGGCAACAAAATGGATTTACACTGGACCACCCTGTAAGAAGCCCCGCTTGTAAGGCCTCGGGGTATAGCGCAACATACTAGCTCAACAGTCATTCCACCAAAACAGGTCACGTACCCCGCTGCGACATGCGATCCTAGATGTTTTCGTAAAACATCGTAAAACCCTCCACCGAAACATCACCCAGCCCAGGCAGGTGTAGGCCCCCAAAAAAAACATCGGCTTAAACAGTTTGTTGCAGTTTCCATGCAACAGCGAGATAGTGGATAAAAACTGATTCTCTTCAGTGCATGGTCCATCACGCTCGAATTATTGTCAGTTGCCCGACACATACACACAAAACTGGCCTTCTTGGCTGCCATTTCATTTCGGCACCCTCACATTGCAATGAATCAATGAATCACCAGCTCACACAATCATTTTACATACGTGTCCTTTTGCTGCATCATTGTCTCTACGACACTGTTCAATGTCTGACAACAAGCAGCCGTACATTGCAAACAATTTAGACACATTCTGGTGATTCTGCTGCATACATAGACAGAGGATGGTTGATTGCAAGACAAATTGGGCATGCTTAGTGTGCTGCATTTTAAACCTTACCATCCTGCCATTGATTTCGGCACTTCAATGATTTGCGAGCCCTCTCATGATCTCATGGGCTGTCCTCCAGGACTTGCCCTGGCAAAACAGCGTTAAAAAAAGGCTCTCTGCCCGTCTCAGCTGTCTTTGCCGTATGACAGCGCAAAGGACATTGCGAGCGGAAACGAAGCCAGCCACCAATGCACTCAGAGTGGAAAATGTGTCCACATGGGAGTTGCCTCGGCCGACCGGGAACCCGAGAACCTTCGCCGGTCCGTCTGAAGAAGTGGGCCCACACTTGCCTACAGGCAAACCTCTTGGAGATCTCACCTTCTAAACAGGTTGTACATGCATGGTTACACCTCGTATAGTGAGTGTAGCATCCCTGAGAACATCTGAGAACCCTCGGACCCTCCATACCAGGGCACGGACTCTCGGAAAGGTCTGGACTCGAAGAAAAGCACCCTGGCCCTTGCATTGCTTCAGCCGGGGTGTTCAGCCTGAACTCGGAACTTCACTGCGTACCGAGCATGGTTTGTCCAAGAACACCTGAATGAGTTTCATGACCCTCGGTATTTTGTTCCGCTAACCCGCGCAGGGCGCTTCCGCCCCTCTTCCAACACCCGGACACCAGGACCCCTCTCAGGTGTGATGAGCTTGACACCCAAACAGGTTACAGGTTTCGGCTGGGGAGAACAAGCACATCCCTGATGCATCAAGCGGGGTTTATCTATTTTTGGAACGACATTCTCACCCTATATCACCGTATATCACAGATAGAAGAACAAGTTACACCGCTTCCTCCTCAAAGCAGTTGAGGCAAATGCTGCACTGCTCTCCTTCATGTCCTGAATGGTGTGCCGTTTTCCGCACCACAAATACAACACGCCGATGTTCGGGGACACTGCTGACTGCAAACGTCGACATCGGAATCATCGGATGTCCCATGGCCAGTCTAAAGCACCGGAATGTCAGAAGAATCGATTGACATGTCGACTGAGATGTCGACTGAGAGAGTCAGGACTCAGGACTCTTCTCTTTTTGTGACCCACGCCAGGTGTTCTTGTGTTGGATGCTCATGCGCATGGGTCCTTGCATGTCCTCGCCATCGGATAATTGGCTTGAATGTCGTCGCGGGCAGAAGCTTTCGAAAGTTAAAGCTTTTTGCGGGCTTTCCTATATATACCCAGACACTCCATATATGCCTACATTGATCCCCAGTCAACCACCCCAATTGATCGGTATATAAATATACATACATGGAGTGTCTGGGATAGATGGGAAGTGACTGCTTTGTTTGGGGGGAGGGGCGCAGGGCATCGCAGGGCGCAGGGCAATGGATCCACACGGGGGTAGCTGGGTCACTTGGCCCTGTTCCAAGGGTTCTATCTTCCAAAGAACCGCCAGCACACATGCGCCAGAAGTCACCAAAAGGTGGTGTTTAGTCTCGAAGTGAGTGGATACCCATTACCTCCATTCAGCACCCCTTTGGAACTGCTGGTGGTTTCTTCTACTTTGAGACCATGTTCTTGCCCCAAAATGGCCCGAGAACCACGGCGCAAATGGTTCCAACTAGTCATGCGCAGGCCCAGCATCTCTTCTCAAGTTGGATGCTCTGGGGCCTCGGCGGCACCTCGTTCACTTCAACCTCCATTCGATCCTCCTGGCGGCTGCTCCGGTCGCCGGTCGCCGCGGACACACCCAACTGATGCAGGTGGTCCAACTCGGAGGTCCAAGCATGCTGCAGCAGCAGGTTCGGGTGATGCCACATGGTGCAACATGGTATTTTTGGTTCTACGTTTTCAAGGAGAGTTCCTTTTTTCAGCCAGGTGGCTGTTTCCACATGTTTCAACACAAAAATCGCCCTCTGAGGAAGAACCGTTGAGCGAACCCTTCCAGGTTCCACCTGAGATCCCCAAAACAGGGGAAACCTCCTTGGACCGCTTTGAGAAAACCCACCGGTCACCTCCCGCGAACGGCACGGAACCGACCCGTCTTCGCGGAGATCCCGCAAGTCGAGAACCCTCGCAGTCCGTGAAGATGCAGAGCAAGTGCAGAAACAAAATGTCCCAGGTATCCAGGATCACTGAAGCGGTCAGCGCGATCATGTCCCACGTGAAGCCGTCCTTGTGACTCGCTTGAGACATCAAGTTGCAATTTAATCTTTCCAAGTTCCAAGATCTATGAGAACCACTGGGCCTATCCCGGCCCAATGAAGCAAAGCAACTACAAAAAATGCACAAACAATGTCCAACCAACTGAGACGGCTGAGGCGCTCAATTTCCATCATTTGACTTCTATACTCCCAAGCTGTTTGCCTGAAACACCAACTTTCCACCTGACCTGTTCATATTAAGCCCCACCCAGGTTTTGCAAAGAGGTGATCCACGGCCAACCCCATGCGCCCCCGCCATACACTCCCCGAAATGCGATGCGAAGTGGGAAGAAAAGGCTCTCAAGACTCAAGGGGTACGACCTACAGTATCCGGGAGCTGCTTAGCGGGGGCGAGGACTGGGCCCTCCAAAGCTTTTGGCTCGGATCAAGCGACCTGAGCTTTGGTCGGTCTGGATGGGTGACCCAAGCACTTAGATGAGTACAACAAGGCAATTTGAAGATTCCACCGCCGTGTGAACCCCACAAAGGTATCTATAAATCTGGAGGCTTTCAACTTTCAATATAGTCATAGCCAAACGTTGAGCCTATGGCACCAACGAGGATCTCAGCGGAATGCTGGGGTGCTCTGACAAGCCACTACTACCTTTTGGGACCCTTTGAACCTCCAGCAATGCACTGAAAGACACCAAAATTGAAGCCCAAAAATCTTCTGAATAAAGAACAAAAACAAAGAAAACACGCACATCAAATATAGTTCTATTTTGGTCGAAGGTGATTCTCCAAAAGAAACAACTGATAGCACAAATACCGCCGGATCATCACGGTCATGAGGTCAAAACACTGTTTGACAGCTATTTGTAGGCCCATTTTGTTGGACCAAAAAACCCTTAAAAAAGGGTTTACCAAAGAAGGATGCCCCTGACTAAAGGATGAAACCTGACGTACATGACCAAATCGGATCCGGCAAGGCCCAAGCATCTGAAATCGAGAAGCTCCGTTCCGCTGGGCTTCCCCACCAGAAAAACGAGAAGCACCGAAAAAACACACCCATCGACTCAGCAGTCACGGCCATCAAGCAAAGCACCCCAAAACATCAAAAAAAAACGGCCCAGGTGCAAACTCATTCACGCTGGACATGGAGAGAATCGCCAGTGCTAATGCGACACAGGTCGCTCCCTGTGCCACCGTGCGCCTCCGCAGCATCGCAGCACCGTGGGCCACAGCCTGCGGTGCTGCGTCTCTCGGGGCGACGAGGGCTGAACCTCGTCACGGAGCTGCGAACCGAGCGGAACCAGAACGAAAAAAAAGAACGGTATAGACTCCAGGTGTCGAATTATGATGGCCTTTCTGCAATCCCAACATCATCTACGAGTATCATCTTGGAATATCTTGGAATGTGGTCACTACATGTCACTACCACAATCATGGGCTCGTAAAGCACTGCTTCACTGATGCATCCATGTTGGCTTCGATGGTCAGTTCTCCAACCACACAGGTCGGCATCCCAAACGGAATTCCCATCGAGCACTGACTCTGCGCCCTGTACGCTGCGTTGCCTTGGTAAGTAAGCGCAAGAGCAGCGCGAAGCTTGCTAGGTTGAGCGGCTTGTTGGTCCGCAGGGCTTCGGCCGCCACGAAGACATCCAGCACGAATATCGCAAACCTCCACGCAAGCGACAAGTCGAATCCTTTCAACAAACATCTACAACTTCCGCATTGTGCGTCACTTTGTAGTAGTGAATCAAGGTCGAAAAAGCCTAGACTGCTGCAACAAAGCACTCGCACCCACAATTGCCACAGGACATGCAAGCAATTAGTAGGTAAGAGAAAGATTCGGACTATATAGATGTGATTCGAACATGACTTTGGTGATGATTTGATGATATTTGATGTATCTTTTGTGAACCCCAGCGCAGCACCACTGCAATTCTGAGAAGAACATCGAGCAACCCAAGTGCCAGGGCCCCAAAGAGACCAGGTGAAGGCTAATTAATTACAAACCTGCATGATTATGATAGTCACATTCAATACCTTTTTCTTGGGCAGCTGTTTAGTGACGACAGGCGGACAGCAAAACCAATGAATTGGCACAAGTCCGCTATCTAGAATCTAGACCCAAGTTGCACGACTATGTACTACCTGCGTGCATTACAATATTTTATAATCATCCTACCTGTGTGCTCAGGTCCTTTTCTACGCGCAAAAAGTTTACATGTTTCATGCGCTCAGGTCCTAACACGTGTTTTCCTTTTGCACACGAAGCAATTTGGACACCAAAACGACAAAGAACACAAGGGGACAGGGAACTCTAGTTGGATCATCAAAGAACAGAAAAAACGCATGGTGTGGGTTCCTGTTTCAGAGGCTCATGTCGGGTGTTGGGCCGCCAGCTTAGTACCTGGAAGGACGTCTGTGCCACCCTATGTTCACTTTTCTTTTAACACACCACCAGAAGAAGGACGTCTGGGCGAGGGCCGAGCTGACAGGACTAAGACGATGCTTCTAAGACGAATGGGTCGATCGAGAGATCGGATAGGCAATCAAATACCTTCTGAACAGTCTTTTGGGTTATATGGCTATATAGCAGGCTGGAGTATATTACTTTGGGTTATATGGCTATCATACTCCAGCCTACTATAGCTATATAGCCCAGTCTGACAGTTCATGAACAGTCATTGCCTGCGATCCGTCGAGATCGGCCAAGTCGTGCTTGCAGGATTTCTTCATTCACCATTTCTGGAAGCCCCAGAAATGGCCCTCCAACAAGAGCATGGTCCATATGATACACTGGAAGCTGCAACTCTATGCCCACAGCCACTATGCCTAGCACCACCTGAAGAAAAACAGCTCCAAATAGTTCCAAAAACACCATCCGAAGACCACTTTATCCACTTTCATGCGAACGTGAGAGAGCAGTATGGTAAGTCACCCGCAAGAGCACAACCGCGGACCCGCGGATGCGGCGGCCAGGGTCGGTGAGAGTGACGGACCAGGGGCCCGGTCACATCCGGTGGCCAATTGAACATATGGAAGTGGAGAACACCTATAACTAGCCTATAGGCAGCCTATATAATTGATCTATATTGATCTAGTATTGGAAAACGAGTCTTCCAAGGTGCCTTGTGATCCATCTGAGATGGATATATAAAGAAATTGATATCATGAGCCCGTCAGACCTATGTCAGACTGGAGCCTTGCCACGTCTAGCTTCAACCCAGCCACTCTGCAGCCGTAGCTCGCCTCGGTCGTGCTAAGCACCGAGACTGTGCTGGGCCCCGAGACTCCCCATCTGTATCGCCGACGGCGAGTGTCGCTGGCGCGGTTTCGCCGCGCTACGAACGGAGCAAGGATGCTACTAGGGGCTGGCCTTACTACCAGGAACAAGGACGCTACTAGGAGCAAAGGGCATCGCTACTCATGCTTGGTCACATCTGCATCAAGAATGGAGAAGAATTGGTTCCATCAATCAGTAGGTAACCGGACCGTTGCAAAGCCCATATCATCATCTATAAAGGGGCTTCCAAACATATTCATCCGCCGTCCCAGCCGCTGCTATCAGCCATTGGGTGACCCTTCAGAAGCTAGGTGCTGGGACCCGACCACAGGTCTGTGAACCTGGGAGCCGAAGCAGGTCACCAGGGTTTGCACCTCTTCCTCTTGCAGGGTGGGGACAGGTAGAAATCCAGTAAAACACAATCCTTTTGGCCATACCTAGACTCGGACTCGGGTCACCTCAAGCCTGAAGACCATATATCCTACAACTTACAACCGTGTTGGAAACAGTCCACTAGACTCCCCAGGGGAGATTCTCTTGATTCTCTTGAAATTGTCTTGGTTGTCTTGTGGAGATTCCCTGGGTGGAACATGTCTTGAACATTCCGGTGTTCGCTTCCCTGCTCCATTGCTGCCCCACAGCCACTCAAAGTGCGAGGGAGCGAAGATTTCACAAACATGCGCTGGAGCTTGGTGCTTGGCATCAAAATGAAGGTCAACCTGCTCGGACTTGTCACTGGGCTGGGTTTCCAGCCGGATTGGCCAGTAGAACCGGGACAAAAAGCCCCATCCCGTGCCCATCCCCTCCAGAAGGGACATACACCCACCCAGTTTGGAAAACTACAACCTCACCCGATCGGCTCGGTAACCGAACCTTTATCCACGGCTCCATTCCTCCTCCTCCTCTCCTCCCTCCTCTCCGAGGTGCGCATGACCTGCATCACCCGCAGCGCTTGGGGCCAGGAGGGGCAAGAACCCAGGGCCTTGCAAAACCGACCATCGACCGTCTTCGACTTGTACCGACCTTCTTCGATGCTCCTGGAGGCAGCGAAATTCCTGTGGAGGTGGGGTCTGGGTCGAAGAAGGGCCACTTCTACAGTGGTTTCAGAGTAGCTGAGTAGCATGGCACTGGATCTCTTGGACAAATGGGGGGTCCATCATTGCAGCGATCGAACCTCTGAGCCCCTGTGCGATCGAACGTAACCACTGTCGGACCTCTTTGGGGGACAGGTTGTGTTGGAGGCACCATCCCGATCCCAAAGAGGTCGTGTTGGAGGCCGTGGAAGGCTTCCAATCTCCAGGTGTTGTATGTCCCCTCAAAACCCGTGGTATTCCTACGAACCTCAAAACATCCCTATAATATAGTGCATTGTAGCACTAGGTACTGCAGGATACTGCAGGCAAATATTCCAGTCCCATGGATTATCTGGGTATTATAAATGGGTTGCCCTGGCTGGTGTACGGGAATCCATGGTTTGCAACCCCCAAAACGAATCAAAACGATGGATTTCCTGTAGAATTCCACTGAAACCAATTCTGGGAATGTTTGACATCACACCTTCATCACACCCATCAGCTTCCCCTTCTTTCCCCGCCAGGCCACCAATGAAGCATGCACCGCATTCGGCGCAGTAACGACACTGCTCAGCAAGTGAAGACCTTGACGCCAATGACTCTCAGGTCGGAGGGCCTTCATGGCAACCTTGGATTTGCTCCAAGAACAGCGAAACAAATCTTCCCCCAAATAAACACACCCAGGAACTGGGAAATCAACATCACTCCCAGTCTAGGGCCTTCATGGCAAGCTCACAGCTTTTCACTTGCGACACGCGCGAAGACTTCTCGAACGGACGAGGATCTTGGACAAAGAGAAAAAAATGACCCTACCAGGACCTTCCAACAGGTGATGTTGTTGCTCACGGGTGGTTTTTGGAGCACCACCTGGCGCAAATATGTGCAACATAGATCAACATAGAGCTTTTTTCTGGGCAGAAGTGAAGCCATTCTTCCAAATCGATCATCGACATGTGCGATATGATGGCACCTCTGCGACTGTCCCACGAAGACCTAGCCTTTCGAGTTGGTGACAGAAGCAGCCGAAGTCGCAGCGGAAGCCACGAGGCCGGGATGGTCAAATGCTCCATGTAAGGCAAATATGCCATACATGGAGGGTCTGGGTTATTCTGAGATACATGGAGGGTGCTCCAACCCCCGAAACTCACACAGTCTGAGCATGTCTGAGTCGGTGTACCTCACAGTCTGACCATGTCCAACTCTCCAACTCTTTGACCGAAACACTACATGGGTTGGAACTCTTCAAGTCTCAACCAGCAGTTCCATTTTGGGGTGCTTGATTGGAGGTGCCACATGGAACTCCTCAAAACCCACATGGAACTCCTCAAGGTCTTCAACCCGAGATGGGGCAACACCACACCACCATGCCGTTTCCACCATGCTGGGCCCCCGGTCGCTGTAGTGGATCTCATTCGGAGCCACTCCTCGGGTCGCAGCCGATGCGTTTTCTCATCCACCAGGGAGGTTTGCAAGCTGGGGCCAAGATTGATGCTTAGTGGATGCCCAAGAGCCAAGGAGTTTCGATAATCGATTGCCGCAAATTCTGATTTCTAATCGATGTCGATTGCCGCTTGCCAGATATGAGTTGCAGATGTTTTTCGACATCGATTAGATTTGTTGTCTTGGTGACCCATGTCGCCCCTCCAATGCTGGAAAGACGTTTTTTTTCCGGCGACAGCGACGTGGTGACGTCAGGAGCATCCAGTACAACTAGGCAACCTGCCTGTGGTTTTCATGTCCCGTTGCTTGGTCATTCATGACGCCAACATGCCAAACAATTCACAAGTAATGACCATCCTCTGCATGAGAATGCTCACCATAGCCGTCCTTTTTGCAAGAGGGACATGGATGCTTCTTTGGAAAGCCAGTTGTCTCCTGAATCCAATATTCGTGTACTTCTTCTCTGGGCGTGATGGGGGTGTAATGGACCCCCATAAAAACGTCTACCTACAAAACAAATGCAAGCCATACCACGCATATAGGTGACTAGCCGCCTCTCCAACCGTGGGTCATGGTGGAAAACACTGGGCGATAGGCCATTGCTTAGAGTTTGGAAGCAAAGTTGGAGGGTGCTGAATCTTGTCTTGTCAAGGCTCTCCAGGTTTTCATGAAATCCAAGATGTGCAGGCAGGATGTCCACACACTCTTCTTCTCCTTGGCTCAAGTGGATGAGGTTCTCATCGGGCGAAAACTCGTGACGGTGAGCTCCTTCACACACTCTTGTTTTTTCAATCCCTCTCTCTCTATATATATATTATACATTAGAAAAACATACAGTGGTCTTGGAGGTTCGATATGCACCGGCACCCAAAAATGTCTTGGACAAATGGAGGTCCATTCCATATAAACAACCTTTTGGGGATGGTGCCATCTAATGATTCTGACATATCTGTATGTATATTATATACACATATGCATTCTATGGGCAGGGTGGTGAACGTAACACCAAATGTCCGCCATTGTGGAGCTTGTGGGCACACGTAAACCTTGACATGATCCCTCCAGGATCCAAAATCTACCAGGACAAAATGGATTCATGTAGTGGGGCCACAGCATGATCCTGCATTGAACAACCAACCTTCCTGTAAGTTGCAGCATCCCCATCCCCACCATGGCTTGGTGGTGTTTCTTGGTCCCAAGCTGACCTATTGAAACTTGCGCACCCTTCGGTCGCAAGGGTGCCGCCGAGAAGGTCACCCCTGCACCAGGCGGTTTTCCGGCGGATCCCAGCGGCCCGGAGTACCAATAAGGCCGGACATGGCATTCATATAGTACGTATACACGAGACTGTAACTACGATTTGATGGGAGGCTGTAGTATGATCATTGTACTAGATTCAACTTTATGATTTAAATAGGACAAAGCTACACAGTTCGACCCCCTGGAAGAAAGAACATAGACCAACATCGATTGACGGACATTGATTGGGTTCCCCGATGTAAATACACACCTTTATGATCCTTTATGCATCTACTGTAAATATGGTTTTCCTACTGCGGAAATGTTCTTCTCCTTTTGGACATGTTCAAAAAGATGTTAGTTTCCTCGTGCTTCCTCGATGGATTCCAAAAACATCCTCGCAAAACACACATGTTCTGTCAAACATCACGGGAGTTTCTGCTTGCTGCTGACTGAACACAGCGATGCGCAAGGGCCCAACTGGCATCATCAACTGGCATCATCAACTGGCCAAGTGACACAAGCAGACAAGGCTGCACTGCAGTGGAAGGCATTCACTTGAATCTGGCCTCGTGTGGCGGCACTCCGCTTAGCCGCAACTATGGTAATAACCATTAAAATACACCAAAACAAAACCAATTGTTGGATATTATTGGCCTATTTTGGTCATTAAGCACAAGTTATTTTGCTTTATTCTGGCTCAGGCTGTGTCGTCGGGTTCTTTACTGTATACCGTATAATATCCATAATATTATACAATGGTTCCGATTGGAGGACTCGCGGCCTTTGCAAACCGTTTGCTCAAAACATGGGCAATGAATGTCTGCAGAAAATATGGCATTGGTCAAAGCAGCAATAAACAACCAGCTGAGGTTTTGCACTTGGCCTTCGGCAACTTGGCCCATGAACCAGCCTCCAATATTGACCAACCACTGCTTATTTATTCTTCCTAGGTGCACACAGGTGTTCCATCCCACATGAGTGCCCCACATCAATCTTTTGCATTTGCTTTCCAGGAGCCGGGAAAGAACATCTTTCCAGGATATGGGCGCTTATGTTAACAAGAAGATCCCTAATCAATGGTTGTTTGATTGTTTTCGTCTATGTTCCTTCTTCCTTGGGGTGGAGCCGGGAAGTCTCACTATTTTAAGGCGCGTTGGCTCAGCCATATTGGGGAAAATCAGCATCACCCGAAAACCCACAAAGGCGATGCTGGCTCTTACTGGACCAGCAGCTGTGGACCATCTGGGGCAACAGTTCCATGACCACGGAGGCCTTTGCGCCAGCCAGGAAGGAGGTCGCCGCCTGGCTGGAATTTGGCAGTGCACTACTAGCAGTTCAATGTCGGAATGGTCTTTAATCCGCCGACCCTGCCCTAGCCATCATGGCCGGGCAGGGTGCCGCCTGAGACCACTTTTGGTGTGGAGCTTTGCTGTGCCGGAACATAGCTTTGTCAATATGTTAAGACTCCCTGTGTTCTCCTTCCTTT
>CAXAMN010010557.1:1180857-1204605 GCA_963970005.1 Durusdinium trenchii | reverse complement strand
CCAAAAGAAAAACTCATTTGCGCGCTTTGCGCTTTGGTCTCTGCTTCCTTCCACGTCCCCCTGGCCCACCCTTGGGGTGAAGCTCAAGAGTTTGAAGCGGAACACGGAGAGACTTCTGAAATTGTCTTCGGTAGGCTTGTGCAGTGCCATTAAAGGTAAGCTTAAGCTCAGCGAGCACAGCTAAACCTTCGTTTATGTAAATTCGGGCCGTTTTGCTGGAGGCCCACCTCCCCTGAATGAGGAGCCGGTCCAACGAGCCGTGTCGGCCAAAATACATAGTGGCCCCGCCCCGTCTGAGGCTGTAAGGCCTAAAGTCATAACTATCAAGTTGACAGGCTAAAAGGCACTCATTGAAGGTTTTCCTCCAGGAATGAGGGGTTCCACAAAGTGCTGTTGGGGTGTGCGGTGAACTCAACCATTGCCAAAGTCTTCGCAAAGTGTCTTCTTCTCTAATTGTGACACTTTCTGCGGCTCCTGCCCTTTTACCTCCTTTCGTGAACCCGAGTGAGATCACGGCTGGACTCCGAGGACCTGACTGCACCACATGCGCCTTTTGTACCCCCAGTAGCTCCCCGGTGCGTAGGAGCCCATGAAACCCAAGAAGCAAGGACAGTGCGAACAGTGGTTGGTCGCTAAACAAGGCAAATCCAGCTAGAACATGGAGGGCCTCCAATGGCAGCGGGGGTGCACGATTGGGTATAGTTCATTTGCGGACCATGTCTTCAGAAGACGCCATGCACTAGGCAAATGTCCACGAAGAAACGGGTGGAAGTCTTGTACCGCTGCAACGGAATCACAGGCGAGTGCTCTCCCCTCTCCTGTCTCCCAAAGATGTTCGATGTAGTGCGAAAGGACATAGTCTTGGCCTGCAGCGTCTCGAGGATATGGACGATTTTCTTCTCGCAAGAAGTTGCGGTAGCGCTCCATGGCTTTGTCATAACGTGCTCTCGTTTTGCTTTGAACGGTCAAAGTTCGAAGTGGTCCTAATCGTCGTCTTTGTGCTTGCCTATCTGCTTTACTCCTATCTTCCAGGTGCGACCTGGACTTCTTCACCATTTCTTTTTTACAGGCCGCCTCGATGGGCGGTCAGCTGGGTTTTGCGAAGTATGGACATACACCCATACTCCATGACTCCCCGAAGCTAGGAGTAAAGCGTCAATTTCGGCTCAGGGTCCTCCTCATCTTCCGGCTGCTGCTCCGGCCCCGAGCCAAAGAATGCAAGCACACGAGACTGTCGATCATATGCACCATCTTCGTCCTGAAAGCACGTCGTTTGAGAATTCGCCATCGGATACTTGTAAGCACTGCTCTGAGCTCGAGGACATTGATGTGCTCCGGCGAGCCAGACCAGCGCCAGCCCATAACAGTCCGCCACTTCCACAGTTTTGCAGGAAGGCTAGCTCTCAGCCTGTGGTAGCGTAGAGTGTCCTCCGACGGCGCTTGCAACATGATGTCCTCTCCTTTGAGGCTGACCAGGTTGAGGAGCTTCTTCACCAACCTCTGCTCCCCGTTTGGTGAGCTCTTCTTCCTCCCCGGCTGCATAGGAGGGCGGTAAAGCAGTCCTGCAAGTTCGCTCGAGGATCCAGGAGCTGTTCGCTCGACTGCTTGTTGAGGCGAGAGAAAGGGACAAAGACCTAATTGGCCCCCAAGTTGCGCCATCAACCACGTGACTACGGTCACATTCCATGAATTGCCGATCAAAGTCCTTCTCTCATCCAAATGTTCAAGTGAACCTTGCCACTGCTTTGCCATGCACTGTACTGTAAAGTCTTTAGGGAACCCCATGATGACCTCCCTTTCCTGAATGTCGGGAAGTCTCGGTTGCTTCGCGGCGTCAGTGACCATCAACTTCTCCTGGTATTGGTACGGCGGGAAGCGGTAGGAGTCAGCCTCCCACCATGACTTTTCCTGAGCGCTCAACTTGTCAAGGCCTGCTGGCCTCCGACCTGCATAGCTCCTTGGCCTTGAGGTTGTGAATGTAGGAAAGGGTTCATCTGAAGCCTTGTTGCAGCCTGGTTGCAAGTAATCTTGGACCCTCACCCGTGCCAGGAGCTCAATCTTCCGGAACCTCAAATCACCTGCGCCCTCAAGGGGGCCCATTGACACACCCTCGCCCGACCTAAGCTCCCAGTCGCACCAATACAGCCTTGGACGGCGTGCTAAGGAAACACCACTGGCGTCAATCTGTATGGGGAGGTCACCAAAGGACTTTGTCATGACCTCCCAATCATGGGAATCCATGCTGGCCACATTCTCGGCAAGGTACCGCACCTGAGCCCACGTGAACTTCTGCTTGACCATCTCCCGAATGCGTGCCACATGAGTAAATAAGGAGCTGCGATGGTCTCGCAACGCTCCCCGGCGGTCAACGTTGAGTCCACTCACTCCTTGACATGGAGGGCCAGCTCCAATGAGGACCAGCGACGTCTGAGAGAATTGGCAGGCCCAACGCTGCACCTCCTCCTCGGTGACTGCTTCCACTCCTTCTGCAACGAACACCGTGGCTGGGAACTTGCTCTCAAGCACTCGGCTGGCTGCCTTGTTCACCTCGACGCTGATGTGTCCTACCACGGCTAGCCCACAAGCATCTGCTGCTACCCGAAGGGCTCCTATACCATCAAAAAGGCCAATGGTCAGTACTCCATGAAGATCATGAGGTTCTGCCAGGTCGCCCCTCGTGCTCGTCTCCGATGCCGCTACTCCGAACCCAGTCAAGCCCGTGCTGACTGTCAAGCCTCCACCCGTCGTCGAAGCGTCGCTGGCTGTGACCTCTGCGGAGATGTTCAACCGGAAGTCCAACTTCGCCAAGGGAACTAGGCATAGGAACCTGGCCACCTCAACTTTGACTCCATCCGGAATGGGGAGCTTAATCGGTACCCACGGAACTCCTCGATGAATCTCCATATGTGGTTCAGGCTTCCTAGGAGAGGACGCCTGAACATGCTCAAGTATACCAAGCCCCCTGCAATGACCTGGGCTTGCTTCTGACTGCTCATGGACTCCTGAAGGAACAGGATTGATAGGGCCGTGTACTTGTAGACCTTGGAGGGCTTGGGATAGGCGATCCCCAATCTTCCGTCGATGATCGCACCCTGGACTTCAGCCACCAAAGATCGAGACACCGCTTTCTTGGGATGACGTGGCACTCCCCATGCTTCGTACTCAGCCCATCCTCACAATGTTCCTATGAACATGTTGCGCTATGCTGACGGAGTTTCTTGAACCCCATAGGCAACACCTGCGAAGCAATGTAGTATGGTCCCTCGTCTCCTGGCCACATACTCCGAGGTAGTGGTTTGTTGAAGGCCAGGAAAGGGTGCCACTCACTGGGCACCCGGAATATATAAAAAAAAGCAGCGCACATCTTCAGAAGATACCACCAGGTCCTCTGTAGGCATCAGCTGCAGTGGTCCCATAGTCGCCCAACTAGGGAGCGTTGCAACGTCCCCCTCAAGTCCTCGGCAGACGTTGTTGCAAGGCCTCAGGTCCATGATCAGGCGGTGGATGGGAGTAGCTCCTTCCACTTCGTCCTTCTTGACGCCAAAAAGGCCGTTCAGGAGAGGCTGGCCATCAATGTGGTGGACCTGAGACTTGGAGAGAATAGTGCACACTCCATTCCTTGTCAGGCCTTCGCACACTTCTTGCCAATGATCGTCGTGCACCAGTACCCGAGGCCCTTTCATGGCCTTCTGCATCTCCCCGGGTAGGAGATACTCCGTGAAGTGCTCAACATAGTGCTTGCACCCCAGCTCGCACACCTCAGCCAGGTCTACAGAAGCAATCTCAGAGGGCATAGCTGGCGCCAAATTGGCCCAACTGGTGGACTGTGCGCAAAGGACCTCGTCTCCACAGTAGTCAATGGTCTTCAAATGAAAAAAGTCCTGCCACGAAGTCTGCTCCAATCTCTCTGGCCAATCGACTGCCACTTGAGCCTCCCTAGCTAAATGCCTCACTGCCTCAACCTGAAGAGAAGTAGGGTGGAAGTCGTTCTCAGCCGCCACCCCATAAAAGAGGTTCAGCGCCATGCACATTCCCCTAACCACTCCAATGACATCCGGCTCAGCTTTCGTGCAGTTCCCCAGGTGCAACGTGTTGGTGGGCAATGGAAACACATCACCCTTGGGCTGGGCCTTGCATTGCATGTCCAAGCCTACTTTTGGACAAAGATGAACCAACTCGCTCACCAACCAGGGAACAACCTGAATCAAACTGTCACCTACCACCGGCGGCCGCATGCAAACTTTTTCTGCAGACAAGGTCACCAACGAGGTCTCATCCGCTGAACGGCGCGAATCGGCCAGATTACCCGGCCCGGCGCCTGCTGGTGCCTCAAGCACTGTGCCATCGACGTGACGGCTCGGCCTCGAGGCTGGTGGAAAAAAACGTGCCCTGCTCTTCAAAGGGGGCCTCATAGTTGGAAGGCGAACTCCCTCCGGCATCCAGCTTTGGCGAAACCTGGACAGTCACTTCTTCTGATCTCCTCGATCTCCTTTGTCCTTTCCCTTCTTTCCTTTGCCCCTCGCTTCTTTTCCTTTTCCTTCGCTGCCAGGATCTCGCCAATGCCAGGTGTCTGACTTGCTCTTCCCCTTGGATGCTTCGTTGCGAGTTTTCTGTTCTTCTTTTTGTTCTCTGATTGCCTCTTTTGCTTCCCCCCTTGAGGAAAGAAGGGGTCTTTCCGGAGGCAAAACCTCGAGCCGCTGCGCTATTTGCCAAGCGGAGCCCTGTGACACCATTTCGACTGACTTCAGCCGTTGCACCAGAGCGTCGACGCATTCTGCCATCCTTCCTTGTAAGGCCAGATCGATGGCCCAGCAAAGGGTCAATCCTTCGCGACCAGGTCCGCCTTGAAGACGAGGAGCCAACGATTGGCGGAAATACTGGACCGCCAAGGGCTGTATCGCTGTTTGATCTTGTTGCCATATGCCGCCTGTTGCTGTAAGCAAGCTGGTCTGCATCTCCCTCATTGCTAGGGCCGCTAGGACCCCCGGTGCCCGCTTGGAGAGCCTGCGGACTTTCTGTTGCTCCTCGAACACTTCCACGGACTCGGAGGTCGTTGTCTTGCCGCTGCTTGAACTCCCCGTTGAATAGGAGTCCCTCTTTCTCTTCTTGGTCTTCTTCTGGGCCTTCACGGCATAGCGACGCCTGAACCTGGGGTCGGGGTCCAGGCCCGTCCCTCCAAACACCTCCTTCAATTCCTTGCGAGCCCCTGACTTCAGGTCGATCTTCTCCTTGCTCTTCTCGGGACTCCTGCCTCGCTCTTCGCTCCTCTTTTTCTTCTTTTTCTTCTTTTTCGCCTCGGACTTCTCCTCTTCTGCAGCTGCCTTTGCACTGCTCCCTTTGCCCCTTCCTTCTTCCCTCTCCCCGACCAGGAGGGGGGCTGCTCCTGAGCTCTCCGGCTTTGCGACCTCCTCGATCAAGTTTGCCATCCATGGATCGTCCTCGCCTGTCCTCTTTGAAACGGTCATCCCATGGATGAGGTCCTCCGCTTCGAGCTTCTCGGGGCATGAATCCCCGCAGAGATGAACCCTGAGCTTCAGGCCGGGATGGCCGGTGGCCCATCTGAGCAAGTTCTCCTCTGTAGTGCCTTGAACTTTCACGTGCAACTCCACATCCTTGGGTGTCCTGATGTAAAGGCTCTCGACCAGACCTGCCACCATAGCTCGGGCGCCCCAATAGACGCCCTCGAGGCATATCGGCAAGCCCCGTCGAAAAACTTCCAAAGGAACCTCCTCGCATTTCGTCTTCTCTCCTCTCTCAAACTTCACTCCGGTAGAGGCGAGGCGTAGTACCTCACCCCTCAACTCTCCTTCAGCCTCTGCTTCACCAGCCTCCCTTGCGGCTGGCCTCCTCCTCACTGCCCCTCCCCGCCTAGGAGGTGCCTCTTCCAATGCTCCTGCCGGCCGACGCCTGGGTGGCATCGCCTATGCTGGTCCTCAGCTCTCGTCTCCCTGAGCCCTATACCAGTGCCTCTCTCTCTTCTTTGCACCCTTGTTCTCACCGTAGTACTGCGGCTGCAACTTCCACGCAGCTGGCTTACCGTCCCACCTTTTGACCGCTGGCCTGATAATAGGTGGGGTCCTGGAAGGAGGTTCGTGCCTCCCCGGAGGTGACTTCGAAGGTGTATGTGGAGGTCGAACGGAAGGCCTCGCCCTCAGCTCTGCTGGCCGTGCCTCTCGATCTCGCCGAGCGGACTCACCTGCTGCCTCACCTCTTGAACTCCTTCGGTGCCTTCTCCCGCTCCTTGAGCGAGTCTTGCTAGCCCTTTTCTTATCCCTGTGCCTTCTGCTTCGCGTCCTGCTCTGTCTCCTCGATGGCCTTTTCTGATCACGGGGATATGCCTTCGAAGAACTCGTGTGCTTGCCTTCTTCCTCGGCCTCTGTGGGACTACTCTCCTTCTTGATGGGGCTACTTGCCTTCTCTTCCTCACGCTTTGTTTCCACCCAGGCCTTGTCAGGCTCGGATGTGCCCTCCTCAGCTTCTGCTCTCCCCGGACCAGGAGACGGATTGGTAGCAGGGCTTTTGGCTTTCGAAGCCGCTGTCTTTCCTGCTTCCTCCTGCAGCCTTTTGTGCTCCTGGAACTTCTCGGCCTCCTCTTGCAAGATCGAAGTCCAGATGCGGAGGCTGCTCACTGCCCACGCGCGAAGTCCCACAGGAAGGTCGTCACACACGGTCCAAAAGCGAGTGCGCGACCGGCAGAAGGTGCAGACTGCTTCTGTCTCCCCGGACGTAAGGAGACCACAGTCACGGCAGAGCATCAACACGCTGTTGAGCCAAACTCTGTGGATAAAAACGATTCCGAACGCGGTCACCTTAATTACCTGGGTCGTCACATCATCTATGCTTCAAAACTGCTGCCGCGTGGCACGACCGTCTCGTGGCTACAACATCTCTGTCTTGCCCGCACTTGCGGCAGAAATGCATGGCCTGCCATGCCTCTGTCTGGCCGTGGGCTTGCAAACTGAATTATGCTTTTATCAGGCTGCAGGACTTCGCCCCTGAAGGCAGCTACCCGCTAGGGTAAGGACGGTCGCGCCCTGCCGCAAACGGCCCCGCGGTGTGAGCTATGCTGCCCAAGTTTCATCGCATTACTTGCATTTTCTCGGTGGTAACAACGACTACCACTGGGAGAACAAGACAACAAAGATTACAACAAAACGACGACAACAACCACAACAACCACCACAACAACCACAAGTCTCACCTGTTTGCTCCTGCCGCCTGCCACTGAAACCCCTGCTATGCTGTAAGGCCCTTAAATTCTATTTACTTCCCTTACGTGAGTGGATGTGACAGGGGCAGCCTGCAACAAGCACTCCCACATGGAACTCTGTCTGAGTAAGCTAGCAGTTGGTGACCATTGGATGGTTCCCAGCTTAGTCAGTACCGAAAACCACCCCTGCTTGTCCGGCTTGCCATCCAGTTTTGGATGGTGGCGACCACTCGGAGTCCTGCCGACGTCCTTCTGCCGACGTCCGCAGCCTTTGGATCCCGTCTCCATTGCTCCAGCCGTGCCTGCCACTCGCCCGCACAGGCGCGCACAGGCCGTTGGCGCAACCGAGTTGGGACATCTGAGGACCAAGAACAGCAACAGGACCGATGCTGACTCCTGAAGAACAGCCTCAAAGCTGAAAGTTCACAAATCACCAGCAGTTCCATGAGTGGATGTGCGCCTGGAAACCGAACGCGTTCGATCCGGTGGATGTCTTGGCGCACATCCGACATCCACTCATGTTTTTGAGGGGTCGGCCATGGAACTGCTGGCAGAAGGAATTGGAGGGTTTTTCTTCCAAAAGTAATGGATGACCATCCCCTACTAATGGTTGATAATCCCTAGTTTTGACCATGGCTCATTTGATGTTTTCTTCCAAAAGTCAGAGCAGTGGCTCACCTGGTCCACGTTCTGCATCGCTGCCCGCGAGGCGGTTTGGGCAGCATGAAGGACTTCCTGGGAGAAGTTGGAAGACTGAAGCACGAAACCAAGCACTTCGTGGGTGGCCTGCGAAAGGCGACGCATCCAGAACAAAGAAAAGAACTGAGCTGCGCCACTAATCACTCATCATCTCCGCTCCTTCAGGAAATCCGTGAACATGCGTTGCATTCTGGAATGAATTCTTCACGTGAGCCATTGTCTTTTTTGTTGTTTGGGCAACAGGGAGAATCATGAACACCTACAGTGGTTTCAGAATAGATGGCACAAACCCAAAGATGTCTCTTGTACACATGGGGGTCCACAATGTCACCACCCAACTTAGGGATTGCGCCATCTACTCTGAAAGCACTGTAAGTGAATGGCTTCTTGTTCATGAAAGACCCTTCGAAGCTCCAAAACCCGGACAGGCATCACCATGGGGAAACCCAGCTTCACTCGAAAACTCCGCCATATGGGCGAAAATCCACATGGACATAGCCCGAGGTAGAGCTAGATATAGCAAGATATGCTAGATGTCCCATTCTCAAGAATTCTGTGTTTTTGAGGGAGAGACGTTGAAGACATCGTCCACCTCCCCAGCCCGTGCACGGGCCCCTTTACATCCCCCCACCGAATCATACGCCTGGTCGTACGCGATTCCGGCGCCGGTGCTGACTGGGCCCAAAAGGGACTGCAAGATGCAGAATGGTGTACGGACCAAAGCACCAACCAAATCCACCCAACACAAGGAGACATGTCATGACTCATCCAGAATACAGCTCAGCACCAACTAACATATGCAAAAGAACACGTGAAACAGCATGAAGAATCGGACGACTGTATCTTCTGGGTGTCCTCTTTTTGGTTGTTTGTCACCTGAAGTCTGAAAACACCCCCCTAACAAATGATGCACAGTATATATATATATATATTACACATATATAGTTATTAATATATATATATATTATATATATAATATAGGGGTCTTGGCCTTTCCAGGCTTTGGAAGACGAAACATCAGCTGCCCGAAACTCGTGATGACCTCCCTGGACCCCTTCTGTGGAGGCCGGTCGCGGCCTTGGAGGCCGGGATAGCCCGTCACATGAGGGGGATACCCATCTGGCTGGGTGTCCAGGAGCTGGGAGGAAAAACCTCTTGCCCCCTGGCCATGGGGATTTAATGCCAGGATGTGTTACATCCCATTCTCACATCGGTCTCACTGTTACAGCTGCATGCAAACAGGCTGGGTCAAGGGGTCGAGGAAGTGACCAAGGCACATCCGGACAACCCCTAACAAGAATGAGTCCTGAAGACGATGAAACCATCTCCTGCACCCTCACCTATAGCCACTTTGCATGGTTTCCGTAGGTCTCTCTCCCGGTCATTTTGGCATTTCCTCCAGGTAGGCCCGTAGCTCTCACTTCGCCAACTTGGGGTTGGCCACTGAGGACCCAAGCGCTCTTGGACTCTTGAAGAAGTCTGAAACTTTAGACCCCATAAGTTCAAAGGATGTCGCAGCGAGTTCGGAATAAGCTGAGCACATAACATATAATCAATTATTTTATATATAGACACTTTCACATGAACATGCCTCAATCGTCCGCACAAACCCGTACTTGTTTCTTTCTTTCTTTCTGGAGGACACGATCAAGCCCTGAGACAATACCTTCACCATCCATCCAAACTCAGTGGGGCGGAACCACGGCAGGGACACCCACACAGACGCGCCGCATGAGGTGCTCTAGACCTCGGCAGACTTCGTGGCGAAATGGCTCGGAGAGGAAAACACAGGCGTGTGCTTGTTGAAAGGGAAAGGCGTTGGGGAGGTGGGTTCCAAACGGCCTGGATTGAAATCTCTGGTGAATCCCTGAGCCTTGAGCCTTATACGGCCGGTGATTTTTTCTTGGGCCTCCGCGGAACAAATTTGTGACAAAGCCTTTTGCGATTGCTTCGCCACGTTTTGCCAAGTCCGAGAATAGGTCCATTTCAGCAATCCACATGTTTTCACTTTTCTTTTTGCAGCCCAGAGTGCCGGGCGCAAGGGCTCAAGAGACAACAACAAACACTATATAGCGGAGATTGAGACTCTCTCTCTCTATATATATAATATATATACATATATATGTCTAAGCTCAGCTCCAAGAGTTTTTATGATTTTTTGTTCAATCGTGGACGATGAACCAGGAAGGACTTAGGTGCTATATAGCTTATTATACTCTCACTGAAATAGGCATGGAAGTGAAACAACATTGTGTGCAATTAGAGTTGTAGAATATTCTATATATATAACATGGTCATCCAAGGGGCCATGTTCCGCTTTCACGATTCTTTCAGGAACATCTGTAAATTGCTGGGTGCCCTGGAAATAGTCTGTGTGTTCTATGTTTCGGAGTTTCTTTTTCCACAAACAGAAAGGGTAAACAAACATGCAAATAAATTCAGAGAACTAAAGTAGCACCATCAGCACTCCTTTTAGTCCAAGAATCAGGTTGTGGACTGCCAGCAGGAACACTTCCTTTTGTTTTTGAAGCTGGAATAACAAACCAACCGAAAGAACTTGGATCCTTTGGTCGCTCCAAGCGGCGAAGAACTTCTTCCGGCTCACCTGGCTCTTCGAATGGTTCGCGCCGGGAGGAGGTGTTCTAGGTATTCTGGTGGCTTACGGTCATTCGTGGCATCTGAGGTTGACCAAAAAAAGGTTCTAAAAATGGCAAGCCATGCCCCACCTCCTGATTTTTTTGGCTCCCTCCCATGAGTTGGAAGCTGTGCATCCAGAACATGATTTTGCAGTGCATGTGAGGGTTCAAACAGCGGGGGTGAGTACTCTCTGTGTGTCCAAAACACGTCGTTTTGGGTAAAACACCGGATGGCCACTACCGCGGTCCATGATCACTTGACAACCTCCTTGCGGAGCTCTGAGCTCATCCTTGAACAAGCAGGACCCGACTCGAAGCAAAGATTGAACAACCCAAACACCAAACACAACGGAGACATGAAGATTGGGCCTATCAGTTGGGGTGGTTTGTTTCAGGAGGAAACATGCGTACGAACGTTGGGTGCTATTTTTTGTTAAAGTAAATGACAGCAAATGTATCAAACTGTTCCCATCCAATTTCCCATCCAAATTAATACTAGCAAACAATGGCAAACCCTCCGTGGCCGGCTAAATTGATCTAAATTGATACCTCACACCACCGAAGGCCTTCCGCGCGGAAACAAACACGAACGCGTTCGCCGGCGGCCGCTTAACGCTCAAAGCCGCCTGCGCATCTGGTCGCCAGATGTATTCGTATTCGCCGCTGCGCGCGTCGAAGGTGCCATGCTGCAAATACCTCGCCGGCACCGTCGAGACGGTCGCAGGTCGGCCGAAGCAAAGGCGGATTGGAGGTGTTCGGCCGATTGAAGGGGTTTCACAGGTGGAGGCGTTTTCGGCCGATTCCGCGTGAAAAGAACGGGTGGCAGCTTCTGATGCTCTTTTTTGTGGGGCATGCAGTGACCCAAAGTCAGGTTGGTTCTGGTGATGGACATGACTGGTCATCCAGTCAGGCGTTGGTTCTTCACAAGTTGCTTCACACGGAGGATGCCACGGAGTGCTAAAGAACAGCCTGGCCCTGGATCAAAGAATATCAAAGACGTATAATTACGTGCGTTCAGTCTTCAGGAAGACCTGCAGATTTAAGTCTTACTGTGAGTCTTAGTCTATCTTCCGGTTCCCTGGGGTTCCCCTTCATCACATGGCTGCGGACATGGGAAACACGCCTATAGTCGCGCGTGAGCACAACTTTGCTTTTGGCGAGAGCCGGGGAAAGAATTGTGGTTGGTTGAAAGGGGAGGCTTGCCTCCATGCCTGCAACTGCTCCCTGAGTTGATCCATCCCAAGTCCCCATGGACTCCAACAACCGGACATTGGAACGAAATCAAGCTTCTAACCTGTGTGCAGCGATAGTCCAGGAGACCTCTTTTTGACACCCAACTGCTCTCTTTTTGGGGGGTCATGTTATGTCAGTAGTGAACCACACTGCACATGTTGGATCGTCACCGTCCGCCCGCATCGTCCACTGCGCCAGAAAGAAAAACACGGTCCGTCCGCCTGCACTTCAGGGTGAAGCGTGGGCCAATTTCCTGTAGAGCACACCTCTCGCCGTTGTCCTTGAAGTTATACCTCCAAGCGTCCACGCAAGTCGTTGGATCCCCCAAGCTTCCAAGGAAGGGAGGAAGCACTCAGGTGCGCCCCGCAAGGTTAAGGCGCTTCTTTGGAGTTGGGGAAGATATCGGTGTACTGCACTTGGAAGTTCGGTAAAAACCACCAGGCAAACCCCTCTGCAATCAAACCAGGCACATCTTCAGTAGCCCCCTTTGTGGGCCCTTGCCGGCCCGTCTCCGAATGTCTGTTGGCAGTTCCCATGGAGGGCCCCTCCTAATTATATGTTTCATTCCTGGCACCAAGAGGGGCATAGTTTGGACCAAAAACGGCCAAAGCATGTGTTGCCCATCTGATTCCTTGAATGGGCCCATGGCCCAATGTGCCCATTCAAAGCTGAGGGTGGTACATCCAATTATATACAGACTACAAATCCTGTTGAAACCAAACCAGTGACCTGCAAGCTCCATGTTTTCTTTATATGTCTTCTTACACCTTCCTCCACCCCGGGCCAGTTCTGCCTGTAGTGTCTGAAGAACACGAAGTCCCGTTGGTTGTGGAAGGTGATCGTCCTGAGGCGTTCGACGTTCACGTCGCAACGTGGTCGCCGCGAACGGGTGTGTTCGATGATGGGCTGTTGCATGGGCTGTTGCAAGTCACGAGCAAAGAATAAGTCTGTGGGTTTAAACATGTCCAATACGTTCAATCATCCCAAGTACGCTGCACTAACATGACATAATCCAGGGATATATAGTGGAAGTGGAGTATATAAACACCAACTGTTTGGTCTCCGGATTCATGGGAGTGTAAAGATTCACATAAACAGTCACAAACATATCCGAAACATTCTGAAACAACCACCAAGTGGGTTGTGTAGCGTGATTTGTGTGGTGTGATTGAAGGACTGGGGTCAGGAGGTGTCGCTGTGTTCCATCTGTAGCCGCTTAGTTTAGCTGAAGCGCTAAGGCTTGAGCCCCAGCGGCCCCAGGGCTTTGCTCTTTCTTCCAGGCACGCAGCTGTGATGTGCGTGCCATCCACGCTGCCCCTGCTGCCTGATTTTCCCCAAACTTGCCACCATTCAGTCTGGCCACACGGCCACGGTAATATCATGCAATTTACAGGTTCAGGTGATGCCCTCCACACCAAAGCCCACATTGTGCCGGAAGAAACTGTGTCAGGCCAGCAGACGATGACCACCAAACGCAAGAACCGTAGACCCTTACTGAAATGAACATCCAGGAATTCTACAAAACCATCACGGCAATGAACCTCTGTTATCCTCCAGCTCGTGCGTTGCATGCGCCAGAGGTTTCAAGATAGGCCCTCACATCATTGAAGGCCTACAGTAGTAAGGCAAGTGTAGCTGTGTGCATGCTACCTCGAATGCCCTCAACCATACCTTCTTGCACACACCCAGAAAAAGATCTGTACCAGGCGGGACGTAGGTACGTAGCCTTGCGCCTAGCCCCAGCGTGTTCAACAGAAAGCTGGTTTTGCTCTTTCAACATCTTTCAAGATGTTGTGCTCCTGGATGACAGCTTTGCTTTACGCCTTACGCCTCGCTCCGGGCTCGCCGCGGTGCCGGTGCGGCTGCTTTGATGGAGGCCGCCGGTCGAACCCCTTTTGGAGGCCGAACTCTATATATCTTCGTGCTCGCGTGAAAGCACCAAGGCCTCTGAGACATCCGACAAGGCAAATGACCACCAATGGGCTGTTCAGGGAATCTACCCAGAATTCCGCCCAGCTAAGCTCATGGAGCCATCTTCCCAACCAGCTTTTATATCGCCTACCCAGTTGCCCTTCTTAGCAACTTAGGCAACCAAAGGGAGAAATTGGGAGGAACCAGCAGTTGTATCAGTTTGTTCACACATTGGTTAACAAAACGCCAAAGTGCCAAAACAACACAAGCAAATTGAGCCATAAATATGATCCAACATGATCCCGCTGTCAAAGATGCCAATCTATGCCCTGACCAGTGTCTGTCACTTTTCTTTGTTTCGTGGCGCGCACCCAGCAAATCCGAAACACGAAACCCAACATCCCGTCCTTCTGCCTTCAAAATCAGGCCTCTTCAGCCAGGGCCAACTTCCAGCTGGAACAGTGGGGCTCGCTATGAGGCCATCCTATGACTAGATCATGGGGCCATCCTCTTTCTACATCCATCATTCCGTTCGTTCTGTATTTCTTTCTTGCTTCCATCCATCCATCAGGGACCTCCATCCATTTTGTGCACAGGTCAGACCATACACTTTATCTGTATCATGATTTGTGAGTGTCTTGATTGCAACGAACTTGCCCAAGAAGCTCAGGCTGTTCATAATGTTGCTTAATTAAGTCCTTCAGACGTCTCAACGTTCACAGCGACCGCAAGGAAGGCTATGTTCATCATTTCCCTGCATTCCCTGCCTCCAATCAAATGCTAAAACAACTGTGATGCATCTTGCCTCCCCCAAAAATCAAACAGGCCCAAAGCTCCGCTTTCGGCCCGCCACGTCGGAAAAGGACCAACAAAGCAACGCATCGTCGCATCGGCCGGCACCTCTGAGGAAACAAGGCCGCGAACTGGCGAGCTAATCTTCGCCCTGGTGAGTGGATGAGCTCGAAGGAAAAAAACAAAAACGAGCTGTCAGGGTAGAGTGGATTGAGAGTAAATGACTCAATGACACTCAAGGACACAGGTTACCCGGTTACCCCACGTTTGGTGGCAACGTTTGGTGGTGAAAATGTGGGCCCCCATATGTCTAAGTAGAGGTAGATGACACTGGCGGACACGTTTGGGCCCCCATGTTTTGGCAAAAAACGATTCTGAGGTCTTTTTTGGGGTGGATTGAAGGTAGATGACACAATTCTCACGTCTGGTGGTTTATATATGGATGCCACCTCTGTCTAAGACATCTTGGCGAGCCAGTGCCATGCATTTTTGGCTGCTCTGAAAAAGCACCAGTAAATGCCGAGCCGTCTTTGATTGACCGAAACGTCAAATGGTTCCAGGGTTTGTAAACCAAAGGGGGGGGTCGAATGTTTCAACCCCCTTGTTGGGATTCCTGGTCGAGGACATGAAGCTTTCCCGGTCCAAAGAAGTGGGTTTCTGCAGCTGCTTTGCAGCTGTTGATGGGCACGATTGTAGCCTGTACCATTTAGTCTGTGTCGTGGCGCTGAACAATTACTCTTCAGATGAAACGACGAAGCCACAACGGCGTCTTTGCAGGAAACCCATGCAAGTTTACTATTAAACATACTTTTGGTTGGTTGAGCAATGCTGTTCAAGCACCTGCAACTAAATATTATTATGATTATGCATCAAATCTTAGTAATTCTGTGGTTTGTACCTCCAGATATTGTATCACATGTCATTCTTCATCACCGTTAAAATTTCACAGGTGAGTTCGGCAAGTTATTTTATAGCGGGACATAGGTTTTTGGACTACAAAATCCATAGACCAACCCAGAATTTGTCTACATATATAATGCCTCACCCGCCCCACCCTCAAGAGAACTGACAAAAATTCACTATTTTTTTGCCTGGCCTGAATATGCACATCTAAAGGTGAGCCAGCAATTAAAGGATTACATTTTGACTGGCCTGACGAAAGGGTTTTATATGGTTTTATGCAGTTCATGGCTTGTCGGAAAGTGATCTTCTCCGAAAAACGGAGAACATCACACTTGAACCATCTTGAACTTGTGAATTATACATAATGGCAACACCTTTTTTCAATCCAAGAAACACATTGAATACAACACGACTTTATAGATCTTTATAGTTGCAATAAACCAAAGCATGCATGTATTACAAAATGCGTAGACCAACCCAGTCTAACCCAAGATGACTGAACAAAAACATACTACAAAATGAGTGGCCTCAGTGCCTCCTTGGTAAACGCACATTTTGTCATGACTATATTTTTTGACTGGCCTGCAACCCCTGTGGTTGTATAGAATCTTATTTTATACTGGCCTCAAGGCCACCCATTTCATAGTGGAAATTCTAGCGGTGATAGTTTTTCTGCATATTTCCGCCCTCTTTTGGACATTCATGTATTTACATTGGGGTCCACAAGTGGACCTTTCCCTCCAACCCCCAAAATGTTGACAGAGTGGGCTCACAACGATGCCAATCTTTCCATGGCACCTTGCTTGGAGGCATTGTAGCTCCACACAAACTGAAACTCTTTGTCCAAGATGGCAGCATTCACTTTTGTTTTGATCCCCCTTGGTACCGACAGCTAAGGTAGATCTCCAGGATAATGCGTATTAAAATCCTACCGAACCAAGGCGACTTTCGAGTTTTTCAGTGGTGCCCTGTTTTTTTCCCAAGAGGTGCTTGTTATAAAATCCTTTGGACCAACGTGTGCCAAGGGGTTGGGAACCAAGGAAAAAACAAGGAGTCCGGGCTGATCAAGTGCTTAATTAAATCATGGGTATCTACCTTAGCTGGTCCCTCCAGTGCCCTCCCAAACGCACTCAAGCAGCGAGCATATTTGTTACATAAAACAAAACCCCCTACGTGACCGTTTCAAATTGTGCGCCGGGCTTCGGTACAAAGGTAAGAGAAAATCAAAATGACCGAAGACTCAATGTTTTTCCGAAATTTATCTGGAAATTGGAGGCTTTGCAACGAAATTTCTTTTGAAATTTGGAGGTTTTGTGCCTTCCGAAACCATTAAATTTTGGGAAAATTTCGAGCGACGTACCACTAGGCGATTCGGTGACGTTGTGGTTCGAATCTTCCCTGGACATCCTTTTTCGATGGATACAAGCTTCTTTTGGCTGCAAAAAGCGTGGGCGTGTGCGCATTGGAGCGTAGGTGCTGGTCCCGCTGCAGGGTGTCGTTGTGCTTGAGAGTTTGGTTGCATTGTGCCGCTTCTTTGTGCGTTTCGGAGCTGGGGTACAGCAAAAGGTTGACAAAAACTGTCCACGAAAAGCGTCCTCTCCAGTATCTCTAAAATCCTAGCCCAACCCAAGTATCTCTACCTTGTGAAATCCTACAGCTTTAGTAAAATCCTGTAGTCTGCTTTTTTGGAATCCTGGCGCCTAACCTTGAGCAAAAGGATTTCAAAAAAGCATCATTTCTGTAATTTCCTGGGGCCCTACCCGATGTCCTTTTTTTAGAGTTGTTTTCTGAACTTTTTTTGTTTCTGAAATCTGGTCTACCTCTAGGACTTCAGTATGGCGCAACCAAGGGGGATGTTTTGATCTTTGTCTTGCTTCAGATGGGGCCAGCAACGATCTAGTTGTTGCGTCCCACCAGTGGCTGAAGCGCCTTTCATTTTTCCCCTTGAGGTTCTCTGCATTGTCGGTGGCTGACGGGTTTGACCAAAATGTGCTCCTTGACCTCCTTGGCCACAGCTTTCCAAGATCGGTTGCCATCAGTGTAGCACGTGGTGCCAGCGTTGATGCACCGGTCCGTCGAGTGAATTGTCCGTGCTGCAAGAACAAAAAAGCACGACATCAAAACTCTGCGCATCCGAAGCTCTTCTGTGGTGTGGGACGCTCGCTTCAGGGACGGCGTGCGACGCGTGGAACACACAGTGTTTGTGTCAGCTAGACCATCGGCATGGCTGAAGACAGAGAGAAATCGCGAAAAAATAAGAGACGCCGACTCAACACAAACAAAGAGGCTATGACCCTTGGTGGTATGTACGATTGTTTTATAAATTCGTCCCACACGGACAGCCAACACAACCACAAAAAATCCCCGTACTCCTCGAGACAGTAGAAATCTGACAGCCACCGGTCAGGGTCTAAACAAATGTCCAGCGCGGTGAGACCGAATGAATCCTTGACGTCGCCAAGTCTAGTAAACTGTCCAAGTATGTCAACCCGATAAAACCCAGACACTCCATGTATGCCATATATGCCTACATTGACCCCTCAAACCACCCCAATGTAGGCATATATGGCATACATGGAGTGTTTGGGAAAGATTCAACAACGGGGACGGAACGAACAATGACGAGTCACGACGAGTCAACCGAAGAAGAATCACAACGCACAGAGACACGCAACAACGAAGGGATAACGAACGCATTGAGCTGTAACACCTGCGGACAAAAAAACATTGGACCTCGAGTTTAGAACGCGTGTCGACGTAGTTAGCCCCCCCCCCGCCCCCCCCCTACCTGGCAGGTGCACGTCGAAAAAGTGAACCGGAAGAGGTGTGATTTGGCCGAAAACGGAAAACGCACACGTCTGCGAGTCACGAGAGGTCGTGACACCCCAAAACAACCAGCGCTGAAACCCGCGGGTCCTTGGTGAAGCACCAACACATCACCCGAGATCACTAACCCAGGTTGGGTCTATCCTATTAGTCCTATTACCAGGGCCCAGTGGATGATGACACTTAGTAAAGGCTTCTCTAAAATGGTGATTGTTGTTTACCGCCTGTTGCATGTAATAGGACAACTCCCAAAACATCATAGAACATAGGCCCGAACCTCTCTTCAAAATAGCCATGCAGTGTGAACACGGGGATCATCAAAGCCGGCAGGTAGGGTTGGTGATTCTGGACTTACGAGGATGCTCCTATTGCCAATGCGAATGCTGCCATCGGCTCTGGTCACTCTGGTCTCCTCTTCCAATGAACTTCAACTGTGGAGGTTTCCTCTCAGAAAATTGATTGCTTGAACTTCACCCTGACAAGGATCCAGCCGGTGACCTCTTCCGATCCCAACATACTGAAAAACAAAAACATGTCATCAGCGTCTTACCTTCGTCGTTGCCCCTTCACTTACGAGGTTCTTCCCATGCATCTTAGTGTGTAGCTCCCTGTCTCTGACTGGAAAAAACAAAAACCACAAACAAAATAGGACAAAAAACAACACCGAGTAAAGCTGCTCAATGTCTCCATCGTCCTCGCCTAATCGCGTGACAAAGTTGTTGAGGATCAACTCTGGATTATGACCTCAAAGCGCTTTTGGGCTGCAGCTCCCCCAATTCTGCTGGCGGTTCTCTCAATTTCTTCCTCACCCAAACACTCCATGGCGACTGGACAACCCTATGTAGCTAAACATGCCAGACCGATGAGGTCTTTGGGTTGGGCCGTCGGCGGGGGCGACATGTTGAACCGGCAGCTTATACTGTACAGAGTACTGTACAGATCTGCACCGGTGCAAGGATCCTAGATTGTCAAAACACCTGCACCGCCACAGCAATTCTCGTGATTTCTCGTGCTTGGAAAGGTGATCATCTGCCGGATCTTACTACACCTGGGGATATTCCATTGAAAAAAGTACGTAACAACCAGCCAATTTTGGCAGAATTTTGGCATAGTTGGAAGATCCAGGTATGCATCACGATGGTTTGATGATGGCCCTTCTTTCGAGAGGTTCAAGCCTAGGGTGGAGCTTGGAGAAAGCATGGGGGGTGCACATAGGATGCAGCCCTTTCCAGTGGTGAGACCTCGAAGACCATGAGACCTATGAGGCCTTGATGTCCCACACCGTTTCACCGGATTCACGGCTCCAGGCCTGGAAAAATGCGAATGCTTGTAGTTTCCCTTATGGCCTTCCAAATTATCCTTATGATTTCACACCACAACAGGTCGATTTCACTCACGACGCGGGACCAACCCGGGCCCATCCCTTGAAAAGTACGCCGGAAGTTCGGCTGCTCCGGACGGCAGCCAATCCCGGGCAGCCCGGACTGGAGTTGCAGGTGGCACCGCCTTTCATCTCTTGCCCCAGCTTCATGCGCGTTATGCCTCGAGGCTGTGGAGGCATAGGGATGAGATCTGGGGTGAAGAAAGACGTCCCAAATAGATGGGGAGGGGAGCACAAGGGCTGCACATGGGCTGCATAGGTGTAAAGAAATCCTGATTCGGATGATAGATTACCTACGCCATCCTGTGCCTATGCATCTCAACATAGATTAGATCCCGAGGAAAAATATGCTTCCAACAAACTGAGGGTAGTCTTCCATGGGCCAAGAGGGAGCAAGCAAACTTAACTATCTTAACTGACAAAATGAAGAGGCTTGGAAAAGGGCGAGCGGCTTCTGCTGAACTCTGGGTCTACACAAAACAGCATAGGGTAGGAAGGCCCAACCACACCTCAAAACAGCTAGCAGGCTAGCAGGGTGGCTCTTGGAAATGAACTTATGGTCCTACCTTACCTAAACTGGTCGGCATTGTGGAGGGAGATCGGGGAGGATGGTCCTCCAGTAGAACAATTTGCAGAAATCCACGTATGGCCAACTCAAGAGGCTTAAACTAGCTTATATGTCTCGAAGACTCAGGATCAAGCTCACCATGCAAACACCGATCGGGATCGACTCCACATCAAATTTTTGAGCGCCCAGCGCCAATAAGAAGTGGGGCCTGGCAAAATCTTCTGAATGTGCTGTGGTGAAGGGGATATGGTGAGGGATAGGGTGGGAGTGCCGGAATCCCCAAAAAAATAGATGAGGAAAGCATGCGTGTTGTGTATGTTGTCGTTGATGCTGCCGCTGTTTTTTATTATTCTTCTTCCTCTACTTCGGCGTATCCCAATCGCTCTTGGAGTACACCCAATTTCGCGGTGGATATCCGGCGAAGAGCACATCATCTCCTCTCACGTCCAACGCCTTGCCAGGCTCATGACCCAGCACAATGTCTTGGAGTACACCCACTATGGAGCAACAGTGGAGAATCACTAAAGCCAAGGCTATCCTGGGAGTCCGCAGAGCGGAATTCCACAACATAGGTGTGAGTCTTAACCCTGGTCATCACCTCATGATACCTCATATACCCTCTGTTCGCGATCCCTCCAGGTTTTGAGGGCCACTTTGCATTTCACCCAAGCCAAAAAATGACTTGCGCTGTGTTTCGGTCGCTATCGCATGCTATCGCGCCCCCCAACAGACAAGGAAGGCACGTGTTCTGTTCACCACCAACGAGCTTTAATAGCAATGTTTTTCCAGTGTCATTCGCCTTCCAGGGGCCAAAAATGATTCTGACCACTTCTAGATTGAGAGTAGATGACACAAGGGCCCCCAAGTTTGGTTGTGCAATGATGGACCCCCATCTGTCGAAGACATCTTCCATTCAAGCTACTCTGAAACCACAGTATACTTGGGGCTTGACCCCATGCTTTTCTTTTAGGGGCGTAAAGGCAATGAATGATGCCCATTTGGCTCAAACATCTCCCTGGCTACTCCAACACCGAAACGATGACCGCTAAGCCAGCTAAGCGGAATTCCACTCGTCTCCTTCCGGTGAGCGGTTTTCACAGACCACACCGACCAATGACCGGACCAGTGACCGGACCCTGTTCTGCCTTTGGGCAAGTGCGAGATATAAACGCCCTGCCTTGGTGGCGAGTTACGTGAGTGCACAAAAGGGATGATGGAAGGGTACGGGCTCTGGGTGCTGGCTCTGGGCCTAGGTAGTTCTGGCAGCACATGCAGGAATCCAAGTTGTATACAGGTTTCTAGCTTCGACTCAGTCCTATGAGACGCAAAATGCTACAACATGCCTTCCTACAACAACCTGAATCCCAAGCCTGACATCTTCAAGACGGACCTGAAACATCTTCAGGACGGACCTGAAAACCCCACCACCGCTGCATCAGGCCGGACACCGGGACGCCGCTCACGCCGCCAGACGCGGCTCGCTCACCGCCTCGGCTCGCTCGCCGCTGGGTCCCAGGCATCACACCGGCTTTCTCATGGAAGAGCATCACATCGGTGAAGTCCTGAAGACAAGTCCACCGAAGAGACTCTTCCCAAAGGGTGGACGACAGGCGGGGTGGCGGGGCGGGGTGGTGGACATGGTGTTTTGGTTTTGGAATTGCGCCGATGTTTGTCGAGGGTTGAGCATGAGGTGGGGGCAGCATCCGGTTTTCACAGCCCTCTTGTGCCCATCCCATCATACGTACCACTACAGGGTCCTATAAGATCTCTGAACATCTCTTGGTTTCTTACCCTTTGAACTTGAGGGATGCCTGATAAGCTGTTCCACTTTGATAGCTGACACTGTTGCGTGTTCCACATGGTAGACTCGAATCTTCAAGATTCACCATGTCCGATCAGTCCCACCATAATCTCCAGAAAATGAAGGAACTGTCTAGAAAATGAAGGCACTGCATGCTTCAGAAAACATTGTGATCCTTAGACAATTGCTTCAGGAGCCTGCCTTCTTGTCTCTAGATTATGCCAGCTTTCTGGCTTTGTCATGGTTTGTCATTCTAGCTCATGATTCCGTAGTCAATGCATGTTACCCCCAAGTGTCAGGAGTTCAAGGCCCTTCATTCTTACAGAATGACCTTTTTCTGTGCACGTGGTTCCCCCATTCTCAAGCGGGATATGAGCTTCTTTTTCGGGCTTGCAGTCTGATACTAATCTCTGCTCCATTTAAACATACGCAGCAGTTGAGGACGCCCCAAAACATACGGATGAACATCGGATGACATATGGGGACGCATGACCACTATATAACTCTGGCGAGTTGCCACATATATAAATGGCGTAAGGCGTAAGGGTATTAACCCGGACCCTCCAATGCGGTTGTGAGGGCCCCCCCAAAAAAATCCAGACCCCTGCGAAAACGGTCCCATCCCCAAGAGGTCGGGCCCAAGGATTGGTGGATTCTTAGCTCCTTCAGAGTTTCTTGATGGTCGTCCTATCAGGGTGCTGAAAGCGTGACAAAACATTGGGCCATGTTCATCCCCAAGTTTGTGGAAGTAGTCTCCCCAAGCAGTACACCCCGTGCAGTCAACTCGAAAAGGGGTGAATAACATATCCCCCATCATCCTCCACGAGTCCCAAAAGCGCCACCAGCCATTCCCCTTCCCAAAATCCACCTCCCGAACTCCCACCAGCCATGGTACTCGGTTGCCAGCATACTCGCAGATCTTTTTGAACGGAAACTCTTTACCTCGATGTTTTACGGAGCCGTGGGGCTGTCTTCGGGCCAAGGAAGTGCGATGCCCGGTAGTCGTGGGGTCCCTCAAATCACTGCCAGCAAGATTTATCCCGGTAACCATTTAGGGGGTGGGGTCGTGGAAACAGACTTATATAGTCAGTAGAGAATGACCCATAAAGGGTTCGCACGGCCACCGCACGCACACGGAACGCAGGAACGCAGCACGGGCACGCCACGGGCACGCGACCTAAAGTTCCTGATCCCAGGGACCTCCCTGCTGGTGAGCCGCTGCACGCTGCACGGAACCTCCCAGCGACCCCCACGCTCCAGTGCTTACCCGCTCGGATCGCGAACAATGTCCGCCCCTCCGAAGCGCACGTCTGCTATACATCCTAGAAATCGAAGCACCATTGGCAGATCAGCCACTGGGTTTGTCATGATGATGCATAGCTAGGTAGACTGTAATGTGCGTTCCCGTCCTGTCCTTTCCTTCCTCGTCCTTCCTCTCCCTGTCCTGTCGTTCCCTACCTTGCGGGACTCGCCTGTGGAAGCGCCTGCAGGACGCGCCTGTGGACGCGCCTGCAAGACGCGCCTGTGGACGCGCCTGTAATGTGCGTTCCTGTCCTTTCCTGTCCTTCCTCTTCCTCTGCCTTCCTCTCCCTGTCCTTTCGTTCCCTTCCTTGCGGGACGCGCCTGTGGACGCGCCTGCAGGACGCGCCTGGGGACGTGCCTGTAATGCGTTCCTGTCCTTCCTCGTCCTCCTCCTTCCTCTCCCTGTCCTTTCGTTCCCTTCCTTGCGGGCCGCGCCTGGGGACGCGCCTGCAGGACGCGCCTGGGGACGCGCCTTCAGGACGCGCC